>JACEEZ010013077.1:537500-555000 GCA_016584305.1 Chionoecetes opilio | reverse complement strand
GTGGTGGTGGTGGTGTTGGTGGTTGTGGTTGAAGTGGTGGTTGAAGTGGTGGTGGTGGTTGAAGTGGTGGTGGTGGTTGAAGTGGTGGTGGTGGTTGAAGTGGTGGTGGTGGTTGAAGTGGTAGTGTGGTGGTGGTGGTTGAAGTGGTAGTGGTGGTGGTGGTAGCGTCCAGTCCTCCGCCAGTGAATGCAGACTTCAGCCACTCAGCAACAGTATAGTGGCAGCGTTTCGTCATGTTCCCCCTCTGTGCATAGGTCACGAACACTCGACTCCTCACATTATTAAGATCACTTCCGAGTTTCCTTTCTTCAATAACTATAGTGACGCATTTTTGCATTACATCTTCTTAAATAACATTCCTCCTCAAATTCCAATGTTGCGAAGCTCTATAGTATTTCCCACACGAGCCATAAGGTCCATTTTACAATAGAATGGCTACTGAAAAACACCATTGGGCTTCCTACCACGACCTTCATACCTTGTGTTTACCTTTGAAGGCGAGCGAAGAATTGTGTAAGACTTTAGCTCACTTCTCTTACGGCCTTGAGAGGGTCGCTTACTATCTCCCTCCTTCCCTCCTTCACTCCCTCCCTACATCCTTCCGTCCCTCCTTCCTTCCCTCCCTCCTACAACATAAGAACATAAGAAAATAAGGAAGCTACAAGAGGCCGTGAGACCTACACGTGGTAGTTCCTGCAGACATCATCTCCTTCCTCCTTCCCTCCTTCCTATGTCATTACCACCTCCTCCTCCCCTCCCTACCTCCATCCATCCTTCCTTCCTCCCTCCTACATTACCACCACCTCCTTCCTCTTCCTTCCTTCCCTCCTGCCTCCTACATCATTACCTCCTTCTCCTCCTCCTCCTCCTCCTCCTCCTCCTCCTCCTCCTCCTCCTCCTCCTCCTCCTCCTCCTCCTCCTCTCCTCCTCCTCCTCCTCCTCCTCCTCCTCTTTCCTCTTCCTTCCTTCCCTCTTTCCTGAGTCCTATATCATTACCACCTCCTCTCCTCCTCCTCCTCCTCCTCCTCTCCTTCCCCATAACACAAGCGTAACCCTTCCTTACACATTTCTTTGCTGCGTGGTAATAATAGGGCTTTCAAGGTCGTTCAGTGGCGGGAAATTATGGTGAGAGCGGGAAGTGTAGCGCTGAGATACATACCTATATAAGGAAGAGACGTACTGCTGATTGGCAATGATGCTTAGGGCCAGGTCAGGGTTTTGCTTCCATTTCCTTGGTCTGCTTCGCCTGATTCTTTCTTGGGCTGTATTCCTTCTTTGATGCGTTGCTACCATTGCTTTTTATCCATTTTTTAGTGTTTTTTTTTGGATTATTCGTGGGTTTTTACACTCTTCTCCATCGCTTCGCTTTTTTTTTTTTTTTTTCGCCTGATTCCTTCCTTATTTCCTTATTTTTCTTTCTTATTTATAATTCTTTCCTTATTATTACGTTTTCTCTTTCTTTTTATCCATTTTTTTTGTTTTTTGTGTGGATTATTCGTGGCTTTTGACTTTCCTCTATACATCACTTCTTCTTCTTCTTCTTCTTCTTCTTCTTCTTCTTCTTCTTCTTTTCTTCTTCATTCCTTTCTTGTTAATATATTTTCATTTTCTCTTATTTTTGTATCCATTTTTTTATGTTCTCAGATTATTGGTGGATTTTGACACTCCTCTTTCTATCACTTTGTTTATTCTTTGTCTCTTATTTTCTCTTTGCTTGTCAAATACGTGTGTGTGTCTTCGTGGGACTTCCGGGTTTAGCCTCTCACGACTTCCTTCTCAAAGCCTTTAAAGTAGGTTTACTATGTATTACCCACGTAGTGTAAGGGGGGTGCTTTGGTGTACTTGTGGTGTTACGTCGCCAGACATTGACGCGCGTTTTCTTGGTATTGGTTTATTGAGGAAACGGTTCAACTGCAGAGAAAAACAAAATTCACAATGTAAGAACCACGTTACGAAATCAATCTATACCACAAATACAAATATATCTGAATCAACTCAGTCCCATAAGAATCTCATCATGTTACACAAATTCCGTAAAGCACTCATCCTTTCTGTTAACTAGGTAGACCACAAGGTACACACCGAATCTACTTACAGTTTCTGGCGTTCTCTGGGTATTTATAAATCCGAATAAGTATCTGCTGGGTGCATCCATAACCTAACGCATCCACAAAACACTGGTGTTGCCTCTGGTACAGCCTCACACCAGGTTCCTTGGTCTCGTGGCTACCCACGCTGTCCACAAACCACGTCGCTATTACTCTCCGACACTCCCTGTTTACATCGCTTACTCTCCGACACCCGACACCAATACAAAAGAAAAATCCGACCTATTTTGGGTTTTACACTATTACTACTTTAACTACTTACCTTAACTACTTAACTACTACTTCTTACTTTAAAGGCTTTGTTCCTTCCCTTTCACAACGATGCTACAAGTTTTCACGATGCCTCTACTAGAAATTGCTATAGAAAATATGGCTAGATGAAAAAAATGGCAGAAAATAAGGTCGATGGAAAAATGGCAGAAAATAAGACTATATGGAAATTGAAAGTGTATATTCCTCTTTGCCATTCAGAATTCAGCAATTTTCGTATATGAAATTTTTTAGGAATGAAATAAAAGAAGTGGAAGTGACAGCACGATACCTATAGCTTTCTCAGATGTCTCGCGAGCATATTTTGTAGTGACGTTTTGTTTTTCTTGATGTATTTAGAGGTTCAATGTGGGTACAAGGAAGTGTTGTGGCTGAATATTTCCCATTGTGAGGACCGATACCGAGCGTAGGAACAAGCCAGCACCTCCTGACTCTGGTACCTGGAACTATCGCCGATTGGAACTCTCGCCGCCGTCGTCGAGTGTTCCAATTCTTGATATTACAGGATCCAATATATGCATTAAATCAGGTTTTACCCTTATTTCTGCATTCAGGGATGTAATACCAGCAATAGCTTGATCAGTTAGGTTAAGTTAGGTGCCAATGTCCAGGTTAGGTTTACATTTTCACGTCGGCGAGAGTTCTAGGTTGGTGTTTCGGCGAAAATTCCCATCGGCGACAGTTCCATAAACCCTGGCTCTACACCTGATAACTTCCCGGACACTCAGACACACAGCTATAATGGAGAAGATTGATGGAGAGCGTGGAATGGAAAAGGAAGGAGATAGATAACTGATAGATAGTGTAGAGTAGGAATGTGCGAGTAGAGGAAGGGAGAAGAGTAGGAGAGGAAGGGAGTAGAGTAGGAGAGGAAGGGAGAAGAGTAGGAGAGGAAGGGAGAAGAGTAGGAGAGGAAGGGAGAAGAGTAGGAGAGGAAGGGAGAAGAGTAGGAGAGGAAGGGAGTAGAGTAGGAGAGGAAGGGAGAAGAGTAGGAGAGGAAGGGAGAAGAGTAGGAGAGGAAGGGAGTAGAGTAGGAGAGGAAGGGAGAAGAGTAGGAGAGGAAGGGAGGAGAGTAGGAGAGTAAGGGAGAAGAGTAGGAGAGTAAGGGAGAAGAGTAGGAGAGTAAGGGAGAAGAGTAGGAGAGGAAGGGAGTAGAGTAGGAGAGGAAGGGAGAAGAGTAGGAGAGGAAGGGAGAAGAGTAGGAGAGGAAGGGAGTAGAGTAGGAGAGGAAGGGAGAAGAGTAGGAGAGGAAGGGAGAAGAGTAGGAGAGGAAGGGAGTAGAGTAGGAGAGGAAGGGAGTAGAGTAGGAGAGGAAGGGAGAAGAGTAGGAGAGGAAGGGAGAAGAGTAGGAGAGGAAGGGAGAGAGAGTAGGAGAGGAGGGAGAAGAGTAGGAGAGGAAGGGAGTAGAGTAGGAGAGGAAGGGAGAAGAGTAGGAGAGGAAGGGAGAAGAGTAGGAGAGGAAGGGAGAAGAGTAGGAGAGGAAGGGAGAAGAGTAGGAGAGGAAGGGAGAAGAGTAGGAGAGGAAGGGAGAAGAGTAGGAGAGGAAGGGAGAAGAGTAGGAGAGGAAGGGAGAATAGAGTAGGGGGGAGGAAGGGAGAAGAGTAGGAGAGGAAGGGAGAAGAGTAGGAGAGGAAGGGAGAAGAGTAGGAGAGGAAGGGAGTAGAGTAGGAGAGTAAGGGAGAAGAGTAGGAGAGGAAGGGAGAAGAGTAGGAGAGGAAGGGAGAAGAGTAGGAGAGGAAGGGAGTAGAGTAGGAGAGTAAGGGAGTAGAGTAGGAGAGTAAGGGAGAAGAGTAGGAGAGGAAGGGAGGAGAGTAGGAGAGGAAGGGAGAAGAGTAGGAGAGTAAGGGAGGAGAGTAGGAGAGGAAGGGAGAAGAGTAGGAGAGGAAGGGAGAAGAGTAGGAGAGGAAGGGAGAAGAGTAGGAGAGTAAGGAGTGGAGTAACAGTGAAGGAAGATAATACATGTGGTGAATAGTAAAGAACTCAAGGGTCAAGAACACGGATAGCAAACGTTTTGGTTATAAATATATTTCCTATAAACTCATAAAATAAACATCATTTTTAGAAACAAATTATACAATATTAGATAGCTAACATTTTGGTTTCAAATATATTTCTTACAAACAGAATTTACAGATATTAAAGTTCGAAGTCCCTTTTTTACCTCATTGTAACCATTGTCAGACAGCTTCTTATTCCTGGCCTGTGTTCCCCTCACTGGTATTTAGCTTTGAATTATATACTCGTAGGTATTTTATTTAAATGTTCGTAGTCCCTTAGAAATGTCCTTCACTCTCCTTCACAGTGCCTTCTAACTTGTCTGTGTGTGTCTGTGTGTCATTGCCGGGGTTATGTTTGACACTTGGGGAGAGATTATTCATGTTTTACTGTTACAACCAGACTTTTGGATTCTCTTTTCAATGACAAGCAAGCAATGAACAACAAATAAAAATGATATGCACCAATTTCCAGTTCGTATCCAAGTATCGTGATCGTCCTGTGAGCCACTAGAACAGTCTTCATGGACCCTCAGTTGAAAACCACTGGCTTAAAAACCATTGAGCTTAAATGTTGTGATACTTGTAAAAGGCATCACAATAGAGATATACACGGACTGAAACACTTTTAACATATATATGTAAACAGCTGGAGGCCTCAGGCGACTCCACCCAGACCGCCAGCTTAATTTTATAGGCACTCACCGACGCCCTCTTTGTGCACTTCTGCGATATTTACCAGCCGACTATATGGGAATCGAGCGGTCGACCCTATGGGGAATGGGAATCGACCGGCTGGCCCTATGGGGATCGGCAAGGGGCTCAGGTTCCGGGGATGGCTCGGGGGCAGGGGTGGTCTCGGAGTCCGGATTGGAGGAAGGTTCTGGCCTGGCCTGCACCACCACCAGTGCCGTCAGGGCCACGACCACCACCACCAGGACAGTCCGCTGAGGGGAGGGGCGTCATGAGGGCGGGGGTGTGGTAGTTAATTTAAGTTAGTTTTAGTATGTTTTTGTTAGCTTTAGTTAGTTTTATTATGTTTTAGTTAGTTTTAGTTGAATTTTAGTTGAGTTTGAGTTGAGTTTTAGTTGAGTTCTTATGTGTGTGTGAGGGTGAGGCACGGGCGGGCCAGGGCAAGCAATGGGTGGACACTTACTGCTTGCATGATGTCGAGTGGGCAAAGGTGCAGCTACGGTGACAGGAGGAGGTGTGTCTGGTGTGTTGGCAGGCCAAGACCTTCTTATAGTCTATGCCTAATGTCCATGTCCCCGTTAATTAAGGTCATGCAAGTTGTCATCTTCCGCTTGCTGCTTTCTCTCTCTCTCTCTCTCTCTCTCTCTCGCTCTCGCTCTCGCTCTCGCTCTCTCTCTCTCTCTCTCTCTCTCTCTCTCTCTCTCTCTCTCTCTCTCTCTCTCTCTCTCTCTCTCTCTCTCTCTCTCTGTTATTTGTTTTACCTAATCTATGAAAGTTATCATTATTATCATTACTACTACTACTACTACTACTACTACTACTACTACTACTACTACTACTCCTCCTCCTCTCCTCCTCCTCCTCCTCCTCCTCCTCCTCCTCCTCCTCCTCCTCCTCCTCCTCCTCCTCCTCCTCAGTAAATGGGTATTGATAGTGCGAATTCGTATCTAGTCCACCGTATCGATTAGTTGTAGTGGTAGTGGTAGTTGTAGTTAGTATTTTTCATATCCTATCATTCTGCACTACGAAACTTCCATGTTCCTATCCTCTTTAGGGACATGGTATCCTTTTCCAACTGTTTTCTTACAAGTAGTTGATAGTTAGTAGTATGTAGTTCAGTAGATACCCTCGCTATGGACCAATAGGTCTCCTGGTGTCTGTTACTCCTATGTAATCCTATGTAATCCTCCTCCTCCTCCTCCTCCTCCTCCTCCTCCTCCTCCTACTACTACTACTACTACTACTACTACTACTACTACTATTACATGTGGTATACAACATGGGTCCAGTATATATGGATGGGTGTGAACTTAAGAGGGTTGCATGTACAAAAATTTTGGGGGTTATCATAGATGAAAACTTGAATTGGAAAAATCATATTCAATCAGTCTGCTTAAAATTGTCAAAAACTTGTGGAATATTATACAAAATTCGTTACAATCTAACAATTGATGCTTTAAAAAGTATATATTATTCCCTGTGTTATCCTCTTATTATATATTGTGTGTCCATCTGGGGTTGTACGTGGCCGTCAAATGTAAAGGATCCTTCTTCATTCCTTTCTTGTTAATATATTTTCATTTTCTCTTATTTTTGTATCCATTTTTTTATGTTCTCAGATTATTGGTGGATTTTGACACTCCTCTTTCTATCACTTTGTTTATTCTTTGTCCTCTTATTTTCTCTTTGCTTGTCAAATACGTGTGTGTGTCTTCGTGGGACTTCCGGGTTTAGCCTCTCACGACTTCCTTCTCAAAGCCTTTAAAGTAGGTTTACTATGTATTACCCGCGTAGTGTAAGGGGGGTGCTTTGGTGTACTTGTGGTGTTACGTCGCCAGACATTGACGCGCGTTTTCTTGGTATTGGTTTATTGAGGAAACGGTTCAACTGCAGAGAAAAACTAAATTCACAATGTAAGAACCACGTTACGAAATCAATCTATACCACAAATACAAATATATCTGAATCAACTCAGTCCCATAAGAATCTCATCATGTTACACAAATTCCGTAAAGCACTCATCCTTTCTGTTAACTAGGTAGACCACAAGGTACACACCGAATCTACTTACAGTTTCTGGCGTTCTCTGGGTATTTATAAATCCGAATAAGTATCTGCTGGGTGCATCCATAACCTAACGCATCCACAAAACACTGGTGTTGCCTCTGGTACAGCCTCACACCAGGTTCCTTGGTCTCGTGGCTACCCACGCTGTCCACAAACCACGTCGCTTACTCTCCGACACTCCCTGTTTACATCGCTTACTCTCCGACACCCGACACCAATACAAAAGAAAAATCCGACCTATTTTGGGTGTTACACTATTACTACTTTAACTACTTACCTTAACTACTTAACTACTACTTCTTACTTTAAAGGCTTTGTTCCTTCCCTTTCACAACGATGCTACAAGTTTTCACGATGTCTCTACTAGAAATTGCTATAGAAAATAAGGCTAGATGAAAAAAATGGCAGAAAATAAGGTCGATGGAAAAATGGCAGAAAATAAGACTATATGGAAATTGAAAGTGTATATTCCTCTTTGCCATTCAGAATTCAGCAATTTTCGTATATGAAAATTTTTAGGAATGAAATAAAAGAAGTGGAAGTGACAGCACGATATCTATAGCTTTCTCAGATGTCTCGTGAGCATATTTTGTAGTGACGTTTTGTTTTTCTTGATGTATTTAGAGGTTCAATGTGGGTACAAGGAAGTGTTGTGGCTGAATATTTCCCATTGTGAGGACCGATACCGAGCGTAGGAACAAGCCAGCACCTCCTGACTCTGATACCTGGAACTATCGCCGATTGGAACTCTCGCCGCCGTCGTCGAGTGTTCCAGTTCTTGATATTACAGGATCCAATATATGCATTAAATCAGGTTTTACCCTTATTTCTGCATTCAGGGATGTAATACCAGCAATAGCTTGATCAGTTAGGTTAAGTTAGGTGCCAATGTCCAGGTTAGGTTTACATTTTCACGTCGGCGAGAGTTCTAGGTTGGTGTTTCGGCGAGAATTCCCATCGGTGACAGTTCCATAAACCCTGACTCTACACCTGATAACTTCCCGGACACTCAGACACACAGCTATAATGAAGAAAATTGATAGAGAGCGTGGAATGGAAAAGGAAGGAGATAGATAACTGATAGATAGTGTAGAGTAGGAATGTGCGAGTAGAGGAAGGGAGTAGAGTAGGAGAGGAAGGGAGAAGAGTAGGAGAGGAAGGGAGAAGAGTAGGAGAGGAAGGGAGAAGAGTAGGAGAGGAAGGGAGAAGAGTAGGAGAGGAAGGGAGAAGAGTAGGAGAGGAAGGGAGAAGAGTAGGAGAGGAAGGGAGAAGAGTAGGAGAGGAAGGGAGAAGAGTAGGAGAGGAAGGGAGTAGAGTAGGAGAGTAAGGGAGAAGAGTAGGAGAGGAAGGGAGAAGAGTAGGAGAGGAAGGGAGCAGAGAGTAGGAGAGGAAGGGAGAAGAGTAGGAGAGGAAGGGAGTAGAGTAGGAGAGTAAGGGAGTAGAGTAGGAGAGGAAGGGAGAAGAGTAGGAGAGGAAGGGAGAAGAGTAGGAGAGGAAGGGAGGAGAGTAGGAGAGTAAGGGAGGAGAGTAGGAGAGTAAGGGAGAAGAGTAGGAGAGGAAGGGAGGAGAGTAGGAGAGGAAGGGAGAAGAGTAGGAGAGTAAGGAGTGGAGTAACAGTGAAGGAAGATAATACATGTGGTGAATAGTAAAGAACTCAAGGGTCAAGAACACGGATAGCAAACGTTTTGGTTATAAATATATTTCCTATAAACTCATAAAATAAAACATAATTTTAGAAACAAATTATACAATATTAGATAGCTAACATTTTGGTTTCAAATATATTTCTTACAAACAGAATTCACAGAAATAAAGTTCGAAGTCCCTTTTTTACCTCTTTGTAACCATTTTTCAGACAGCTTCTTATTCCGGGCCCTGTGTTCCCCTCACTGATATTTAGCTTGAATTAATACTCGTAGGTATTTTATTTAAATGTTCGTAGTCCCTTAAAATGTCCTTCACTCTCCTTCACAGTTTGCCTTCTAACTTGTCTGTGTGTGTCTGTGTGTCATTGCCGGGGTTATGTTTGACACTTGGGGAGAGATTATTCATGTTTTACTGTTAAAAACCAGACTTTTGATTCTCTTTTCAATGACAAGCAAGAAATTTGAACAACAAATAAAAATGATATGCCCAATTTCCAGTTCGTATCCAAGTATCGTGATCGTCCTGTGAGCCACTAGAACAGTCTTCATGAACCCTCAGTTGAAAACCACTGGCTTAAAAACCATTGAGCTTAAATTTTGTGATACTTGTAAAAGGCATCACAATAAGATATACACGGACTGAAACACTTTTAACATAAATATGTAAACAGCTGGAGGCCTCAGGCGACTCCACCCAAAACAGCCAGCTTAATTTTATAGGCACTCACCGACGCCCTCTTTGTGCACTTCTGCGATATTTACCCGCCGACTATATGGGAATCGAGCGGTCGACCCTATGGGGAATGGGAAAACGACCGGCTGGCCCTATGGGAATCGGCAAGGGGTCAGGTTCCGGGGATGGCTCGGGGGCAGGGGTGGTCTCGGAGTCCGGATTGGAGGAAGGTTCTGGCCTGGCCTGCACCACCACCAGTGCCCTCAGGGCCACGACCACCACACCACCAGGACAGTCCGCTGAGGGGAGGGGCGTCATGAGGGGGGGGGGTGTGGTAGTTTAATTTAAGTTAGTTTTTGTATGTTTTGTAGCTTTAGTTAGTTTTATTATGTTTTTGTTAGTTTAGTTGAATTTAGTTGAGTTTGAGTTGAGTTTAGTTGAGTTTTTATGTGTGTGTAAGGGTGAGGCACGGGCGGGCCCAGGGCAAGCAATGGTGGGCACTTACTGCTTGCATGATGCGAGTGGGCAAAGGTGCAGCTACGGTGACAGGAGGAGGTGTGTTCTGGTGTGTTGGAGGCCAAGACCTTCTTATAGTCTATGCCTAATGTCCATGTCCCCCTTAATTAAGGTCATGCAAGTTGTCATCTTCCGCCCTTTCTGCTTTCTCTCTCTCTCTCTCTCTCTCTCTCTCTCTCTCTCTCTCTCTCTCTCTCTCTCTCTCTCTCTCTCTCTCTCTCTCTCTCTCTCTCTCTCTCTCCTCTCTCTCTCTCTCTCTTGTTATTTGTTTTACCTAATCTATGAAAGTTATCATTATTATCATTACTACTACTACTACTAACTACTACTCCTCCTCCTCCTCCTCCTCTCCCTCCTCCTCCCCCTCCTCCTCCTCCTCCTCCCCCCTCCCCTCCTCCTCCTCTCCCTCCTCCTCCCTTCCTCCTCCTCCTCTCCCCCTCCCCTCCTCCTCCTCCTCCTCAGTAAATGGGTATTGATAGTGCGAATTCGTATCTAGTCCACCGTATCGATTAGTTGTAGTGGTAGTGGTAGTTGTAGTTAGTATTTTTCATATCCTATCATTCTGCACTACGAAACTTCCATGTTCCTATCCTCTTTAGGGACATGGTATCCTTTTCCAACTGTTTTCTTACAAGTAGTTGATAGTTAGTAGTATGTAGTTCAGTAGATACCCTCGCTATGGACCAATAGGTCTCCTGGTGTCTGTTACTCCTATGTAATCCTATGTAATCCTCCCTCCTCCTCCTCCTCCTCCTCCTCCTCCTCCTCCTCCTACTACATACTACTACTACTACTACACTATTACATGTGGTATACAACATGGGTCCAGTATATATGGATGGGTGTGAACTTAAGAGGGTTGCATGTACAAAAATTTTGGGGTTTTTCATAGATGAAAACTTGAATTGGAAAAATCATATTCAATCAGTCTGCTTAAAATTGTCAAAAACTTGTGGAATATTATACAAAATTCGTTACAATCTAACAATTGATGCTTTAAAAAGTATATATTATTCCCTGTGTTATCCTCTTATTATATATTGTGTCCATCTGGGGTTGTACGTGGCCGTCAAATGTAAAGGATCCTTCTTCATTCCTTTCTTGTTAATATATTTTCATTTTCTCTTATTTTTGTATCCATTTTTTTATGTTCTCAGATTATTGGTGGATTTTGACACTCCTCTTTCTATCACTTTGTTTATTCTTTGTCTTCTTATTTTCTCTTTGCTTGTCAAATACGTGTGTGTGTCTTCGTGGGACTTCCGGGTTTAGCCTCTCACGACTTCCTTCTCAAAGCCTTTAAAGTAGGTTTACTATGTATTACCCGCGTAGTGTAAGGGGGGTGCTTTGGTGTACTTGTGGTGTTACGTCGCCAGACATTGACGCGCGTTTTCTTGGTATTGGTTTATTGAGGAAACGGTTCAACTGCAGAGAAACAAAATTCACAATGTAAGAACCACGTTACGAAATCAATCTATACCACAAATACAATATATCTGAATCAACTCAGTCCCATAAGAATCTCATCATGTTACAAAAATTCCGTAAAGCACTCATCCTTTCTGTTAACTAGGTAGACCACAAGGTACACACCGAATCTACTTACAGTTTTTCTGGCGTTCTCTGGGTATTTATAATCCGAATAAGTATCTGCTGGGTGCATCCATAACCTAACGCATCCACAAAACACTGGTGTTGCCTCTGGTACAGCCTCACACCAGGTTCCTTGGTCTCGTGGCTACCCACGCTGTCCACAAACCACGTCGCTTACTCTCCGACACTCCCTGTTTACATCGCTTACTCTCCGACACCCGACACCAATACAAAAGAAAAATCCGACCTATTTTGGGTGTTACACTATTACTACTTTAACTACTTACCTTAACTACTTAACTACTACTTCTTACTTTAAAGGCTTTGTTCCTTCCCTTTCACAACGATGCTACAAGTTTTCACGATGCCTCTACTAGAAATTGCTATAGAAAATAAGGCTAGATGAAAAAAATGGCAGAAAATAAGGTCGATGGAAAAATGGCAGAAAATAAGACTATATGGAAATTGAAAGTGTATATTCCTCTTTGCCATTCAGAATTCAGCAATTTTCGTATATGAAATTTTTTAGGAATGAAATAAAAGAAGTGGAAGTGACAGCACGATATATCTATAGCTTTCTCAGATGTCTCGCGAGCATATTTTGTAGTGACGTTTTGTTTTTCTTGATGTATTTAGAGGTTCAATGTGGGTACAAGGAAGTGTTGTGGCTGAATATTTCCCATTGTGAGGACCGATACCGAGCGTAGGAACAAGCCAGCACCTCCTGACTCTGGTACCTGGAACTATCGCCGATTGGAACTCTCGCCGCCGTCGTCGAGTGTTCCAATTCTTGATATTACAGGATCCAATATATGCATTAAATCAGGTTTTACCCTTATTTCTGCATTCAGGGATGTAATACCAGCAATAGCTTGATCAGTTAGGTCAAGTTAGGTGCCAATGTCCAGGTTAGGTTTACATTTTCACGTCGGCGAGAGCTCTAGGTTGGTGTTTCGGCGAGAATTCCCATCGGCGACAGTTCCATAAACCCTGACTCTACACCTGATAACTTCCCGGACACTCAGACACACAGCTATAATGGAGAAGATTGATGGAGAGCGTGGAATGGAAAAGGAAGGAGATAGATAACTGATAAATAGAGTGTAGAGTAGGAATGTGCGAGTAGAGGAAGGGAGTGGAGTAGGAGAGGAAGGGAGAAGAGTAGGAGAGGAAGGGAGTAGAGTAGGAGAGGAAGGGAGAAGAGTAGGAGAGGAAGGGAGAAGAGTAGGAGAGGAAGGGAGTAGAGTAGGAGAGTAAGGGAGAAGAGTAGGAGAGGAAGGGAGAAGAGTAGGAGAGGAAGGAGAAGAGTAGGAGAGGAAGGGAGTAGAGTAGGAGAGTAAGGGAAAAGAAGTAGGAGAGGAAGGGAGAAGAGTAGGAGAGGAGGGAGAAGAGTAGGAGAGGAAGGGAGTAGAGTAGGAGAGAAGGGAGTAGAGTAGGAGAGTAAGGGAGAAGAGTAGGAGAGGAAGGGAGGAGAGTAGGAGAGGAAGGGAGAAGAGTAGGAGAGTAAGGAGTGGAGTAACAGTGAAGGAAGATAATACATGTGGTGAATAGTAAAGAACTCAAGGGTCAAGAACACAGAGAGCAAACGTTTTGGTTATAAATATATTTCCTATAAACTCATAAAATAAACATCATTTTTAGAAACAAATTATACAATATTAGATAGCTAACATTTTGGTTTCAAATATATTTCTTACAAACAGAATTCACAGAAATTAAAGTTCGAAGTCCCTTTTTTACCTCATTGTAACCATTGTCAGACAGTTTCTTATTCCTGGCCTGTGTTCCCCTCACTGATATTTAGCTTTGAATTATATACTCGTAGGTATTATTTTTTTATTTTCGTAGTCCCTTAGAAATGTCCTTCACTCTCCTTCACAGTGCCTTCTAACTTGTCTGTGTGTGTCTGTGTGTCATTGCCGGGGTTATGTTTGACACTTGGGGAGAGATTATTCATGTTTTACTGTTACAACCAGACTTTTGGATTCTCTTTTCAATGACAAGCAAGCAATGAACAACAAATAAAAATGATATGCACCATTTCCAGTTCGTATCCAGTATCGTGATCGTCCTGTGAGCCACTAGAACAGTCTTCATGGACCCTCAGTTGAAAACCACTGGCTTAAAAACCATTGAGCTTAAATTTTGTGATACTTGTAAAAGGCATCACAATAGAGATATACACGGACTGAAACACTTTTAACATAAATATGTAAACAGCTGGAGGCCTCAGGCGACTCCACCCAGACAGCCAGCTTAATTTTATAGGCACTCACCGACGCCCTCTTTGTGCACTTCTGCGATATTTACCAGCCGACTATATGGGAATCGAGCGGTCGACCCTATGGGGAATGGGAATCGACCGGCTGGCCCTATGGGGATCGGCAAGGGGCTCAGGTTCCGGGGATGGCTCGGGGGCAGGGGTGGTCTCGGAGTCCGGATTGGAGGAAGGTTCTGGCCTGGCCTGCACCACCACCAGTGCCGTCAGGGCCACGACCACCACCACCAGGACAGTCCGCTGAAGGGAAGGGCGTCATGAGGGCGGGGATGTGGTAGTTAGTTTAAGTTAGTTTTAGTATGTTTTTGTTAGCTTTAGTTAGTTTTATTATGTTTTAGTTAGTTTTAGTTGAATTTTAGTTGAGTTTGAGTTGAGTTTTAGTTGAGTTCTTATGTGTGTGTAAGGGTGAGGCACGGGCGGGCCAGGGCAAGCCATGGGTGGGCACTTACTGCTTGCATGATGTCGAGTGGGCAAAGGTGCAGCTACGGTGACAGGAGGAGTAGTGTCTGGTGTGTTGGCAGACCAAGACCTTCTTATAGTCTATGCCTAATGTCCATGTCCCCGTTAATTAAGGTCATGCAAGTTGTCATCTTCCGCTTGCTGCTTTCTCTCTCTCTCTCTCTCTCTCTCTTCTCTCTCTCTCTCTCTCTCTCCTTCTCCTCTCTCCTCTCTCTCTCTCTCTCTCTCTCTCATCTCTTCTCTCTCTCTCGCTCTCTCTCTCTCTCCTCTCTCCTCTCTCTCTCTCTCATCTCTCCTCTCTCTCTCCTCTCTCTCCTCTCTCTCTCTCTCTCTCCTCTTTAATGAATATTTCTGCAATGTTCCAACATTTAGCACAGTGTTTAGAGGAAACTCCTGTATTATTTGATAGTTTTTTACCCCAACCTACCTTGTTTTCATTTTATTTTCGGCCTACAACACGCCATGAAATCAATAGTGTAATTTCTAATCTTAAGGTTACAGCCCCAGGTCATGATTATGTGAACATGAAAGTAATCAAAGCCTGCAAAGAAGAATATCTCCATTTCTGGAATACATATAAACAAATACATTTACAGAAGGATGCTTTCCAGACATTCTGAAGACTGCAAGAGTAGTTCCAGTTTATAAAAAGGTGATAGTTCAATTTTTTTCAATTACAGACCTATTTCAGTTCTTCCCGCCATAAGTAAAGTCTTGAAAAGATTATTGCAATAGATTAATGAATTATTTAACAGAAACTTACTTTTAACAGATGATCTAGGGTTTTTTTTTTCCCCCACCTAAATTTTCCCAATAGAACTCGCAGTACCCCACCTTTGCCAAAAACATATAAAATGCAATAGTTTAAAAATTATAAATTTAAAACTATTTTTTTGATTTATCTAAAGCTTTTGATACTATTAACCCTTTCCATTTATTAAAAAACTAATGATTTTTACGGATTCGGGGACCAGTCTTCAGAGGGTTTAAAAGTTATCCAGCGGCAGGAACCATACCAGTCTTTAATAGTAGTCATCGTCGTATAAAAGTCTTCTTGTGTGTGCCAAAAGGATTTTCCTAGGCCCATTATTATTTTTTTTTTACTAATGACATAACTCTATGTACCAAAAAAATTTTTAAATTTTTACTTTTGCGATGCACTACCTTTTTCTACAGGGAAGGGATTTAATGATCTAAAAAATACAATGAACACTGAATTGTACTGTTGCAAATTTGGTTAAAATGTAACAATTTTAACTTTAAAATATCAATAAACTCATGTATCGTCACTTTCAACATACACCACACAATCAACAATATCAAATTGATAAACTCATTATTAAAGAGGTCCAAGAACTAAAATTCCTTGGGTTTTATTGATAGCAAACTAAGATGGAAAACACACATAGAGAATGTAAAAATAAAATTTTCAAAAAAAATAGGGTAAAAATATAGGGAAAACAAAACCATTGTAATATGAAGGTTTTAAGACATTATTTATCATTCATATCCTATTTATTGTACGTTCAGCTATCTGGGGTGGGGGATTAAAAAATTATTATGAACTATTTGTAAATAAAAAAAAAATTAGTTCGCATAAAGTCCATAGTAATCGGTATGACCACACAAGTCCAATCTTTCGTGAGTTGAAACTTCTAAAATTACATTTATTTTCGACACAGACTATAACTTTTGTTTTAAGGCGATGAATTTCATACAAAAAATTGAAGTGTTTTCAGACCACAACGCATAGCATACAAAACCAGACGAAACCAAAAATCCAAAATTCCATTGTGTAAACTTCCCCTGCTCAAAAAGGTTTTTACGCGGGGAACTAAAATGTGGAACAAAAAATTCCAGATGATGTAAAGGAATAAAGAATTAAAACCATTTAAAAATGCAAATAAAAAAAAAGTTGAAAAATAACTATTAAAAATTTAATTTATTATTGTGAATTATATAATTTAATGTGATAATTATCATTGCTCTCGTTATCATACATTTTTGAAATGATTTACTTTTTTTTGGTATAAAAATGTTTTGTTTGTGTTATTCTTTAATATCCCTTATTAATTTTTTTAAATTTTAAATTTGGGTTTTAATTAAGTAGTATATTAAATTGGGAATATTAATTTTTTAAATTTTAAATTTATTTTTTTCATATGTAAATTAGCATTAGGCCGCCCACACGCCACATCTGCTGCCTTTATCTAATTAAAAAAAGCGAAAGTTTTTCTGCCCTGTCTGCCCTTTTCTGTCTGTGTCTGTCTGTCTGCCCTGTCTGTGTGGTTTGTTTTTTGTGTGTGGGGTATGGGTTTTTCCCCCCCCCGGGGCCGCAAACACCTCTTTGGCACTTTTTTTGGAATCGGGCCCCGACCAGGGAAGGTCATAACCCACTTATGAAAAAGGATAAAATCATTTTTTTTTTCTTTCTTTTTTTTTGGCGCCTTTTTTAGCGAAAATTTGGGTGAAAAAAGTGGGTTTCGAGAATTGGGAACCCTTTGATTGGGGTTTGAGGGGTTAATGGGTTGAGGAAGGGGTTTTGGGGTGTTTGGTAATGGTTTTTGGGGGGGGGGGGTGAGTAAAATGGGTGGGGTTTTGGGTTGGGGGTGAGGGGGTGGGGAAATGGGGTGGGGGGGGGAGGGGAAATGGGTAAGTAAAATGGTGGTGGTGATTTTTTAATGGGTGAGTAATGGGGGGGGGAGGGGTTAATTTTGGGGGAAGGTGAATGGGGGGGGGGTGAGGGGTAATGGGAGTAAAATGGGTGTGTGGTGATGGGAAAATGGGTGATTTAAATTTGGGGGGGGGGTGAGGGGGAAGGGGTTTGAGTGATGGGGGGGGGGTTTAGGGGAAAAGGTAAAATGGGGGGGGGGTGGGTAATGGGGGGGAAGGGGTGGGGGGTGAGGGGTAATGGGTGATTTGAATGGGTGGGGGGTGGGGGAAATTTGGGTAAAGTAAATTTGGGGGGGGGGGGTTAGGGGGTCTTGGGGAGTAATGGGTGGGGGGTAGGGGAAAGGGGTGATTGAATGGGGGGGGGGTTAGGGGCCCGGGGGGTGAGTGAATGGGTGGGGGTGAGGGGAAAAGATGAATGGGGGGGGGGTTGGGGGGAAAATTGGGTGATGAATGGGGGGGGGGTGGGGGTAATGGGTGAGTGAATGGGGGGGGGGGTTGATGGGTCAGGGGTGAGGGGAAAGGGGGGGGGG
>JACEEZ010013077.1:522500-525000 GCA_016584305.1 Chionoecetes opilio | reverse complement strand
GTTAATGTCAGACCTTATCCTGCCCCTGAGAGCCACCGGCCGCCTTATGTAGCTGGCTGTGGCATTTAAGGTATGTGGTAGTGATGGTGGTGGTGGTGGTGGTGGTAATATATTTCAAGGGCATGGTCGTAGTGGAAACATCTTAACAGTTAACACAACCCTACAAGTTAGTGATTTGATTTACAACCACTGTCGATTTTCTCTTTTTCCCTTTTTTTTCGCCTACCAACCTAGCAAAAATGTTCTACGTACCCTAAATTATATTATGTAATGTCATGTATAGTCATGTATGCATTGAATATATATTGTTCACATTTTCACTACACATAACTTCCAATCTTTATATCATCTTAGAAGTTACTGAAATTGATGCGGCAAATATAGAATTGACGATTTTTTACCGCAAATAAAAATAAATTACGCATTGGTATGTCTAGGTATGGAAATAATATGTTTGATATGACTCATGAGTTTATTAAAGTCTTAGAGATTATAAGAATAGAACACATTATCTAGTGACAAATTTCGACATTCTCGCCTTTGTGTCTTATTAGCATAAAGAACAAGTTTCGGAAAAAATATATTTAGAACTGAGATCAAAATTTCACTTGGCACTTGCGAATACAAATTTAGCTTTACTCTCCACAAAAATGTATACAGTTTACTTCCCATGGCGGATAGGATACACACACACACACACACACACACACACACACACACACACACACACACACACACACACACACACACACACACACACACACACACACACACACACACACACACACACACACACACACACACACACACACACACACACACACACACACACACACACACACACACACCACACACACACACACACACACACACACACACAACACACACACACACACACACACACACACACACACACACACACACACACACACACACACACACACACACACACACACACCACACACACACACACACACACACACACCCACACACACACACACACACACACACACACACACACACACACACACACACACACACACACACACACACACACACACACACCACACACACACACACACACACACACACATGTAATGCCCATTATTCGGGAGATGATAGTATGAGAATTATTATTATAAATTCCCGAGCTATGTCTTGTCAGTAGGTAATTTTTTTCTCTATGTCTCACGGGTGACTCATCGCCCTGCTATCATTACCACCATTTTGTTTTATCTTCTATCCTTCTTCCGCCATTTTCTTTCTTCCTTCTTTCACACCCTCTCTCTCCCTCACATGCCGTATGCGAGTCCAAATTCGTGGGATAATTATTCTGCGATCAGTGATAACTAATGATGTCAGTTCTTTTTATCTTTTGCCAGCCATCTGGTCAGACCAAGGAACTCTCCCAGAGTCTTAACGTCCTTCAAAATAATCCCTATCGTTTTCGGTTATGGTCATATATGGGCGTTGTAGTAAGGATCCCCGCTAAAATTAAAGCCCACCAAAAATCTAAGCAAGTCTTCAACACCACTTCACTCTGAAATAGGTGTTCGGAGGGTCGACATTACATATAAAACCATCCTTCTTGAATATTAGGTTAAAAATATTAAATTCTTCTACATCAAAGTAACTGGTTGGTATTAGGGACAGTCTTTTCTGAGGTACGCGAGTTTTCATTACTTAAATAGTTATTTCGGGATTATAGTTTTCGTCTGAAGTCACGGTGAGAGCTTTCCAAACAAGTTCCATTTTGGTGCGGGAAGCCCACGAGGCCCCAACGAGTCATTCGTCTCTTCGCGTCGTTGCAGGTAAGACCTTCGTACCTAACTCCTGTGTTCTTTCTCCTTAGTATATTATATCTATATATTTCTATATAAATATATAGGTACAGTTCAGTGTCACTAAGGCATAGATGTTCCGCCCATCCTTATAAGTGTTATTAACGCATTCGTCTCTTCGCGTCGTTGCAGGCTGTCCGTGTCTCCTTCAGAAAGCCACATGGTCTTACTGTAACACACACACAACACTTTCTCGCCATATTCTTTCTCTACTAGATACCTATCTTCCAGGTGTGATTTATAAATATTAAGTATTATGTTTACCTAGTGTAGGGCAATGCACTGAATAGAAATTCTAGTGAAGGAGGTTTTATGCTCAGAAGAGCTTTATCTCATCACTAAGGGAGATTCCTAGGTCAGAGCGTGAAGTCGCATTTCTTATGTCAGAGTAGAGTTTTCTCGATATAGTGTTAACCCTGATATGCTGAAGATGATCTCAAGTGAGAGACTTACCATGTTTACAAAATAAATAGGATTTCATTTACAAATATAGTTCTTGTGTTATTATGAAAACCCAGGTGATTATTCTGAGTTAGGAAAATAATTCCCCACACTTCCAAAAGAGTTCCGCCTTTACTAGGTATAATCCCTAGTACCGACCACGACTACCAAGATCAATCTAGTATTAATATTAATCTAACGTGCCCCGGGAGTAATCA
>JACEEZ010013077.1:472500-517500 GCA_016584305.1 Chionoecetes opilio | reverse complement strand
TATCTGGAGAGTCTGTGTTTGGTGGGCCTTCGGTCGGTGGCCCAAGGTGGTGCCGGTGGCCCAAGGACAGGTGGTGGGCCGAAGGCCCACCAATAGCCCTCCGCAGGAGCTAGCCAAAAAGTCCGCCCGGTGGGCGGCTTTGCGGCTAGTAGTTACATATAGTGTGTTATTATTATTATTATAGTTAGCAGATAGTTATAGTTAGTGATATAGTGTATTCTTATAGTTAGTAAGCATTAGTTACATATAGTTACATAGTGTGTGTTATTATTATTATAGTTAGTAGTTAGCTATAGTTAGTATTATAGTGTATCATTATAGCTAGTAGGCATTACTTACGTATAGTTACATAGAGTGTGGATGATGCAGAATGATGCAGTAACGAACATAGTATGAAAAACCATCAAAAATCGCGATCGTGGAATTCATACCAACAATTTTCCGCGTTAGAGAAACAAGAGAGGTAGTTCCTTCGTTAGGCATCAGTGTATTGTTATCATGGGATCTATACGCTAATATCTCTTTAAATATTGACATGGGGATGTATTCAAACACGTGAAGGAGGAGGAGGAGGAGGAGGAGGAGGAGGAGGAGGAGGAGGAGGAAGGAAGAGGCAGCGAGGCAATTGTTAAGTCCGAACTGGCAACATTGAGTCGACCTTGAAGTATTGCAAGTGAAAGCGTAGCAAAAAAATCGGTATGTCTAACCAAATCATCTCTAAAACCATGTACAATCATCACTATCTTACTACCTACACGTGTTATAGAGTAAATCAAGGCGTTGTATTGTCACAGGAAGAAAAATAATACGGAGAAACTGCTCAGTCTACGAACTTTTTTACTTCCGAGTTTGAGGAGGAGGAGGAGGAGGAGAGAGAGATTTTGACGCTTCCGGATTAAGGCGGGGCTGTACACTTCCCTATGAGCACCCCATGGACAACACACACACACACACACACGCACACACACACACACACACAACGGAGGGAGGGAGGGAAGGGGGGGGGGGGTAATAGCCGCGTCAGGTAAGGTCGCGCGCCTGGGCATAAATACGAAGGAGGGGAAAGAGGAGACATCAGTTCCACCAGAGACTTGAGACAGCTCACACGATAGGAAAACTGAGAAACATGGTAAGCAACACACACACGCACACACACGCACACACACACACACACACACACACACACACACACACACACACACACACACACACACACACACACACACACACACACACACACACTCACACCTGTGCTCCCATTTTAACACCTGTGACATACATCTGGTCTACTTTCGTGTCACACCTAAAATAACGTCGCATCACTGACATATTCCACTATTTATCACCTTAGATCTCTGTGATTTGATATTTCTTTGCTACATAACTACTTTTTATCGTTGTTCTTATCGTTTTTATCGTTATCTACTCTTTGTTTTTTATCTACTACAGTGTCACATCGAAAATTCACGTTGAGTTCCATTCTTTTTCAACTTATCTATCTATCTCTACTTCAATCAAATAAGAAAATAGATCAACTAAACCTAATATAAACCATAGATCAATCTCTACCTCAATATAATCAGAAAATAGATATATTAAACTCTTAGATAGATACTTAACTAATTCAAATACTTACCTGTGCTCATTTTATATTACTTAAGCCACCGGAGAGAACAAAAGTCTATCTATTCAGTAATATTTTCCCTCCTATGCTAAGCTATTTCAGTAATCTTTTTAATATCCACATAACAACTTTTTTGACATTTGGATCTACGTTGTGGCAAAATATAAAAAAACAATCAAGTTTCTCTCACGTCAACAATTCAGGAGCGCATCTCAAATTTCTTCGTCTACACACAGACAAACATACGTACACACCATGAGAGAGAGAGAGAGAGAGAGAGAGAGAGAGAGAGAGAGAGAGAGAGAGAGAGAGAGAGAGAGAGAGAGAGAGAGAGAGAGAGAGAGAGAGAGAAGTAGTAGTAGTTATGCTATTCACTAAACTAGGAAACGAAAAAGTGCTTACAGAAAAATTAAGAAAGTGAGTGATATTGGAAAAAAAATTCAAGTGTATAGATTCTAAAATACAAGTGGCTTTCAGAATTAGTGAGGATCGAAGTGTTTTTCCATCGATAAACTAAACCCAAGCGTCTATCAGTGCATAATCCTAAACCTTTAATCACGAGAGACGCTTTTTTGCAGTCTATAGAGGACAAATACACGTGAAAGACTGACATCTTCCCTTCATTTTAGATAAACAACGGAAATATCTATACGATTTCACGGGTCTTTTTTTGGTTTGCATTACTTACTCGCATTCAGCCCATCGGAAAGTATATATATGTTCCTGTTTGTCTCATAAGTCCCCTTCATTGATCTAACACTGACTATAGTTGGATTTAAATTATAATGTATAGCTCGTATTAACCCCATGAGGCCCAGAACGTAATTTCCATTGTAATTTGGCCACCATTAGACGATTTTTAGTGAATATAAGCAATATTTTTATAGATATCACCAGTTTAGTATCCTTGTCCACTTGTTAATTTGGTATATTCAGTTAGTTTTCGTAATTTTATGGCTAACAACAGATGATTTTTATATAGCAAAGGAAAGATCTGGGCGTGAAGGGGTTAACAATCTCTCCTAATTTAAAGAAACGCTCAATTAGGCATTTAATAATCTACAAAAACTTAGAAAAACAGTAGTAATATTTTGTTTACGATTCTTAAACGTATACCATTCAAGCCATCATCTTAATTTCTCCCTCTAGTAAACTAATACTCGTCTAGTCTAGTAGTATAGGTAAATCATTATTGTTATATCTACTAGCATCTTTCTCCCTCTCTATTTTATACCAAGCGTCATGTTGATAAGATAAGAACAAACCCTCACGTAATATCCCAACTTCTCTCTCTCTCTCTCTCTCTCTCTCTCTCTCTCTCTCTCTCTCTCTCTCTCTCTCTCTCTCTCTCTCCTCTCTCTCTCTCTCTCTCTCTCTCTCTCTCTCTCTCTCTCTCTCTCTCTCTCTCTCTCTCTCTCTCTCTCCCCCCCCCCCCACACACAAGTCACGGGTTGTTAAATTCACCCTATTCACAAACCCACAATAAGGTTTTAGGTGAAAGTACACGAGCTACAACAACACAGTCACAACCTGGATGACTATTACTCAACTTTTCTATATTACGGTCAAGGTCGAATCGGTGTACTGTATATTTAGGTCAGTCTGGAATCTATGCTAAGCAACAAAGAGGATTGGATCGCATTATATATCTAGTGACCCAAATATTGATCTGCTTTGTTAGATTCTTATGGGTAAATTAGAGTGATTTGGATTAAAGAATATTGTTAAATTGTCATTGTATTAATATTAATGACTTGTATGTGAGTGTGTTAAATGTTACTACTACTACTACTACTACTACTACTACTACTACTACTACTACTACTACTACTACTACTACTACTACTACTACTCTTACCACTACTACTCTTACTACTATTACTACTACTACTACTACTACTACTACTACTACTACTACTACTACTACTACTACTACTACTACTACTACTACTACTACTCTTACCACTACTACTCTTACTACTATTACTACTACTACTACTACTACTACTACTACTACTACTACCACTACTACTACTACTACTACTACTACTACTACTACTATTACTATTACTACTACTCTTACTACTATTACTACTATTTTTACTACTACTACTACTACTCTTCCTCCTCCTCCTCCTCCTCCTCCTACTACTACTACTACTACTACTACTACTACTACTACTATTACTACTACTACTCTTACTACTATTACTACTATTTTTACTACTATTATTACTCTTCCTCCTCCTCCTCCTCCTACTACTACTACTACTACTACTACTACTACTGTTACTCCTACTACTACTACTACTACTACTACTACTACTACTACTACTACTACTACTACTACTACTACTCCTACTCCTACTCCTACTACTACTACTACTACTACTACTACTACTACTACTCTTCCTCCTCCTACTACTACTACTACTGTTACTCCTACTACTACTACTACTACTACTACTTCTACCACTACTACTGCTACTGTCAGTCCGCCTCCTCCTCTTCCTCCTCTTCTTATCCTCCACTACTACTACTACTACTACTACTACTACTACTACTACCTCTAAAATCCCCCCACACCCTAATGCTATGTATCCCGTGGTGGGCAGTGGAAGGACGTAATGCTAGTTGGCTTCGCAAGTGTGGTCCTGCAGGCAGCACACACGGCAGCACAGAGCGGATCCTTCCACGGGTTCCTTCCCATTGAAAATATCAGGTACGTGTGGCTGGCCCCTTATGCTCTGTGCTCCCTCCCCTTACTGCCTTCTAGTGCATTTTTTTATCTCGTTTCTGCCTTCTAGTTTATTTTTGTTTTTTTTCAGCCTTTTAGAGCATTTTTTTTCTTCTCAATTCTGTCTTTTAGTTAATTTTGTTCTCATTTCTGACTTCTAGAGCGTTTTTTTAATCTCATTTCTGCCTTTTAGAGCATTTTTTTTATCTCATTTCTGACTTCTAGAGCATTTTTTGTCCTCATTTCTGCCTTTTAGAGCATTTTTTGATCTCATTTCTGCCTTTTAGAGCATTTTTTGATCTCATTTAGACCTTATCATGCATTCATCTTTCCTTCTTCTACCATTCATTAGGCATTATTCATCTAGTTATTATTATTCATCATTTACTAGTATTATTCATAGAGTTCATTCATCCTTACCGATCAGCTGCTTTGTCCAGTCCAACTTTTTTTCTCTTAATAAGTAAATCGCATCAGTGCACCTTATAGTTAACACGGGTTTGCATAGAATACCTAATAACGAAAGACTATCTAAGAAGTTATCAATTAATATTCTTGCTTACTAATACCCTAGGAAGTAATATTCATAAGTATCATTGAGCCATTCAAATACCAGGGGAGTAATATTCTGTAAGTAATATAATCACTGTTTATAATTCTGTATATGATTCACCCAATAGGAATATATTCACCCAAGGGAGTAATATTATGTAGTAGTATTGAGTCATTCAGATACCCGTGCACAGCGATTCACGGATTCAGTCTATTCATCGGGGTGACGGTGTAGAACTAAGACACTTATCGGGCCAAGTGATCATATTCGTGCCCTTCCTTAGATCAGCGCAACCTCGAGGCGACAACCAGCCCAACGACGTGTACATGCACCTAGTACCCAGACCCCAGCTACGAGAGGACGAGGATGTGTTCTACCCTCCTAACAATCTGGCTGGGTTCGGGCTGGAGTTCGGACAAGACCCCGAGCAGCTCGTGTACCAGGTCTACTCCAAGGAACAAGTTGATGATCTGAGGAGAAAGCAACAAGGGAAGTCCGGCAAGCACAGCAAAGGACATAGCAAGGGAGGACATGGAAAGGGAGTCAGCAATGGCATTAACCAAGGGAAGAATCTCCATGGCAAGCCTGTTCTCCCTCCCCCATCCCAACCTTCCCTTCCCCCTCCCCCTCCCCCTCCTTCTCATCAGCAATTCCGCCCAAGTCACGAAGTAATGAACTATGCTTCCTCTCATGAGCGCCATAATAACTTTCGTCCTTCTCCGCCTCAATTCCGCAAACCTTCCTTCCCTCCTCCTCCTCCCCAATACGGATAAGTCGTAATATCCTCCTCTTCCCCATTACGGATAAGTCGTAATTTCACTCCTGACCTCATCCTTACCACTTACCTTCCTCCTCCTCCTCCTCCTCCTACTCCTCAATACCGCAAACCTCCTTCCCTCCTCCTCCTCCCCATTACGGATAAGTTGTAATCCTCCCTCCCTTGCTACTGTTACCAAGCTATCGGGCATTGCCGCTCAAGTTGTGATACTATATTTACGTATATTTATATATATCTGTATAAAGTGTATGGTTGTACATGTGTGAGGTATGCTGTATTTAATGTCTTTTTGTATAGATATACCACGCATTATGTGCAACAAAAAATGGGCCCCTTAAAAAAATGAATATAATGTTTGAATGTTAAAAAAATGATAAAAAGTCTCAAAACATTACTAACGAAAAGGAAAAAAATAGCTGTCTGTTCAGTATTATATTTTTTACCAATGATGAAAAGAAAGTTTTTGTATCCTATTCAATTTCTGTGTCATCATCATCATCATCATCATCATCTATGTTAAAACTACTACTACTACTACTACTACGATTACTATTACTACTACTACAACTAACTACTACTACTACTACTACTACTACTATTACTACTATACTACAACTAACTACTACTACTACTACTACTACTACTACTATTACTACTACTACAACTAACTACTACTACTACTACTACTACTACTACTACTACTACTACTACTACTACTACTACTATACTACTACTACTACTACTACTACGATTACTATTACTACTACTACAACTAACTACTACTACTACTACTACTACTACTACTACGATTACTATTACTACTACTACAACTAACTACTACTACTACTACTACTACTACTACTACTACTACAACTAACTACTACTATACTACTACTATACTACTACTACTACTACTACTACTACTACTACGCATTACTATTACTACTACTACACTAACTACTACTACTACTACTACTACTACTACTACTACTAACTACTACTACTACTACTACTACTACTACTACTACTACTACTACTACTACTACTACTACTACTACGATTACTATTACTACTACTACAACTAACTACTTCTATACTACTACTACTACTACTACTACTACTACTACTACTACTACTACTACTACTACTACTACTACGATTACTATTACTACTACTACAACTAACTACTACTACTACTACTACTACTACTACTACTACTACTACTACTACAACTAACTACTACTACTACTACTACTACTACTACTACTACTACTACTACTACTACTACTACTACTACGATTACTATTACTACTACTACAACTAACTACTACTACTACTACTACTACTACTACTACTACTACTAACTACTACTACTACTACTACTACTACAACTAACTACTACTACTACTACTACTACTACTACTACTACTACGATTACTATTACTACTACTACAACTAACTACTACTACTACTACTACTACTACTACTACTACTACTATTACTACTACTACAACTAACTACTACTACTACTACTACTACTACTACTACTACTACTACTACTACTACTACTACTACGATTACTATTACTACTACTACAACTAACTACTACTACTACTACTACTACTATTACTACTACTACAACTAACTACTACTACTACTACTACTACTACTACTACTACTACTACTACTACTACTACTACTACTACTACGATTACCACTACTACTACTACTACTACTACTACTACTACTACTACTACTACTACTACGACTACTACTACTACTACTACTACTACTACTAATACGACTACTACTACTATTACTATTACTAATACTATACTACTACACTACTACTACTACTACTACTATAACTACTACTACTATACTACTACACTACTACTACTACTACTACTACTACTACTACTACTACTACTACTACACTACTACTACTACTACTACTACTATTATAACTACTACTACTACTACTACTACTACTACTACTACTATTATAACTACTACTACTACTACTACTACTACTACTACTACTACTACTACTACTACTACGACTACGACTACGACTACTACTACTACTACTACTACTACTACTACTGTACTACAACCACTACTACTACTACCACTACTACTACTACTACTACTACTACTACTACTACTACTACTATACTACTACCACTACTACTACTACTACTACTACTATACTACTACCACTACTACCACTACTACTACTACTACTACTACTACTACTACTACTTTTTTTTTTTACTACAATATACCTCCACCGCCTCTTTATTTGCAGCGGGTACGCCATAGCCCCACCTCGCTATTGACTGTGGCATCCAACCTTACAACTACCCCTAAAAATACATACATTTACTAACTAACTACCCCTAAATTTACAAACCTACTCTATTCCTAACCTATCCACCCTTATCCCACTCTCTACCAATGTGGCCTCGCAATCGAGGTCACCTATGTCCGTGTTAGAGGGAGTGGAGTATCTCGTACCCCTGAGACACAGGAGGGCAGACCGGAGCAGGGAGAAGGAGAGGCGACACCTCATCCAGGCGGCGACGGAGCTCCTTGGCTGGTGCTTCTTTACTGACATCAAGTCAGCTAGTCTTGAGTAGAAGCTCCTAGCCTTGGGGGCCATGCCGCCAGATGTGGTGAAGACCAGGGGCGTGAAGGTACCATGGTCGACTTGCAGGATCCTATCGCCATAGGCCCTTGTCTTCTCCAGCTCGTTCCTGTGGTGGACAGCCTCGAGGGAGAGCTCACGATGGGAGGCGGCCATCGGGTCGAAGACCCGGATGTCCAAAAAGGTCCGCTGCCCTCTGGTCCAGAATCCCCGAGCACAGATGTCCACGCGAGCCTCAGGGGCGGTATTGGCTGTCCTGTACCGCAGGAGTTCCCCATCTTCCATCATCTAGTAGTAGTACTACTACTACTACTACTACTACTACTACCATTACTACTACTATTACTACTACTACTACAACTACTACTACTACTACTACTACTACTACTACTACTACTACTATACTACTACACTACTACTACTACTACTATAACTACTACTACTACTACTACTACTACTACTACTACTACTACTACCACTACTACTACTACTACTACTACTACTACTACTACTACTACCACTACTACTACTACTACTACTACTACTACTACTCCTACTACTACTACTACTACTACTACTACTACTACTACTACTACTACTACCACTACCACTACCACTACTACTACTACTACTACTACTACTACTACTACTACTACTACTACTGCTACATCTACTACTACTACTACTACTACTACCACTACTACTGCTACATCTACTACTACTACTACTACTACTACTACAACTGCCACCTCTACTACTGTCCTGCGTAGAATTAGTTTTTTTTTCTTCATATAATCTCGTTTATATAGAAAATTTCCGTGTATTTTTTTTATATTGCTCGTTTATATTTCCCGTCCCGCCAGCCTCGACATGTACGGGAGGGTGGGGAGGAGCCTTAACCTTTACTATCCCATGTCTCTCTCTTTAGATACAATAGTATAGGTCAGTGTTTCTAACCTTGTCAGCGCCACGGCCCTGCAGTAGTGGTCCTTGCCTCCATGCCCCCCTTCACTTCCTCAACCAAGATATTTAAAGTAATCCTGAATCAGAAAGAAAAACTGATAAAAATACGTCTTTTAAAAACTTGTATTGTATAGTAATAATAAAAAAAAATACTTCGTATAAAAGTCTAGGGGGGAGTTAGTGAAATCCGGCAAGGCGTCAGCGCAGAGTTTTTCAGCCACACTTGCTTCTGTATGGCGGCTTTCTTCGCTCACCCTCGCGCGCGACACTCATCTATTATATTAATAAAAGCGAAAGTGTGTGTGTGTGTGTGTGTGTGTGTGGTATAGGTTCCGCCCCCTGTGGCGGAATCCCATCATATACCACATTTTTGGAACCAGGTTGACCAGGGGAAGGTTTTAAGCCCACTTATGAGATGATCCGATCACTTTTTTTTTTCTTTTTTCTTTTTTTAGCAGCCTATTAGCGATAATTGTGAAAAAAAGTGGGTTGAGAGAATTGAGGAAGCCTTGATGTAGGGTGATGGGTAATGGGCGAGTGAATGGGTGGGGTGATGGGTAATGGGTGTGGGGTGATGGGTGAGTGAATGGGTGGGGGGTGGTGGGTGATGGATGAGGGAATAGATGGGGGGTGATGGGTAATGAGTGAGTGAATGAGTGTGTGGTGATGGGTAATGGGTGGGGGGTGATGGGTAATGGGTGAGTGAATGGGTGGGGGGTGATGGGTAATGGGTGAGTGAATGGGTTGGGGGTGATGTGAATGGGTTGGCGTTAATACATACATTTCTACGTCCATGATTTCAGGAAAGTTAGAAGGGGCTATCTGGAGAGTCTGTGTTTGGTGGGCCGAAGACCCACCAATAGCCCTCCGCAGGAGCTAGCCAAAAAGTCCGCCCGGAGGGCGGCTTTGTGGCTAGTGTTAAATGCTTGACAGTTCTTTTAATACTTGGTCTCTCTTGGCTCACGCTCCCCTATCTTTATAGGTACCCGCGCCCCCAGGGTAAGAACTGCTGGAATAGTTAATCACTTCAAAGCTTTGTAAGGACCAACAGGGTTGTTGCTGTTTGTTCTTCCTTTGTATTCTGTGTTCCTTCTACTACTACTACTACTACAGACTAGGCTACTACTACTACTACTACTACTACTACTACTACTACTACTACTACTACTACTACTACTACAGACTACTACTACTACTACTACTACTACTACTACTACTACTACTACAACTGCTACTACTACTACTACTACTACTAGTACTACTACTACTACTACTACTACTACTACTACTACTACTACTACTACTACTACTACTACTACTACTACTACTACACTACTACCACTACCACTACTACCACTACTGCTACTACTAGTCTACTACTAGTCTACTACTACTACTACTACTACTACTACTACTACTACTACTACTACTACTACTACTACTACTACAGACTACTACTACTACCTACATACTACTACTACTATACTACTATACTACTACTACTACTACTACTCCTACTACTACTACTACTCCTACTACTACTACTACTACTACTACTACTACTACTACTACTACTACAAACTACTACTACTACTACTACTACTACTACTACTACTACTACTACTACCTACATACTACTACTACTACTATACTACTACTACTACTACTACTACTACTACTACTACTACTACTACTACTACTACTACTACTACTGCGTTATTACTATCTGCCTCTGCAACTATTCCTGTTTTCAGAGAGAGAGAGAGAGAGAGAGAGAGAGAGAGAGAGAGAGAGAGAGAGAGAGAGAGAGAGAGAGAGAGAGAGAGAGAGAGACGAGGAAATGCAATATACATATACATTTTCCTCTTCAGTTCACAGCCATCCCTGCTTTGTATCATCATGCCTTCATAACACGTAACTACATTATCTTATACTGAACCACTACATTCATTATATATAGCTAGGTAAGCTTAAGAATACGTATATTACTGTATTAATTATATATTCTTCATTATACCCAGACAAATACATATCTTTATTAGCTTATCAAGAACAGAAACACATTATTACATCACCAAAAACATAAATATTCTTGTTATAACTAGTTGGGGTTTTTTTACTCTCTTACTTTTTTTTACTTACTTTTTTTACTTACTTTCTTACTTACTTTTTTACTTACTTTCTTACTTACTTTTTTACTTACTTTTTTACTTACTTTCTTACTTACTTTTACTTTTTTACCTACTTGCCTACTTACTTTTTACTTACTTTCTTACTTACTTTTTTACTTACTTTTTTACTTACTTTCTTACTTACTTTTTTACTTACTTTTTTACTTACTTTCTTACTTACTTTTACTTTTTTACCTACTTGCCTACTTACTTTTTACTTACTTTCTTACTTACTTTTTTACTTACTTTCTTACTTATGTTTTTTTACTTACTTTCTTACTTACTTTTTTACTTACCTTCCTATTTACTTTTTTACTTACTTTCCTACTTACATTTTTTACTTACTTTCTTACTTACTTTTTTTACTTACTTTTTTTACTTACTTTTTTACTTACTTTCTTACTTACTGTTTTACTTACTTTCCTACTTACTTTCTACTTACTTTCCTACTTACTTTCTTACTTACTTTTTTACTTACTTTCTTACTTACTTTTTTTACTTACTTTTTTTACTTACTTTTTTACTTACTTTCTTGCTTACTGTTTTACTTACTTTCCTACTTACTTTCTACTTACTTTCTTACTTACTTTTTTACTTACTTTCTTACTTACTTTTTTACCTACTTTCCTACTTACTTACTTTTACTTACTTTTTTTTACTTACTTTTTTATTTACTTTTTACTTACTTTTTATTTACTTTCTTACTTACTTTTTATACCTACTTTTTTACTTACTTTCTTACCTACTTTTTTACTTACTTTTTTATTTACTTTCCTACTTACTTTAAATTACTTTTTTTTACTTACTTTTTTACTTACTTGCTTACTTACTTTTTTACTTACTTTCTTACTTACTTTTTACCTACTTTTTTACTTACTTTCCTACTTACTTACTTTTACTTACTTTTTTTTACTTACTATTTTACTTACTTACTTACTTTTTTTACTTACTTTTTTACTTACTTTCTTACTTACCTTTTTTACTTACTTTCTTACTTACTTTTTTTTACTTACTTTCTTACTTACTTTTTTTACTTACTTTCTTACTTACTTTTTTACTTACTTTCCTACTTACTTTTTTACTTACTTTCCTACTTACATTTTTCACTTACTTTTTTTACTTACTTTTTTTACTTACTTTTTTACTTACTTTCCTACTTACTTTCTTACTTACTTTTTTACTTGCTTTCTTACCTACTTTTTTACTTAGTTTCCTACTTACTTACTTTTACTTACTTTTTTACCTACTTTTTTACTTACTTTTTTACTTACTTTCTTACTTACTTTTTTTAACTTACTTTTTTACTTACTTTTTTTACTTACTTTTTTTTACTTACTTTTTTACTTACTTTTTTTACTTACTTTCTTACTTACTCTCCTACTTATTTTTTTACTTACTTTCCTACTTACTTTCCTACTTACTTTTTTACTTACTTTTTTACTTACTTTTTTTTTACTTTCTTTCTTACTTACTTTTTTTACTTACTGTTGTACCTACTTTTTTACTTACTTTTATTACTTTTTTACTTACTATTTTACTTACTTTTACTTACTTTTTACTTACTTTTATTACTTTTTTACTTACTTTTTTACTTACTTTCTTACTTACTTTCCTACCTACTTTTTTACTTACTTTCTTACCTACTTACTTTCTTATTTTTTTACTTAATTTCCTGCTTCATTTTTTACTTTTTTACTTATACTTTATTTTACTTACTTTTACTTAATTTTTTTACTTACTTTCCTACTTACTTTCCTACTTACTTATCTTTCTTACTTATTTACTTACTTACCCCTTACTTTCCTTTCCTTTATTAGCCTTTATTCCATTATATATTATTTCAGCTAACCACCAGCTATCTTCCATCACCATTCCTTCACACACTGTAGACGTGTTAGCTATTTTTAGCCACCACCTGCAAAACAGACGTATTTATTATTCTATGCAGATTTTACTCATATAATCTATATTCCTCTCAAATATTACCCTCTCTCTCTCTCTCTCTCTCTCTCTCTCTCTCTCTCTCTCTCTCTCTCTCTCTCTCTCTCTCTCTCTCTCTCTCTCTCTCTCTCTCTCTCTGTTTTCCTCACTTTAATGCATTTTTAAATTCATATTATTCTCACAAATCAACTCTTACTACCTATCTGTTCTCCTCCTTTCCTTCCCTTCCTCTCTCTCTCTCCCTCTCTCTCTCTCTCTCTCTCTCTCTCTCTCCTCTCTCTCTCTCTCTGTTTTCCTCACTTAATCATTTATTCATCTTATTCTCACAAATCAACTCTTACTACCTATCTGTTCTCCTCCTTTCCTTCTCTCCTTTCTTCCCTTCCTCTCTCTTCTCTCTCTCTCCTCTCTCTCTCTCCTCTCTCTTCTCTCTCTCTCTCTCTCTCTCTCTCTCCTCTCTCTCTCTCTCCTCTCTCTCTCTCTCTCTTCTCTTCTCTTCGATCCCTTCTCTCTTTCTCCTATATCCTTCCTTTTCTTTATCCTCCCTTCTTCTCTCTCCTCTTCCTTTCCTACCTTCACCCACTCTCTTGTCTTCTCTTCCCTTCCTCTCTCTCTCTCTCTTCTCTCCCTTTCCTATTAAATTTTCCTCTCGCTCTCTTATGTCTTCTCTCCTTTGTCGCTCCCTTCTTTCCTTGTCTTCCCTGCCTCTACCGTAAGTGTCCTCTCTCTCTCTCTCCCTTCTTTCCTCTCTCTTTGTTTATTCTCTCCCACATTCCTCTCTCACACAGTCTAAAATCACGTATTCTTATCAGCTCCTCTTCTCTCTCCCTTCCCTCTCTCTCACCTCTCTAGCTCTCTCCCTCCCTCCCTTCCCTCACTCGTATCTCTCTCTCTCTTCCCTCAGTCTACCCTTCCTTCTCCCTTTCCTATGTCTCTCATATCTCCCTTCCCTCTCTCTCATCTCTCTCCCTCGTCTCTCTTCCTTCCCTCTTTTTCGCCTATCTCTCCCTTCCCTCACTCCTCTCTTCTCCCTCTCTCCCTTCCCTTACTTCCCAAAACCTATATATTCTAAGCTTAGAATATATAGTTCAATTGTTACTTCCCTGATTACCCTCCCTCTTAATTTCTCTCCCTATCTCTCTCTCCCTCTCCTCTCCCTTCTATGTTCCTCTGGGCGACCAAAATTAATGTCTCCAAGTGATGGAAAACTGTCGCCCAGTAAGAACAATTTTAAGCTACTGGGCGACAAGATATATATATATATATATATATATATATATATATATATATATATATATATATATATATATATATATATATATATATATATTATATATATATATATATATATATATATATATATATATAATTATATATATATATATATCATATATATATTATTTGTTCATAATCCTTCTGGAACATTGTTCATGCTTATCTGTGTGTGTTAGATCCAGAAGTGCACTCTTATTACTGCATAGGATCTTTATTTATACACAACATACAAAAGGGTGAAGTTGATGTATCCAAAAAACTATATTTGGTAATAATGGAGGAGAGTTTCACGTTCGTTTTCAGAGACACCAACTATTTTTTCTTGGCCTACAATAGGTGCTTGTTTTAATGGGGCTAGTTTTATTTTGCGCAAACCAAAAAAGAAAAAAAAAATGAAAAAAGATGAAAAAAAAAAATGAAACCTAACCTAACCTTACAGGTTTTTAAAGAAACCTAACCTAACCTTAACCACAAAATACACATTTTTTTTTTTTTTTTTTTTTTTTGGTTTGCGCAAAATAAAACTAGCACCATTACCTCAGTAGAATTAAATAGTCCATAACATTTGGCCCTCCCCCAGTGCTAGGTTCAGATAGAACAAGCATCTATTGTAGGCCAAGAAAAAATAGTTGGTGTCTCTGAAAACGAACGTGAAACTCTCCTCCATATTAACCCTATATTTTAACAGGTAGGCCTTTACCTTTCTGGCTATCCAAAGAATGTCGCCCAGTAAGATTGGCTTAAAAAATGCACTTCCTCTCTCTCATTTCTCCCTTTTCTCTCTCTCTCTCTCTCTCTCTATCTCTCTCTCTCCTCTCTCTCTCTCTCTCCTCTCTCTCCCTCTCTCTCTCTCTCTCTCTCTCTCTCTCTCTCTCTCTCTCTCACCACTCTCTCCTCTCTCTCACCACTCTCTCTCACTACTCTCTCTCTCTCACCACTCACCACTCTCTCTCACCACTCTCCCTCTCTCTCTCTCTCTCTCTCTCTCTCTCTCACCACACTCTCTCTCTCTTTCTCTCTCTCTCTCTCACCACTCTCTCTCTCTCTCTCTCTCTCTCTCCCTCCACACAGAGAGTACCACACTGCTGCCACCTACAGGCCGAGGCAGGCAACACCCACGTAACAGTGACGTAACAGCCGAGCGTCACCACAACGTCACGACTGCTACACGTCACCAGCCAGTCCGCCACACGTCAGACAGTCACCCAGGCAAGATGGCAGAGGAAAGTCCTTCTAAAAGTGATATCGAGGCTGTTTTTAAGCGTCTGCGAGCCATTCCCACCAATAAAGTGAGTGGTGGTGTGGTAGTGGAGTGTGGTGGGTGTGGTGGTTGTGGTTATATACGTGGTGGAGGTTATATACGTGGTGTGTTGTGGTGGTGGTCGCTGGCTGACAGCTTTGTGGTGTGTGTGGTGGTGTGGCAGTGTGGTGTGTGTGGCGGTAACGAGGTGTTTGGGTAAGTATTCTGTTTTGTGTTGTAAGTGTGGTGGTGTGGTTTGAGGAACACGTGAAGTAATGGAAAGTAACAGTCTTGCTGGGTGATAAGGTGCCTGGAACTGTCGCCGATAGGTATTCACGTCGGCGAGTGTTCCTGTTTTCGGCGACAGTTCCCGTTCTTTATTTATATATTACATTTGGCATTAAATCAATCAATCAATCTATATATTACAGTAGTATTTACAGTACATATATCTTTAGTCAATTTGTACCCGTGTTTCTGCATTCAGGGAGCAAATACCAGTAATAGCTTGATCAGTTAGGTTAGGTTAGTTAACCAATGTCCAGGTTAGGTTAGTGAACGAGTGGGGGTTCTTGGGGGGCGCGGCGCCCTCTGTTAGGTCAGGTTGCGTTATCAATGTCATACTGCAGTTTTAGTGTTGTGTCCAATAATGAAATAGCCTTTGTTCTTCTGGTAAAAATGGACGAGGACTGCGCGGTCATTTTGTTGAGACACTTAAGTAGTTTTGGTAAATTTTTACGATAGGACCAAACTTCCCTACACAATTGTGAGCATGGTTTTTGTTTACCTTTTTGTATTCTAAGAGACATTTTCTCTGAGCTTTCCGTCACAAATCAATAGTTCGGAGATATAGAACATTTTAGGTGGGGGGAGGAATAAGTCTCCTTGTTTACAAAATGCCTCCCTCTCCCTCTTCTTGTGACCTGCATCGCTTTTGTTTCGTTAACCTTACCTTACCTTGGTAAAAACCAAGAGATCTTAAACAACACCTCCCTCCTGTCAAGCGAGAAACAGGTGATAACCACTAGCCCACATGTAAAATGTCTGGGCATTCACCTCAATGCTGATGGCACCTTCCAACGCCACATCGAAGAGAACATAAAAAAGCTAGAAGGATTGCAGGGTGGATACTTAGAACCTTCTACTCCCGGGAAAAAGAGTGTATGATGACTATGGAGAGCACTATAGTCTATTTTTTTTAACGAGGCCAAAATCGTGACCCCTTGCTGCTTACTGACTGCTATTTGATGCCAGGAGAAGGGAATACTATGCTATTTCTAAATTTCAGCTGTATTTTATCATAGTAAACCATAGTATCAGGTAAATATAGGCATCATTTTAAGCATGAGACCTTAAGATAGAATAAAATGTTTGCCTTGTTAAAAAAAATAGACTATAGTCCAGCCCATCCTGGACTACTGCAGTCAACTATGGTCTCCCCACAAGGCTATGGATATCCAGGGGTGTACATAGGGAACGGCCGCATATATAAACTGTAATTAGGTTAGGTTAGGTTAGGCATCCCACCGCGCCCTGTCGGACATACTAATTACATTGTTTATATATGCGGATTGCGGCCGTTCCCTGGCTGCGGCCGTTACCTATGTAGACCTATCCAGGCCCTTGAGTCGGTCCAACGGTCATTCACAAGGCAAATAAGAGGGATGAAAGAACTCTCCTACTGGGAAAGACTAAAAAGACTAGGACTATATTCCCAGCAACAACGCAGAGAGAGATATTCCACCCTATACATCTGGAAGATCCTAGAAGAAAAAGGACCCAACCCTCCAACATCAACTAAGTGGAAGCTTACATAAATGAGAGGGCAGGTCGGAAATGCTACAGGAAAGAGTCACACCAACTCAAGCCCCGGCAAGAATCAAGAACTTCTATCAGCCAGCCTCCGTGGTGCAGTGGCTAGCGTGCCTGGCTACGAATCTGCGGGCCCTGGTTCGATCCCGGGCCAGGGCAAGTCGGTGACCAGCCTACCCAGCTGTTCTTCCTTCCTTTCGGGGTTGATAAATGGGTACCTGGGGTAACCTGGGGAAGGTAACTGTGGTAACCCGGGAGTCACACTAGCCCTGTGTCCCGGGGTAACGGGTCCTCACCCACCACAGGCTCTAAGGGCTAATGCCACGGAGATGAGCACCGCATGACACTGCAGCTTAGCGTATGCTCCCATCTTTACCTTTTTATCAGCCAGCCTACCCTACAGTGGCCCAAGAGCCTTCAACAGCCTCCCAAGAAACATCCGAGACATCACCGGCTGCCCGTAGAGAAGCTAAAATCCCAACTGGACGAATACCTGTGGACAGTCCCTGACGAACCACCAGTGCCGGGTTACACTTCGCTATGTAGAGCACCCACAAACTCATTACTGGACCAAGTGAACCTACAGTTTAGGGACGCTAGGACCGGCTGCAGCGGTGGAACACTACGGCTCTCAGGAATTATCCTCTAAACAAAATCAAATATCAAGCTACCTAACCTTACCTGAACTAACCTAACCTAACCTTTAACCTCCTAACTGGGTCCAATAATAAAAAAGTTTAATAAAATACCAAACCCCAAGATTAACCTCCTAGCCACGGGTGCGCATGGAAAACTTACTCCGAAACAAAAGCGATGTAGGTCACATGAAGAGGAAGATGGAGGCATTTTGCGGTCCATACAATAACCGGAACGGTCCGGAACGGAGTTCCAAAACGGGCTGGAGGGTGGGTTTAGAAGGGTCTGTAAGGGTATATTTATATTTTAAACTGTTCGTTGATAACGTCTCTTTTGATTTGTCCTTCCGAACCAATCGTGCTAGTCAATCACTAGTCAATCTCTGATGTCAGCACAATCTATAATGTTAATTGCAATTAAGGTTATATAAACTAGCCGATTTCTGAAAAAGTAATCAGTCTCTGATAAAATATGTCCAACATGTCTCGTCGCAATCGTAAACGACACCTGGCGAATGAACCGTGCATTACAATGACAATGCATTGCATGATCGGAGATTTATCTTTTCGAGCCGAAAAAATTATATTTTCCAGAATGTATCGTTTAATGTCAAATAAAACATTATTATTCTTTTAATAACTTCATTCAATGTCCCAATAAATGCCAAATTGTCTTAATACAAACTCCGTTCCAGTTATTGTATGGACCCGGCATTTTGTAAACAAATGGAGACTTATTCCTCCTCCCATCTAAAATGTTCTATATCTCCGAAACTATTGATTTGCGACGGAAAGCTAGAGAAAATGTCTCTTAGAATACAATAAGGTAAACAAAAACCATGCTCCCAATTGTGTAGGGAAGTTTGGTCCTATCATAAAATAATACCATAGTTTTTCCTTGCCTAAAATCAGTGTTTTTTCAGATGGAGATATTTTTATTTTCTGGAAACCCATGACATTTTTTATCTTTTACATCACCAAATCCTAGGGTCGCCGTTTCCATTGATAACAACGAATCTCCAGTAAAATTCTAGAATCCTTTCCCGCCCTTATTAGTGGGGGTTTTTCTTCCAGACCTTCACAGATCCCTGCAGATACCTCTAACACATAATTATAAAGTGGGGGAAAGATAAAAAATTACTAACCAAACCTAACCTCACTATAACCAAACCTAACCTTACCAATAACCTCTTAGCGAGACATAAGGGCGAGAAAGAACTAGAATTTTACCAAGTTAGTTTAGGTTATAATGAGATTAGGTTAGTAATTTTTTTTTTTTTTCTCTCCCCCCACTTTATAATTACGTTTTAGAGGTATCTGAAGGGATCTGTGAAGGTCTGGCGGAAAAAAGGCCACTAATAAGGGCGGGAAAGGACTCTAGAATTTTTCTGTATCTCCATCAGAGAAAGCACTAAAACTTGGCCAGAAATAATAGTCAGTGTCTCAAAAACCAGAGAAGTGACGGAATTGTACAAAACAAGTGTTGTCCCACATTCACCAGTCTCGCCCATCAGCCGCCGAGTGGTCCCTCTGCCCCACTGCCGGGAGGATTATTACCCTAACCAAACCTCGTAACGACCCCCCGGCGAGATTATTAACCTAAACTCCTAAAGGGTCGGGTTGCCTCTGGAAGGGGAAGGTATATCTGTATGCGTATTGGACAACTGTATCATTTCTTCATTAGACTTGTATATAAGTTTTAAGGTTATGCAGAAGTGGATTAATACTGCACGTATACTGAGCAAAAAAAAAAAGAAAACCATAAGTGGTAACGGCGGCAGTTCTGATCCATTATAACCGTTCTTCCTTTCCATCTATTACCAGTGGAACTGTCGCCAAAAATGTCCACGTCAGTGAGTGTTGCACTGTCGGCGAGAGTTCTCAGTGGTGTTTTGGCGAGAATTCCTATGTGACAGTTCCATGACTGACTAATGGTGACTAACCATTCATTTAAAATTTCATCGGAAAGTATGAAGGGATAAAAAAGTAATGGAGAATAGGTGAGGTTAGATTACGTTTGGTCAGGTTTGGTTAGGTTAGGTTAGGGAAAGCATCGAGGGTATGGAGGACAAGTCATGGAGTACAAGCGTGCTTAGGTGAGGGGTGTCTGGAACTCTCTGATCGGAATTCTCACCGACTTCGGCGAGTGTTCCAATTTTTCACCTTTGTCTTGCTGGACATGACGCCCGCATGACTGCCGTGCCACAGATGTTACTAAAACACGGATGGAATATTGTGTTTGTGCTGCATATCCCTTGTTGGTGAGGTATGATAGAAATCCCTTGGGTCATTATGGAGATTGGCTTCACAAGCATGGTGTGAATCAACCTGGTCCTGGGGAGGATTATGGAGATTGGATGCATGTGGGTCAGAACAATGATTGCGCTGATGTCTTGAGCTAATTGAGTTGTATCTTTGCACTACATACAAGGAGTATCTGAGATAATTATGGTGTCAACAGGTGGCCTCTTGAAATGTTGCCTTTAAGAACATCAGAAAATAAGGAAGTTACAAAAGGCTGTGAGACCTACAGTTTTGTGTCCTGCATGTATCTTCTTGTGTATAATCCAAAACCCAAAATCACTCATTGTAATGGATTAATCAATTTAACGGGAATTACCACGTGTAGGTCCTACACGTGGTAGTTCCTGTTAAATTGATTAATCCATTACAAAGAGCGATTTTGGGTTTTGCATTATACACAAGAAGATACATGCAGGACACACACAGTATAAAATTAATGGTTTGAGTGCTAAATACCATATAGCAATGGTGTTGTTGTGTAGTGTTGACAGTAGTTCTTTTTATCGTGTGTAAGGAAGCTTTTCAGTCAAGAGGTGATGTTAGATTTAGTTTCAAGAAAATCCTCCTTTTTATCCCCAAAGATTGTATGGGACAGGAGCTTGGTTGTGGAGTCAGGAGATTGTACGTATGCCACACGGAGATTGCATGTGCGGTATAGGAGATTGGACGGAGCATTAAGAGATTATACCTGTTGCTAGGAGATTGTTGTCTCCGTGGTGTAGTGCCTGGCTACGAATCTGCGGGCCCTGGTTCGAATCCCGGCCAGGGCAGTCGGCGTGCAGCCCACCCAGCTGTTCATCCTTCCTTTCTGGGAGGCTGGATAAATGGGTACCTGGGGAAACCTGGGGAAGGTAACTGTGGTAACCTGGATGTCACACTAGCCCTGTGTCCCGGGGTACCACAGGCTCAAGGGCTAATGCCACGGAGATGAGCACCGAGGCCATGTGCAGCTTAGCGTATGCCCCCATCTTTACCTTTACTCAGGAGATTGTGTATTGGATGACAAGATCACAGCCTGGCACTAAGTAAATCTCTTGCATTTTTCATCTTATTTGTTGTTATTGTAGTTTTCTAGATTATGCAAAGAGTCTTCAATTATACAGGACTCAGCTGAAGGTTAGGCCAAAGGATGTGTTGATGACAGTTGGCGAATACAAAGTATGTACAGGAAGGCAAACAGATGTAACCTAAAGTCTGGACTCCTGTAAGTCAGAGGTTTTAAGTCAGAGGGTGCGTTCGTTTAGCCTCAGTGCAGATGAGGCTCTTGTTGAGGGAGGCTTAGTGTGTAGTAAGGGAGGCTTAAGGAGGCTTGTTCAGTCTATGAGGGTTGCCTGTAGCATTTCCTTCCTTGCTTCCGGAGCCGTTAGATATGAATGCAGTGGGTTTGTTGACTCCGTGGTTTTCAATGTTTCAGGAAATATGGACTTTCAACAGTATAAATAAGCACGTCACTAATTTGTTATCCACCGTTTGTATTCTTTTGACTGAAACTAAGGATTGGAAGATGTCAGGTGGTATTTATGTGAGCTAAGACTCTATCCAATACTACAGCTAAGTATTAATTATCCGACCTTGGGGGGACCGAAGGTAGGTTGGATAATTGGAATAGTCGCATGTTCGGATATCACAGTAACCATAAACGTAAGGACAAAATGGTATAGAACATAAAAGATGCAGCTCTTGAAGGCCGATCCAGTGGTAGACGGGAAAGTAAATTTCATGCATAAATAAAGCCACAAATCAATGTTTTCTAATAACTAAAAAAAAGCTAAGTAAAATAAATGGCCAAAACAAGACACAATGTGGTGGTGAAAAAAGTCGGTTGTTTGGACAAGTCGGATGTTGGGAATTTGGCTGTATGTGGAGTTTATAAGCTGCTGTCTAAAATTAATCTTGAAGCATCCCATTGTTAATCCCTTGAGGCCCAGAACGTAATTTCCATTGTAATTTGGGTACCATTAGACATTTTTATTAATGAATATAACCCATTTATTTATAGATTGACCTGTTTAGTATCCTTATCGATTAACTAATTGGTATATTCAGTTACTTTTCGTAATTTTATGGCTCGAGAACGTACAACTTTTTATAGCCAAGGAAAGATGTGGGCGTGAAGGGGTTGACCACTTGATCATGCAAGGGTCACTGCCGGCGTGCTTAGGAAGGCAGACATGACGCATCCCATCACTACAAGGGGAGACTGTCCTTCAGGGCCTTGAGACAGGTAGTGGGAAGGAGGGCATACTAAGTTATTCTCTACCAAAAGTAAACAATATTGGACAGTATCCCTTTTCCATACAAAAGTTTATTATCGTGTGTGCATGTAGTGAACACAGTGCATCGGATGACCATTAAATATATGCATTATTCCCATGTCCTTTCATACTGAAGATAATCATCTCTCTCTCTCCTCTCATCTACATATCTATCTCTCTCTCTCTTCTCTCTTCTCTCTCTCTCTCTCTCCTCTCTCTCTCTCTCCTCTCTCTCTCTCTCTCTCTCTCTCTCTCTCTCCTCTCTCTCTCTCTCTCTCTCTCTCTCTCTCTCTCTCTCTCTCTCTCTCTTCTTCCTCTCTCTCTCTCTCTCCTCTCTCTCTCTCTTCTCTCTCTCTCTCTCTCTCTCTCTCTCTCTCTCTCTCTCTCTCTCTCTCTCTCTCTCTTATTATATATATATATTATATATATATATATATTTCTCTATCTCATATCTCTATCTGCATATCTCTCTCTATCTCTCTCGCATCTCTCTCTCTCTTCTCTCTCTCTCTCTCTCTCTCTCTCTCTCTCTCTCTCTCTCTCTTCTTCTTTTTCTCTCTCTCTCTCTCTCTCTCTCTCTCTCTCTCTCTCCTCTCTCTCTCTCTCTCTCATCAGGTTTGTTTTGACTGCAGTGCCAAGAAAAAAATTCCATCAGTGAACAGAATTTCTTTTCAACACAAAGATATATTTGACATGTTTTTTGACGCTGAAGATAATAATTCTCTTCAACAGGTTGGCTTTGATCTTTTCAGTACTGTATTACTTATAATTTGCCTTTTTGTTTCCTTTCTTCCTTCTATAGCCTATATTTTTATTATGGTCAAAATGCAGTAAGGAAGCCACGCCCCCTGCCTCCCCTTCTATTCTACGGGGCAGCTGATTGGTGCATTCCTCGTATCATCACTACCAATATCTTCACTACTTAACAGCGGCGTGACCACTGGACAGAGCAATCTTCACTACAGAGGGTGACAGAATCAGAAATCCCTTTGTAGTGAAGATTGCTCTGTCCAGTGGTCACGCCGCTGTTAAGTAGTGAAGATATTGTGATTGGTAGTGATGATACGAGGAATGCACCAATCAGCTGCCCCGTAGAATAGAAGGGGAGGCAGGGGGCGTGGCTTCCGTACTGCATTTTGACCTTAATAAAAATAATAGACTATACTGTAGTGCTATTTTCATTGTATTTTATTCCTCCTCTCTCTTCGCCAGGTTTGCTTTGAGTGCAGGGCCAAGAACCCCACCTGGGCCTCTGTCAAATATTTGTTCATTACTGATCAGAGTCGATTTCTGGTCCATGAGTATATTATGTAATTGCTTTTCATGCATTTTGGTGGACAATAAAATCTCTCGCTCTTTTTTTTTTCCTTCGTTTATACAAATTAACAGTTTACACAGAAGTTACATTCAACATTACATTGTGGCATAGTAACTTACAGACTAAAGGTTACATTCTTCATGGTCCCTATCTTAAAGTCTTACTCTGGTCCTTATAATGGTCACTTTATCACTTACTCTCTCTTCTCTCTCTCTCTCTCTCTTCATCTCTCCTCTCTCTCTCTCTCTCTCTCTCTCTCTCTCTCTCTTCTCTCTCTCTCTCTCTCTCTTCTCTCTCCTCTCTCTCTCTCTCTCTCTCTCTCTCTCTCATCTCTCTCTCTCTCTCTCCTCTCTCTCTCTCTCTCTCTCTCCTCTCTCTTCCTCTCTCTCTCTCTCTCTCTCTCTTCTCATCCCTCTCTCTCTCTCTCTCTCCTCTCTTCTCTCTCTCTTCTCTTCTTGCTAGAAAGATAAAACGTCAGTGGATAGGATTCCTTTTCAACACACAGATATATTTGACATGTTTTTTGACACTGAACTTAATCATTCTCTTCGCCAGGCTTGCTTTGACTGCAGTGCCTAAAACCCCAGTGAATCTATAAACGCAGTGCATCGGATGGCCATTATTTGCATTATTCCCATGTAACCTTGATGCTGAACCTAATCTCTCTCTCTCCCTCTCTCTCCCTCCCTTCGCCAGGCTTGTTTTGACTGCAGTGCCAAGAACCCCACCTGGGCGACGGTCACCTATGGGGTGTTCATCTGCATCGAGTGCTCGGCCGTGCACCGGGGGCTGGGCGTGCACCTCACCTTCGTGCGCTCCACTCAGCTCGACACCAACTGGACATGGCTGCAGCTCAGGAACATGCAGCTGGGAGGCAACACCAACGCTGTGAGTAACGGGAACTGGATCGCACCCCAACATATACCTTATAAACTAACACATTATGAGTTCTTCTAATCTCTCTGTACTTCTGTTGTAATTCCTTGGTGTTCCCTTCACCCTTCACGCCCAACTGCTGTGAGTAACTGGAACTGAACTCTGCCGTAACATACCGTAACGGGACCTGCATCACACAGCACCATCTTTCGGTTTAACGTCAGATTTTAAGAGGTCAATAAGGTCAATGATACGCATCCATCTATCTCTCTCCAACGCTGTGAGTAATGGGAACTGGACTCCATGCCAACACATACCGTGTAACTGAAACTGGATTGCTTATTATCCTAGTTCTGTTTAGCGTCAAATTTTCCCATGTGAGGTTAGACGGCCGATGATACGCTTCCAACTGTCTCTATCCATTGCCTCGACCTCTTCAATGCTGCCAGATCCTCTTCAACACACTGCCTCCATGTCTTCCTTGGCCTGCCCGGTGGACGGTGACCTGGCACTTCCACTCCAACAGCTCTCCCCAATGCCTCACCACCACCTCTCCTCTTCACGTGCCCAAACCACCTCCATCGCCTTACTCTCAGCACTGCACTCAGCTCCTTCAATCCACATCTTGCCACCTCATCACTGGACACTTCACCTCTCCATGTGCCCTTGTTATCTCATTCCTCCTTATAGAATGTCAAACTAGTACATTTTAATCCTATAAATGTGTTGAACTTCACGAGTAGTAATTTATACGTGTTTCCGTAACTTCCAGAAAACGTTCTTCCACCAACACAACAGCACAACCAGCGACACACAGCAGAAGTACAACTCCCGCGCTGCACAGCTGTACCGGGAAAAGCTGTCCCAGTTGTCTCAGCAGGCCATGAGGATCCACGGCACCAGGGTAAGCCAACGCTCAGCCCACTCCTAAATAATTATACAAACACTCAGCCCACTCCTAAATAATTATACAAACACTCAGCCCACTCCTAAATAATTATACAAACACTCAGCCCACTCCTAAATAATTATACAAACACTCAGCCCACTCCTAAATAATTATACAAACACTCAGCCCACTCCTAGATAATTATACAAACGCTCAGCCCACTCCTAAATAATTATACAAACACTCAGCCCACTCCTAAATAATTATACAAACACTCGGCCCACTCCTAATAATTATACAAACGCTCACCACTCTAATATTAGACAACCTCAGCCACTCCTAATAATTATACAACACTCAGCCACTCCTAAATAATTATAACACCAACACTCAGTTTTGCCCCTCTAATATAAACCGCACTCTATATACACACCCGCCAACTCCTAAATAATTAAACACACCGCCACTCCTAAATTAATCAACCAACACCCGCCAGCTCCTAAATAATAAACCAACACCGAGCCAAATAAAAACCGAACTCCTAATAATAATTACAACAAACCCGGCCAACTCCTAAATAATTAAACCAACACCCGGCCAACTCCTAAATAATTAAACCAACACCCGGCCAACTCCTAAATAATTAAACCAACACCCGGCCAACTCCTAAATAATTAAACCAACGCTCGGCCAACTCCTAAATTATCCATAAACTTTCTCTCCTATAATTGGACCAGCACTTTCTCAATTAATAAAACATAACCATAAAAAAATGTTTAATGAGGCCGAAAAAAGAAAAGAACCGTAAAACTAGATTAAAAAGCAGTTGTATGATTGTGATTCCTTGATTTAGTTACATGCCATAAAAAGTATGAATGAGGTCTATCGTCGGACTGGCTTCAAACTGGCGGCCTGGGTCTGAGCTCAGGAATGCGCTATTGCCACATATGGAAAATAATTGAGCTTAACTTATGTGATATTTGTAGCAGGCATTACAAAAGAGATAGACGCATATTGATACAGCTAAGTATTAATTATCCGACCTTGGGGGGACCGAAGGTAGGTCGGATAATTGGAATAGTCTGATGTTCGGATATCACAGTAACCCTAAACGTAAGGACAAAATGGTATAGCACATAAAAGATGCAGCTCTTGAAGGCCGATCCAGTGGTAGACGCGAAAGTAAAATTCATGCATAAATAAAGCCACAAATCAATGTTTTCTAAAAATATTAAAAAACGAAGTCAAATAAATGGCCAAAACAACGACACAATGTGGTGGTGAAAAAAGTCAGTTGTTTGGACAAGTCGGATGTTTGGAGGTCGGATGTTGGGAATTTGGCTGTACCATTTTAACGTATATATGTAAACAGCTGCAGGCCTAACGCGACCACCCAGACCGCCAGTTTAACCCCTTGAGGCCCAGAACGTAATTTCCATTGTAATTTCATCACCATTAAATGCTTTTTTTAATGAATATAAGCAATGTTTTTATAGATAAGACCTGTGTAGTATCCTTGGCCACTAACTCATTTGGTATATTCAGTTACTTTTCGTAATTTTAAGGCTCGACAACGTACAATTTTTTATAGCCAAGGAAAGATCTGGGCGTGAAGGGTCAAGCCGGCCTGCCTGTAGTAAGCATGGGAATAAGTGTGCATATTTCAGCACCTTATAAAACATGTACTTGTAATCAACAGTGGGTTTTATTTTGTCTTGCTTTGTAGTTAGTTATGAATGTTTATATCAGTGTATGTTAATCTTACGTTAAAACTACCCAATTTCTTGACTTTGGCGGGATGTTTTTTTTTTAAGTAGTTAGTGTCGAAGTGCGGTAGTTTAGTCACACCCCCGTCACACGTATTCGGAATCGCAGGAATCGAGCAGAACCAGCCAGAATGAAGAATTTTCGTTCTGAAATTCATTTGAATGCCGTTCGATATTTCTGTACTTCGAATGCACCTCGAAAGTTTTGAGCATGAGCAAAATATTCGGGCCGGCCACAAGAATAGGCCTGAATGTTTGGAATGCAGTCAGAATTTTTAGAATGCACTTCGAATATCCAGGTACAGGTTGAAGTTCCCAAACTCGGCAACACCCAAAACTCGGCAACACCCAAAACTCGGCTATGGTTCCGGATTTTCCAAAACACGGCAGAACACCCAAAACCCTGGGCGTAGTTGCCGGGTCGGCCGCTAGGTGCCACTTCACTAGGCCGCTTGGTTTCTCCCGCCGATTTGTTTGTTGTTATTGTTCAGTGGTGTTGTGACTGTAGAGTTGTGTACACTGTTATTTTGTGTACTTCTACAGGTCTGTTATTGGTATTATGGCTCCCAAACGTCCAGGAACACCTACTGGTGGAAGTGAAAAGAAAAGGAAGAACAATGTGTTAACTATTTCTGAGAAAATTGACCTTTTTATTTTTTTCATGTGATTTTCATGCTTTTTTCCCCCTTAATATATCTACGTTCTAAAAGTCAGAAAATTCCATTACGCGGCTCGGCGCTGGTCCCGAGGTTGCCGAGTTTGGGAACTTCAACCTGTATATACCAAGAATTTTCATTTCGACGGCATTCCTGCTCATTCGGCCTGTAGTGTGACGGGGGTGTTAGGTTGATATGGTTGTCTTGGACGGAATAAACACAGCAGTGCCATGTTTGTGACAAAGAAATGAATGTAAAGATGAGTAGCAGTGACTGAGAAATGGGCGATGGAAGATTAACAGTAGAGGCGGGATGACTATTTAGTAGAGGAGGGATGACTATTTAGTAGAGGAGGGATGACTATTTAGTAGAGGAGGGATGACTATTTAGTAGAGGAGGGATGACTATTTAGTAGAGGAGGGATGACTATTTAGTAGAGGAGGGATGACTATTTAGTGCAGGGATGTTATTGGTGATAGTGAGGATAGTGATGGGTGAAGGGAAGCTCTGTTTACAAAACCCTTCGTGAGAACTAATAGATAACAGTTTACACTCCTTTGAAAATCCTCTCAAAATGTTAAAATAATTGGTAGGAAAAGGACATGAATACCTTCGCATACTTTTCCATGTAGCCAAGAGACTTTAGAAGAAAAACAGCCAAATGGGGTGTGTTTGATTGCATTTTGAGTGTATTTGTGTGTATGTAGCTATAGTGGACCCAGCCTTTCCTGGCCCCTGGGGTGGAGTGGTGGGATTCCCGCACTGTTGTCACGTTCACCGTTGACAGGCTGATGACGACCTCTCTCTCATACTGTTGCTGTTACAGTAACCATTTTTTAATCATATACCATATTTTACGGCTTATAAGACGCTGCATCTTGGAAGGCGCACCCTGATTTTGGAAAGAAATTTCTAAGAAAAAAATGTATAAAACAGATTTTCTACCAGTAGGTGGTCGTAAAACCTACCAACTCTCTCGGTAGGCGGTGGTCCGAAGTGTCTTTCTGTTGCTCTGTTCCCATGTTCTTTGGCGCATCGTACAACTTCTAGCTTGTATGTGATAGTATTAGTAAATCGTTTTGATGAATTCGCCATGGGTGATAATTACCAGGACTGAAAAGAGTTTGTGATACGTGTGACAGCCTGGTGGTAAATGATACATCAACACTAGCAGACGATAGATGGCGCTGTTGGCGCCAATCTGCCGAGGCGGAACGGCTCCGCTCAGTAAACATAACAGTGCGAGGACAGATTAGTTGATTTGAATGTCTTATGCTATTCAAAATACTTGTAACAGGTATGTACTGAGGTTACATCATATAAGAGGCTGAACAGAATAGCTGCCTAAGCTAACCTCCTACAACATTAGCTTTGGAAGATGCATGAGTATTTTTCAGGGGAAAAAGTGCATCTTATAAGCCGTAATATACGGTAGTTTAATAATACGGCTGCATGGTTTTATGAATGGCTCACGATTTGAGGGTAAAACAACGACTCTGTCTACCTTCCACTACACTTGGCATGGCAGCTCATGTGACGTTGCCGCTCCTACATACTTTGGGGAGGCGGTAGCAGAGTGGTTAGCGTCTCCGAGTGGCGTTTTCGGTGACCCGAGTTCGATCCCCGACGAAAACCAAAATCTTTCTGCCCCGTCGAGTGGCCTAAGAACACCCACATGCTGCCCATTAACTCTACCTTGGATTGCGAGTGCATCGGAGGACACCGGGGGGCGGCATGAGCCTCTAATCACAGGCGTCACTATAACAATCCTGCCTGCGCCACCACGGGCGAGGGCCAACCATCACAGCCCTCAAGTGAACCTCCAGGGCCTGCCATCCCACCCCGGGAGCTCACGGCCTACACGCGCTATAGCCACACATGTAAAACAAAAAAATAGAATTTAAAAAATATATATTGTTGCCAAGTTCAGATGACGAATATTCAGATTAAAAACACGAGAGGATTAGACCTACAGGGGAAACCTCTAAAAAAAACGTGCCTAGACTTTTAGCCCAGTGGTGGTGTGGATAAAAAGTCAAAATAAGAGAACAAATCATTTATATTGAGAGCGAGAGTGAAAGAATGATAAGATGAGATACTTTGATCCTATCTAGACACTTTGCAAGTACCAACTACAAGGTTATTGACTATACAAAGCGCCACCACGCCAGGACGAACTTGGTGGACTCGAACCGCTGACCGAATGCAGGGACTCTACACTCATAACAACAACTCTACCAACTGCGCCACCCTGAATTTGGGTGCGAAAGAATGAGGTGAGGAGGGTGGCGGCCTGGCGGAGGTAGCGGGGTGATGTGACACCACCGCGGACTTGACCTGGCTCACCCGAGGGGCCAGGATAAAATGGGTTGACTATAGCAGCCATTTAAACTTACCTGAAAACAAAATTAATGAAGAATAGAAATGGGGTTTGTTTGATTGTTGAGGGTGTTAGTGTGTTAGTGTGTGCATCTATCAACCTTTTTTAAACTCAACTGTGTGGGGAAACTTGTAGGCTGAGTGAAGGGAATATCTCAATTTTCAAAGTCATAACTAAACCTAGCATGTCGGAAATGAATCTACACCACATTGAGATCACATTTAGTAAGTGTGTGTGTGTGCATCTGTCAGTCAACTCTGTGTAGCAAAACTTTGAGACTGAGTGAAGGGAATATATATGTCAGTTTTCAGCGTCATGACTAAACTCTGCATGGCCTCAACACTACATAGAGATGACGTATGTCTTTCATTCCCCGTGCCAAGATGAAGCCCGGTGATGGGCAGCCCCGAGGCCTGGCTGGTCCTGTGTGCCCCGCCCCACAAGGCGCCCCGGCAGCCAGCCAGCCGGGGCCACAGGGGGTGAGAGGGGGGCCGGGGCGGTGGTGTGTACTCGCCTCACGTTAAGTTGGCGATAATGTGGCCCGCTCACTCCCCCCTTCTGACACACGGGATTGGCTGAGATGTTGGGTGTTGGGTCTTTAGGGCGGAACTTGGAGTAAGGCATTCTCACCCAACACCCAACACCTCGGCCAATCCCGTGCATTCGGAAGGGGGGAGTGAAGGGGCAACATTTTTGCCAACTTAACGTGCGGCGAGTAAAGTGTGGCACTGTGTGTGGGGTGTCTGAAGGCCATAGTTGTGGTGTGTGATCCTTTTTATTGTGTTTTGTTGGCCTCTGAATATGTAGAATGAAAATTTATATATTAAGATTTTATTTGAAGGGTGTGTCCTATTTCCGGATTTCTATTGGAGACTTAGTGGAACATCCACTGACAAATTTGGGTGGTTACTGTCCCCCTTGAGCAAGGGGATGGGGGTGTCTGGTGTGTGAGGTCCCAGCATTACCCAAAGATTGGTAATAATGAGCTCCAAGCTCGCACCGGGAGGCTGAAACTAGCGATCGCGAGTCTGACTTGCGTGGCGCGTGGACAAGACCCTGGGTGAATGACACACCTGGCTCTGAGGCTGAGAAGACAGAGAGGAGCACAGTGTAGACTTCCAGGACTGTCTTGATCTGTATTTACAAGCATTTTCAACTGTCATCTAAATTACCTACTAAATTATTTCTACATACAGTAAACCCTCTCTAATTCTAACTAAATTGGGTTGAATTAACCGAAAGTCCGAATTATCCGATCCGATAGTTACCTTTAGCCCCTCCACACAATAAGAACTCACTCAACATGCCAAAACAACACAGATTGTATTACTTGTACTCACCAAAATCGTCGTATTTATGCGATAATTATCGTATATCTGGTCACGCTGGGCATCCGTGGCAAGCACTGCATGGGAGAGGTCAGACTCCCACTAGTTAGGATAATTCAGACTTCTGTTTGAATTATGGAAAGTTGTTGAAAAATTTGAACCGGCCTGAAACAGGTTGAATTATCCAAAGTTTGAATGGTACTGGCACGAATTAGAGAGTTTACTGTACACAGTTATCCTCCACTAAACTAAACCTCCACTTATCAATCTGTTCCTTGTTAGAGCATCCCAGAAAGTTGTTTATAATGGATGAGATTAATTTCTATGGCCTTCAGATATTAGTGTGCAAGCCAATAAGGGTCATTTCCTACTTGTGCCCACTAGCAATAGCACCTGTATGGAGTTTGTTAGTAACCTGTGTTCATGTTTCTCTGGACTACTTACTTAATCTTACATCTGACTTTAGTCTATTTTTTTTTACGAGGCGAAAATTCCATTCCATCTTTTGGTCTCCTGCTTAAATTTATGCCAGGAACTACCACGTGTAGGCCTCACAGCCTCTTGTAGCTTCCTTATTTCCTAATGTTCTTATGCCTGTGTTTATCTGATAATATGGTTAACTATGATAAAATACAGCTGAGATTAAGAAGAACTGTAGTATTCCCTTCTCCTGGCATCAAATATCAGTCACTAAGCAGCAAAGGGATTTTTCGCCTCGTTAAGAAAAACTGAGTCTAGACTGCCTGTCCCCACCTAGTGTCTATTATTTTTATTATGGTCAAAATGCAGTAAGGAAGCCACGCCCCCTGCCTCCCCTTCTATTCTACGGGACAGCTGATTGGTGCATTCCTCGTATCATCACCACCAATCACAATATCTTCACTACTTAACAGCGGCGTGACCACTGGACAGCAATCTTCACTACAAAGGGATTTTTGATTTTGTCACCCTATGTAGTGAAGATTGCTCTGTCCAGTGGTCACGCCGCTGTTAAGTAGTGAAGATATTGTGATTGGTAGTGATGATACGAGGAATGCACCAATCAGCTGCCCCGTAGAATAGAAGGGGAGGCAGGGGGCGTGGCTTCCTTACTGCATTTTGACCTTAATAAAAAAAATAGCCTATAGTGTTTTGTGCAGTGTCTAGGGTTACTTCCACACCCTGCACACCTTAACCTCACTGTGTGGTTTGCTATAAGTGTGGGAGTGAATTTAAGAGTATATCAAGTTAGGCATTACTGGACACTGCCTCTTCACTTTTAATGGTGGTGTTATTAACTTTTTCAGCGATTAATGTATTCATATCTCTTTTGAGGCTTTTTTGTCTTGTTATAAGTGTGGGAGTGAATTTAAAAGAGTATATGAGGCGCTTATTTCAGAAAGTCCATAAGCGCCATCAATTAAAAACTAAGAAAATGGCTTCAAAGTGTTTCAATGCTCAATAGATATGACATTTTGAACATTGAAACAGTTTGAAACCATTTCTTAGTTTTTTATTGATGGCACTTATCGACTTTCTGAAATAAGCTTCTCATATCAAGTTAGGCATTATTGGAAACTGCCTCGTCACTTCACTCGGCAGTGGTTCTGTCATGAATGTCTGTTTGAAGCATCGTATTCCGTCACCTCACTGTGTTTACTTTTTTATGCACAGAAATATCCACAATTATGGTCCTGTTTGTGTGAAGTATCCTTAAATACAGGAACTACCACGTGTAGGTCTCCCGGCCTCTTGTAGCTTCCTTATGCTCTTAATATTATCCTGTTTGTGAAAGGACTCAGAAAATATGTGACTTTTGAGCTTTGGTTCTTGTGTGTGTGTGTGCGTGTGTATGTGTGTGTGTGTGTGTGTGTGTGTGTGGTGTGTCATCCTATGTTCAGTCCCTGTGCAGCAGATGGTGGTGTAAGACTCGCCACATGTCTTTGGGTGACTCGCTACATGTTGCATTGACACTGTTATTGATACAGTGGCCGCGGATGTCATTAGGACCATTCCTTTTTTGTTGTTGCCATCTCTGCGTTGTAGGAGAGAGCGAGATATCTCTCCGAGCTTCAGGTTGCATCGAGGGTAGGTTGCATCATTGCCTCCTAACTCGCGTTAACTTTTTATTATTGACAGCGAGCTTCGCTCGCTGTCGCTTACCATAAGACCCGTGGAACTAAGTTTCCGCCAAAAAGTGTATAACTACTCCTAATTATTGTCGGATTGAGCTGAAATTTGACATGCAAGTAGTGCTGTCAAAATCAATGGGGGTCGTCTGAATTTTTTTTTGCGTAAAATAAGCCCTTAATGAGTAATAAGCGTAAACTACTCCTAATTATTGTCAGATTGAGCTGAAATTCGACATGCAAGTAGTGCTGTCAAAATCAATGGGGGTCTGTACAACAAACTTTTTGCATAGAACAAGCCCTTAATGAGTAATTCACGTAATGAGTTAATTGGCTGGAACGTGGCTCGCTGTCACGTTCCAGCCCAAGAACTGAGCCAAAAGCAAAGGGGCCAGAGGCTGGACGTCTATACTTGATTATTGTTCTAGTAGTAGTAGTAGTAGTAGTAGTAGTAGTAGTAGTAGTAGTAGTAGTATTAAGACGATGTACGTGTGATAACATGCGAGTTAAGAGGCAATGATGCAACCTACCCTCGATGCAACCTGCCCCGCTCTCCCCTACTTTGTCAACACACCGATGAAGGATGGAAACAAGACATGCTATATAGTACATTTTATTTCTTTTATTTAGTATTTACAGATATTGTCAGTACATAGTGAAGTCTTTTTGACACAGACTGCGCAACAGTACGTAAATACTCTAAAGTAAATACCTGTTTTACCCAGATGGATACAGTGATTTTGGATATGTTTAGATGTCACCCCATCTCTGTTGGACACACGAGTATAGACCATGGAGGATCTTGACTTCTAGATATAGTCACACTACTAGACTTCATGCAGTGTCACAACTATTGCATTCTCCACCATGGACAAGTGTATTTTCCCCTTACGGCTTTGACAGAGAGTTGACAACACTGTAGAATTGCCGTAAATAGCTAGAAACTCAACCGTATGTTCAATCATAGTAACATTAGCTGATGAAGTTATGGCAAAAATAAAAGGCTATTTTCATCGTCGTCCTAATTACATCCGAGGTCATTGTGTACATGTGTGGCTTGGTAACAAAGAGACAGTGTAGAAGGTCACCTCCCATCACACCACCGTCCCTCTTCCCCATCTCTCCCTCCCTCCTCTCTTCTCACACCACCTCTCTTCCCAGCTCAACATAGACAACCACACGGAGGTTCAGGAGGAGAAGAAAGAAGTGGACTTTTTTGAGGACCACGCCAACCTGGTAGTCCCCCCCTCGCCGGACCCCCTCGCCCCCTGCCCCCTCCTACCCCCTTCCAAGGTGAGGCCACAACACTGTTACCAGGTCTTAAGGGGCGTAATCAGTTGTATTTTACCTGTTTAGGGTCATAATCATTACTTTTTTTACCCATTTATTGTCATAATCCGTTGTATTTTACCTGTTTAGGGTCATAATCAGCTGTATTTTACCTGTTTAGGGTCATAATCAGCTGTATTTTACCTGTTTAGGGTCATAATCCGTTGTATTTTACCTGTTTAGGGTCATAATCAGCTGTATTTTACCTGTTTAGGGTCATAATCAGCTGTATTTTACCTGTTTAGGGTCATAATCAGCTGTATTTTACCTGTTTAGGGTCAGAATCAGCTGTATTTTACCTGTTTAGGGTCATAATCATTACTTTTTTTACCCATTTATTGTCATAATCCGTTGTATTTTACCTGTTTAGGGTCATAATCAGCTGTATTTTACCTGTTTAGGGTCATAATCAGCTGTATTTTACCTGTTTAGGGTATCGTGTATTTTACCGTTTAGGGTCAGAATCAGTGTATTTTACCTGTTTAGGGTCATAATCATTACTTTTTACCCATTTATTGTCATAATCCGTTGTATTTTACCTGTTTAGGGTCATAATCAGCTGTATTTTACCTTTAGTTATCGGTATTTTACGTTAGGTCAGAATCAGCTGTATTTTACCTGTTTAGGGTCATAATATTACTTTTTACCCTTTATTGTCATATCGTTGTATTACCTGTTTAGGGTCATAATCAGCTGTATTTTACCTGTTTAGGGTCATAATCAGCTGTATTTTACCTGTTTAGGGTCATAATCCGTTGTATTTTACCTGTTTAGGGTCATAATCAGCTGTATTTTACCTGTTTAGGGTCATAATCAGCTGTATTTTACCTGTTTAGGGTCATAATCAGCTGTTTTTTACCTGTTTAGGGTCATAATCAGCTGTTTTTTACCTGTTTAGGGTCATAATCAGCTGTATTTTACCTGTTTAGGGTCATAATCAGCTGTATTTTACCTGTTTAGGGTCATAATCAGCTGTTTTTTACCTGTTTAGGGTCATAATCAGCTGTATTTTACCTGTTTAGGGGTCATAATCAGCTGTATTTTACCTGTTTAGGGTCATAATCAGCTGTTTTTTACCTGTTCCTGTTATAAAAGAAAAGATATAACATAAGAATAACACTGGCGATTAGTTAATAAGTCTCCCTTTCCTCCCTCGTGATACAGAATGCTAACCTGAACAACGGGTCCCAGAGGTGCGAGGGCGCCCCCAACGTGGAGGCGCCCTCAACATGACTGCCGGGGAGGCCCAGAAGCTGGCCTCAGAGCCTCGCAAGTCTACCATCGGCCAGCGCAAACCTGCTTCCAAAGTGAGAGAGAGAGAGATTGATTGAGAGAGAGAGAGAGAGAGAGAGAGAGAGAGAGAAAGGTTGAAAGATTGATTGAGAGAGAGAGAGAGAGAGAAGGTTGAAAGATGATTGAGAGAGAGAGAGAGAGAGAGAGAGAGAGAGAGAGAGAGAGAGAGAGAGAGAGAGAGAGAGAGAGAGAGAGAGAGAGAGAGAGAGAGAGAGAGAGAGAGAGAGAGATTGAGAGAGAGAGAGACTTTTTTGACTTGTTTTATTGGCCTCCATGATACAGAATTTTTGTTATTAATTTGACCTAAGTAAATGAAGCCCAGGTCTGTTCAGCACGAGCTCCTATACAAGAGAGAGAGAGAAAACAAAAATTTGTGATTGGAATGTCATCTCCAGTGTGGTGCTTAATGTTAACTCACCTTCTATGCACAGGTGGACATCAGTGGGTCGTCTCTCAAGGTATTGGCGGGAGTGTGGGGCTGGCTAGGCAATGTGTGTGTGTGTGTGTGTGTTTACCTAGTGTGATATACGGGACATGAGATACACTGGTGGGGTCCTGTCTCCTTGTCTCAATGGATCAATCTTTGCTTTAAAAACATGAATACTCTTGGCATCTATAATTTAACTCTCCAGGCTATTCCACATATCAATGCACTGATAGGGAAAACTACTTCTTCATGTCCTTCAAGCACCTTGTCTTATTAAGCTTCTTCGTATGACCTTGTGGCTCCTATGTCCCATACATACATGTCCTCTTTGTCATTTCCCTCCATTCCTGACATGGCTCTTGTGGCTCCTACGTCCCGTACATACATGTCCTCTTTGTCCTTTCCCTCCATTCCTGACATGGCTCTTGTGGCTCCTATGTCCCATACATACATGTCCTCTTTGTCATTTCCCTCCATTCCTGACATGGCTCTTGTGGCTCCTATGTCCCATACATACATGTCCTCTTTGTCATTTCCCTCCATTCCTGACATGGCTCTTGTGGCTCCTATGTCCCATACATACATGTCTCTTTGTCATTTCCCTCCATTCCTGACATGGCTCTTGTGCTTCCCATGTCCCATACTACATTCCTCTTTGTCATTTCCCTCCTTCCTGACATGGCTCTTGGCTCCTAGTCCATACAACATGTCCTCTTTCATTCCTCCATTCCTGACTGGCTCTTGTGGCTCTACATCCGTACATACAGTCCTCTTTGTATTTCCTCCATTCTGACATGTTTGTGGCTCCTAGTCCAACTACATGTCCTCTTTTCATTCCTCCATCCTGACATGGTCTGGTCTATGTCCCATACATAATGTCCTTTTGTCATTTCCATCCATCCTGACATGGGTCTTGGGCTCCTACGTCCCGTAATACATGTCTTTTGTATTGCCCCATTCTGCACTGGCTTTGTGTTCCTACGTCCCATACATACATGTCCTCTGTGCATTCCTCCATCCTGACATGGCTCTTGCTCCTATATGTCCATACTAACATGTCCTCTTTGTCATTTCCCCATTCCTGACATGGCTTTGGCTCCTATGTTCCATACACATGTCCTCTGTCATTTCACCATTCTGACATGCTCTTGTGGCTCAGTCCCAAACCGATACAGTCCCTTTGTCATTGCCCCATTCCGACATGGCTTTGTGGCCCTACGCCCTACATACATGTCCTCTTTGTCATTCCCTCCATTCCTGACATGCTCTTGTGGCTCTAGTCCCATACTAATGTCCTCTTTGTCATTCCCTCATCCGACATGGCTCTGGGTCCTATGTCCATACATACATGTCCTCTGTCATTTCCCACCATCCTAGACATGGCTTTGTGGTCCATGCGACATACATGGTCTTTGTCATTTCCCTTCCATTCTGACATGTCTTGTGGCCTAGCGTACATAATTCCTCTTTGTCATTTCCTACATCGACATGCTCTTGGCTCCTAGTCCCGTACATAACATTCTCTTAGTCAGTCCCTCCATCTGACAGCTCTTGTGGTCTACGTCCATACTACATTCCTCTTTCATTCCACATCCTGACATGGCTCTGTGGCTCGTCCCTACAACATGTCCTCTTTTATCCCCATTCCTGACATGGTCTTGTGGCTCCTAGTGCCCGAAATACATGTCTCTTTGTCATTTCCTCCTTCCTGACATGGCTCTTGTGGCTACTGTCCATACATACATGTCCTTTTGTCATTTCCCACCATTCCTGACATGGCTCTTGTGGCTCCTACGTCCCATACATACATGTCCTCTTTGTCATTTCCCTCCATTCCTGACATGGCTCTATACATTGCTATCAAGTTTCCTCTTTTTCTTCTTTCTTCCAATGATGGCAACAACAATTTCTTCAGCCTGTGTGTGTGTGTGTTGTCAGTGCTTCTATCCAACTATACAGTCCTTTGATTATATTATTGATACCAATTATTCAGATGGTGCAGGAAGCATCCATTCCACGGAGGAGTCTTCCACGATAAAGTCTTTTTGTGCAGTGATCACCTTGTCTGGGGTTCTCACTGAAGCCTTGGTTTATGGTTTATTTATAGGCCACAGCTTACTGCACTGTTGTGTTGTGTTGTTACTTTGGCACTACTACATAATTTGGCACAGTGACTGGTACATTGACCTAGAGTCGTATATATACATTTACCTATACACTGGTACCTTGACTTACGAGTGCCCCAACTTACGAGTTTTCCGAGTTACAAGCAGTCGCTCGGTCCATTTTTTGCTTTGAGTTGCGAGCCAAAATCCGAGTTACGAGCGAGCTTCAGATGCGCCGCCGCTAGTTGGCGCAGCGAACGCCACAACATCCGCCCAGCATCCCGCGTCTCACTCGTTCACTTCACCTGGTTTCCTCGCCGTGGAAGCATCTCTGTTGTGTTGTGCTCACACAGGCGAATGCAAATGGCGGAGGGTGAGTGCAGTCCAGTCATATAGGTACAGTCAAAAAATTGGGGTGGTTTTTTGGGGGCTGGAACGGATTAATAGTATTTCAATTAATTTCAATGGGGAAAATTTATTTGATATACTACGAGCAAATTGAGTTACGAGCTCGATCAATGAACGAATTAAACTCGTAAGCCAAGGTACCACTGTAGTATTATTATAGGTATATTACCATTCTTTTACAGGAACTACACGTGGTAGCTGCTATAAACACATTCCAATATATGACCACATTGACAGATTAGTATTGTGTTTCCAGCTGGGTGGCAAGAAGATAGGAGGGCTTGCATCCAATTCCTTTTAAACTACACTGCAGTAAAACCTCTCATATTGGGACTAACTGGGCCAAGGAGTGGTCCGAGTAATGCAAGGAATAATGGGGGGATATGTTAAAAAAAAAAAAAAAAAAAAAAAAAAAAAAAAAAAAAAAAAAAAAAAAAAAAAAAAAAAAAAGTGGTCCGAATAATAATCAAAGTCCGAATAATGAAGGTCCTAATACGAGAGGTTTTACTGTCCATTCCTGTTATTCCTACATGTTCCTAGTTGTCCTCAAGTAGCCCCTCACACTTACTGGCACAGGCGAGTTGTATCACTAGGAGCACATTGACAGAGTATTGTGTTTTGCAGCTGGGCGCCAAGAAGCTGGGAGGGCTCGGGGCTCAGCGCGTCAAGAAGGACTTCGGTGCAATAGAGAAAGAGGCAGCGCGCAATGACCAGCTGAAACAGGAGGCCAAAACGCAGTCCAAGGAGGAGCAGCAGGAGTCGGTACGCAGCTGCACTCTCATCATCATCATTGTCTTATGTATATGAGCTTTCATTTAACCCCTTGAGACCCAGAACGTAATTTCCATTGTAATTTGGCTACCATTATACGATTTTGATTAATATAAGCAATATTTTATAGATATTACCTGTTTAGTACCCTTGTCGACTAACTAATTTGGTATATTCAGTTACTTTTTGTAATTATATGGCTCGAAAACACACAATCTTTTATAGCAAAGGGAAGATCTGGGTGTGAAGGGGTTAATGTAACCAACAAAGTGTGCACGGAAATGGCCACAAATAGCAAACTTTCATATATAAGGAATAAAGTTTGTTATGTGAAAAGTTTGGATCCCTCGAATATAACAGATTTTTGGATATGACGTCACTCCCTTCCCCGTCACTCCCTTCCCCCCAATGGGCTCCTTAAAGTGAGGGTTTACTATAGCAGTGTTTGTTGACTCCCATCCTTCCCTCACTAGTTCAGATAATTGACCTACATTCTCAATTCATATTCTCTTTTACTTGACATTTAGGGTTGAGAAAACTAAGAATAGAAGTACAGTAAAACCTCTCATATTGGGACTAATTGGGCCAAGGAGTGGTCCGAGTAATGCAAGGATCCGAATAATGGGGGGATATGTAAAAAAAAAAATAATAATTCTAGGTGTATATATATATATAGCTAGAAAATTCGACCTCTAAAAAAAAAAGAAAAAAAAAAAAAATTCTAGGTGTATATATATATATAGCTAGAAAATTTCGACCCCTAAAAAAAAAAAAAAAAATTCTAGGTGCATATATATGTAGCTACGAAATTTCAACCACTAAAAAAAAAAAAAAAAAAATTCTAGGTGTATATATATATATATATATAGCTAGGAAATTTCGACTCCTAAAAAAAAAAAAAAACATTCTAGGTGTATATATATATATATATAAGCTAGGAAATTTCGCCCCCTAAAAAAAAAAAAATTCTAGGTGTATATATATAATTAGCTAGGAAATTTCGCCCCCTAAAAAAAAAAAAAAAAAAAAAATTATAGGTGTATATATATATATAGCTAGGAAATTTCGCCCCCTAAAAAAAAAAAAAAAAAAAAATTATAGGTGTATATATATATAGCTAGGAAATTTCGACCACAAAAGAGGTGGTCCGAACAATGTCAGTCCGAATATGAGAGGTTTTACTGTACCTACAATCGGTGTTTATTTACCCTTATTTCTCCCTTCCCTCACAGTTACAAAGCCTAGAGCGTGCCTACGAGGACATGAGTCTGGCCGGCAAGCGCGAGGAGGAGAGGATGAAGCGGACGGACCCCATGAAGGCGCAGCAGGCCGAGCGGCTGGGCATGGGGCTTGGGGTGCGCAGGTGAGGCGCCGGCAGGGCTGGGGGTATCGCGGTTTTATTTCTGGGGTAGCATGTTCTTTTTTTTCTTTTCTTTTTCCTAGGATAGCAGTTTTTTTTATATGCCTTCCTTTTTTATAGGCCTTCCTTTTTTATAGGCCTTCCTTTTTTATAGGCCTTCCTTTTTTATAGGCCTTCCTTTTTTATAGGCCTTCCTTTTTTATAGGCCTTCCTTTTTTATAGGCCTTCCTTTTTTATAGGCCTTCTTTTTTTATAGGCCTTCCTTTTGTATAGGCCTTCCTTTTTTATAGGCCTTCCTTTTTTATAGGCCTTCCTTTTTTATAGGCCTTCCTTTTTTATAGGCCTTCCTTTTTTATAGGCCTTCCTTTAGTATAGGCCTTCCTTTTTTATAGGCCTTCCTTTAGTATAGGCCTTCCTTTTTTATAGGCCTTCCTTTTTTATAGGCCCTCCTTTTTTATAGGCCTTCCTTTTTTATATGCCTTCCATTTTTATAGGCCTTCCTTTTTTATAGGCCTTCCTTTTTTATAGGCCTTCCATTTTTATAGGCCTTCCTTTTTTATAGGCCTTCCTTTATATGCCTTCCTTTTTTATAGGCCCTCCTTTTTTATAGGCCTTCTTTTTTTATAGGCCTTCCTTTTTTATATGCCTTCCTTTATATGCCTTCCTTTTTTATAGGCCCTCCTTTTTATAGGCCTTCCTTTTTTATAGGCCTTCCTTTTTTATAGGCCTTCCTTTTTTTATAGGCCTTCCTTTTTTATAGGCCTTCCTTTTTTATAGGCCCTCCTTTTTTATAGGCCTTCCTTTTTTATAGGCCCTCCTTTATATGCCTTCCTTTTTTATAGGCCTTCCTTTTTTATAGGCCTTCCTTTTTTATAGGCCTTCCTTTTTTATAGGCCCTCCTTTATATGCCTTCCTTTTTTATAGGCCTTCCTTTTTTATAGGCCTTCCTTTTTTATAGGCCTTCCTTTTTTATAGGCCCTCCTTTATATGCCTTCCTTTTTTATAGGCCTTCCATTTTTATAGGCCTTCCTTTTTTATAGGCCCTCCTTTATATGCCTTCCTTTTTTATAGGCCTTCCTTTTTTATAGACCTTCCTTTATAGGCCTTCCTTTTTTATAGGCCTTCCTTTTTTATAGGCCTTCCTTTTTTATAGGCCTCCCTTTCTTATAGGCCTTCCTTTTTTATAGGCCTTCATTTTTTATAGGCCTTCATTTTTTATAGGCCTTCCTTTATACAACCTTTTCCTTCTTGTCCTTTTCTTCCTTTTTTTTTATATTTCCGAAAGTGTTACACGGGCATGGGTTTTTCAAAGACAAAAAAAATTCCTGAAAAACACCCCCATAGCTAAGTCTTTGTTAATAACTGTACTATACTGTTATTTACCGTTTATTGTTTACTATTATACTGTTTTAACTGATATTTCACTACTGTTTAGTGTCTGGCAGAGCTGTAACATCTCCATTAACAGTACCAGTAAGTCTCGTAACTCTGCTTGGTTAGGTTTCCTTGGTTGCCTTGGCAAAAATTAACCCCTAGCTAAGACTTAAGGTTAATAGCTCGACTGTATTGCCATTTAGTGTCGGGTAGTGTTTTGACATTTCCCTTAATAGCACCAGTAAGTCTAACAGTGGTACCTTTTCCCCCCCAGTGGAGCATCTCACAGCATGTTTGGTGAGATGAAGACCATCAGCCAGGAGAGTCCCAAGGCGCCCTCCTCCAGCCTGGGCAACAACAACACCACAAGCTTCAGGGACGAGGAGATAGAAGACGACTTTGAGACCATCATCAGGTTCTCCTCGGGGCCCCCAAAGTAAGGCTTGGCTATACCTGTGTGCTTGTCTGTCCTTGTCTCACTGCAGGATGATGGAAGTTACTGTGTTTTTCTTCGATTCTTAACCCCTTCACGCCCAGATCTTTCCTTTGCTATATGAAATTGTCTGTTGTTAGCCATAAAATTACGAAAAGTAACTAAATATACCAAATTAGCGAGTGGAAAAGGATACGAAGCAAGTCATATCTATAAAAACATTGCTTATATTCACTAAAAATCATCTAATGGTGGTCAAATTACAATGGAAATTACGTTCTGGGTCTCAAGGGGTTAATTGTCTCTATCATCAGGTTCTCTTCAGGCCCCCATAGTAAGGTTTGTTTATACCTGTCTCACTCTAGATGACGGAAGTTTGTGTGTTTTTTTATTCTATTAGGTTCTCTTCGGGGCTCTCAAAGTAAGGCTTGTCAATACTTATATACCTAATGCAAGAGTTAACCAGTATCTTGACTCTTTCATCCCTATTCTGTCCATCTTTCTAATGCAAGAGTTAACCAGTATCTTCACTCTTTCATCCCTTTCTACTCATTCTCATCCCTATTCTGTCCATCTTCCTAATGCAAGAGTTCACCAGTATCTTGACTTTCATCCCTATTCTGTCCATCTTTCTAATGCAAGAGTTAACCAGTATCTTGACTCTTTCATCCCTTTTCTGTCCATCTTTCTAATGCAAGAGTTAACCAGTATCTTGACTCTTTCATCCCTTTTCTGTCCATCTTTCTAATGCAAGAGTTAACCAGTATCTTGACTCTTTCATCCCTTTTCTGTCCATCTTTCTAATGCAAGAGTTAACCAGTATCTTGACTCTTTCATCCCTTTTCTGTCCATCTTTCTAATGCAAGAGTTAACCAGTATCTTGACTCTTTCATCCCTTTTCTGTCCATCTTCCTAATGCAAGAGTTAACCAGTATCTTGACTTTCATCCCTATCTACTCATTCTCATCCCTATTCTGTCCATCTTTCTAATGCAAGAGTCAACCAGTATCTTGACTCTTTCATCCCTATTCTGTCCATCTTTCTAATGCAAGAGTCAACCAGTATCTTTACTCTTTCATCCCTATTCTGTCCATCTTTCTAATGCAAGAGTTCACCAGTATCTTCACTTTCATCCCTATTCTGTCCATCTTTCTAATGCAAGAGTCAACCAGTATCTTTACTTTTTCATCTCTATTCTGTCCATCTTTCTAATGCAAGAGTCAACCAGTATCTTTACTTTT
>JACEEZ010013077.1:320000-467500 GCA_016584305.1 Chionoecetes opilio | reverse complement strand
TGTTATGGATATTAGCCAGTCATAACCTTCCATCATGTCTCTCAGTGAAACATATGTACTAAACACCAGGAATGTTGAAGACTAAGGACATGTAGGTAGGTATTCAGTTCTCATTTGTATGTAGATTATGATTGTTTTGCATATTTTGACCAATCTAAGTACCATGCCGTTAGTCCCTTTTTGACTGACTGGCTGACTGACTGACTGACCCACTTTTCGACTGACTGACTGACTGACTGACTGACTGGCCCACTTTTCGACTGACCCACTTTTCGACTGACTGACCCACTTTTCGACTGACTGGCCCACTTTTCAACTGACCCACTTTTCGACTGACCAGTGAGTACCCTTTTGACTGATTAATTAATTGATTGACTGACTGACTGACTGACTGACTGACTGACCCACTTTTCGACTGACCAGTGAGTACCCTTTTGACTGATTAATTGACTGACTGACTACTGAATGGGAGCGACTCTTGACAGCTGACATATTGAGATGAATGTCGAGAAGTGGCATTTGTCAAGGAGCAAGCCATTTATAGGACAAAAAAGAGAAATTACCAGAACTGTCTTAAGAGTATAGAAATATAAACATTGTGGCTGCTTCATCAGTATTTACCCTGAGATTATTATAAGCTGTATCTCAGTGTATCATGCTATGTATGTATCTCTTGACCACTCACCATACCAGATGTCTATACTCGCCGCAGGTTAAGTTGGCGAAAATGTGGCCCTTCACTCCCCCTTCCGAATGCACTGGATTGGCTGAGGTGTTGGGTGTTGGGGCTTTAGGGCGAACTTGGAGTAAGGCATTCTCACCCAACACCCAACACCTCAGCCAAGCCCGTGCGTTCGGAAGGGGGGAGTGAAGGGGCATCATTTTTGGAAACTTACCGTGTGGCGACTATAGATAGCTTTTCAGTAACTGCAAGAATACATGTAAACAGTGTATACAATGGATCAGGAAGCTACAGTTATGCACTCTCTATAAACACCTGATATCACTACACAGATATCGGGACAGTCCGTTCGAAGACCAGGGTAACTTTGGCTTCAGCAGTGGCAAGGGGCCGGGCATTGACGACCTCCTCAACAACAAGACTGCCGTCACCTCCTCCTGGGACAATGAGTTTGACAAGACCAACAACTCGTCCACTAACTCATCCAAAAACCTGAGCAATCTGTCCTCGAGTAAAGGTGGGCGACTTAGTTTTATTAATTAGTTAGTATCTTGGATGTAAGCATGTATGGTAAATGTATGTCGTCTCCGTGGTGTAGTGGCTAGCGTGCCTGGCTATGAATCTGCGGGCCTTGGTTCGAATCCCGGCCAGGGCAAGTCGGCGGCCAGCCCTCCCAGCTGTTCATCCTTCCTTTCGGGGATGGTGGATAAATGGGTACCTGGGGAAACCTGGGGAAGGTAACTGTGGTAACCCGGGTGTCACACTAGCCCTGTGTCCCGGGGTAACGTTTGTCACCCACCACAGGCTCAAAGGCTAATGCCACGGAGATGAGCACCGAGGCCATGTGCAGCTTAGCGTATACCCCCATCTTTACTGATCTATTAATGTATATATTTCTTGTTTGTGTATAACCTCCTGGTCTCAATTGTCTGTCTTAACTCCTCAACTATGCCTTTCTTTTACCAACACAGCTACTTTTTCAAGCAACCAAATTCGTCACAGCCACGGGCAATGCTATACCAAGAAATACTTTTTTTTCACACATAAAAACCTGACACGATACATCTTACCCCACTATTGAAAACTACACAGCCACCTCTCATACCTCGCCCTCAGTGATTGACAGAAAGATGATGAGAAGCTGATGAGCCAATAGTAGAAGGAACACTTAGTAAACTCATAAACAATTATCCCTCAGTTTCAATATGCAGACAGGTTAGACATAGTTTCCTATCTGCTGTAGGCTGCGTTTACCTTGCTGAGAATAAGTATAGGTTGAGGCAATGGATAGAGATACCTGGAAGCCCTTGGTATAGTGTAGTGGTATGCTAGTAGGGTATATCAGAGAACAGTGCTGGAGTATGTGAGAGAAAGGGATGAGAGAAGAATGAGAGGGTTAGAGCTTGATGATTGACCCTCTAACCTCATCAGAAATTATGGGAAAATCTGACGTTAAGCAAAAAGATGATGAGATGATACAAGAGTCGAAGGAACGCTTAGTAAACTCCAACTCTCCCTCACAGTTTCAGCCTCGGCCAACTACAAGTTCAACCCGGTGGAGGACAATCAGGCGCAGCAGAAGTTCGGCAACGCTAAGGCCATCTCGTCGGACATGTTCTTCCAAGACCGCGACCCCGACACCGAGGTCCGCTCCAACCTGGCGCGCTACGAGGGATCCACCTCCATATCCTCCGCAGAACTCTTCGGCAGCGGACAGCAGAACCAGAGGCAGAGCTACAGCGGCGGCTCCCTGCAGGTAAGGCGAAATGAATCACTAACTTCTCTTTCCAGTAACCTGTCAGGGTGGCTCGTTGGTAGAGTCGTGAGCTTGGGTGTAGAGTCCCTGTGCATTCGGTCAGCGGTTCGAGTCCACCAAGTTCGTCCTGGCGTGGTGGCGCTTTGTATAGTCCTTGTAGTTGGTACTTGCAAAGTGTCTAGATAGGATCAAAGTGTCTTATCTTATATCTCTTTCCAGTAAGGCTAAATTCATCACTCGTACTTCTGTTCCAGTATTTTTATTTTTACCGTCAACAACACTATAGTCGCCACTGCACTAATGTCGCCAGGCGCCATATATTATGAATTTTACATCACTGCCGACTTGTATGTGCCACTGAAGAGACATGGAACAGTAGTGTATATTATGTACCTGTCTTCAGTGGCACATACAAGGCTGTAGTGATGCTAACATTTATAATATATGGCCTGGCGACATTAGTGCAGTGGCGACCATAGTGTTGTTGACGTTAGTAGCTGTGCCTAAATACTGGTTTTGGGCATATCAAGAAAATATTGGTTATGATTTAATCTTTTTATTAGTATGCTTTCCTTTGTGATGGAAGCTAGTTGCAAAAATTCATCACTTGTACTTCTTTTTCAGTATTTCTAGTAGCTATGCATTTTTTTCACCATCATAAGGGTAAAAGGGTAAAAAAAGAGATATTTACGCCAGTCCCTTTAAAGTAGAAAGTCGGAGGATTAAAAAACCAAGAGGGAGGGTTAGTTTAGGCTAGTTGTGGCATCAATCCTGTTTTCTAGAGGCAGGGTGTTTCCTTACTACACACTATCACTACGCGGTTGCACAGGGCCCCCGAAGCCACCAAGGGGCCCCCGAAGCTGCCATTATTTGCCTTTTTTTTATAATCTAGTCTCTTTTCCTCTTAAAGTGCACCAGAAAGTATTAAAGGCGTGCCCCCGTACCACCTTAGAGGGCTTGGAATCCCCCCACCATAGTTTACAAAATAGGGCCCCAAACACCATTTCGCATAGGGTCCCAAAACAGCATTTCGCATAGGGCCAAAACAGCATTTCGCAAAGGGTCCCAAAGCAGCATTTCACATAGGGCCCAAAAACAGCATTTCGCATAGGGTCCCAAAAGGCTGGAAACGGCCCTGTCTAGAGGTAACATTGCAGGCGTTTTGCTAGGAATTTTAGTGTTTATTTTGTAGTATGCATGTCTCTGCTTGTTTGTTGTTTTAAGATGCTTTTAAATCAGAAAATGATTAGACCATGCTGAATAGACCATGCTTAACTTACAGTAGTCTATGATCAGGCCATTTTATTATCAAATTTTCAGCCTACCGTCAACAACACTATAGTCGCCAGTGCACTAAGGTCGCCAGGCCATATATTACAAATTTTAGCATCATTACAGACTTGTATGTGCCACTGAAGACAGGTACATAATATAAACTACTGTGCATGCCTCTTTAGAAGCACATGGAAGTCTGTAGTGATGCTAAATTTCGTAATATCTGGCGACTTTAGTGTTGTTGACGGTAGTTTACAACCCTGAATGGATATATACAACCTTTTCTGCCCTGCTTATTCTCATTTTAGGATAGGTATACTATGTTTAGAGCCAAGACTGAGGAGATTTGCTGGGTGCTGTAGAGCCAGAATGAGCCTCAAGGAATATTAGCCAGCTAGGTAATGCAAGGTAAGAGGTGTAGAGATTAGTGTTGTGTAGAGCCTCTAGTGATCTGTCTGGCTAATTCTCCTGGTGTTTTGCTACCTGTCTTCTGATAATATTCAGTCTTTTTTGAAACTTTGATTGCCTGCTGGACGAGACAAGTGCTTTTTGTAGGTAAAGGTTAGTTTTTTTTGTTTGTAGGTAAGTTGTAGGTAGTTGTTGGGTTAGGTATAAAGGTTAGTAGGTAAGTTAGGTTAGTAGGTTAGGTTAGGTTAGGTTAGGTTAGGTTTAGGTTAGGTGTTATAGGTAAAGGTTAGGTTAGGTAAAGGTTAGGTTAGGTAAAGGTTAGGGCTAGGTAAAGGTTAGGTTAGGTAAAGGTTAGGCTAGGCTAGGTAAAGGTTAGGTTAGGTTAGGTTAGGTTTAGTTGGACTTTCATCATTTAGCGATTCGTGTGATTTCTTGACCCACGCACGACTCAACCGTTTCATTAAACTAACCCAGTCTTCCTCACAATCTGTTCTGCACTGACTGATCTTATACAAGCTGTGAATACGGGTGATCTGGTCTGCAGTCAACTGTGGCTCGGGCCCCATATCTAACTGAGCGAAAACACTTTTCCGAAAAGTTTTGTTCACGTTTTGGGAAAGCGAACCAGGAGTGACGATAAGAAACAATATGTCCTGGTCACTGAGCATTAACGACTGATGAGTTGAATAACAGCAAGCTCGAAACAGGCCGTGAGTGAGTTGCCAGACACTTTTTTCTCAATCATTCCCCATAAGAAACGCCGAGAGGGAATAAAATAAAATTTGTCAAGCGTCGTCGAGCGTGACGTATGCACGACACCGCCAACTTCCCTGTCTTCTACTGTACACATTGTTTATTATGTATTACAAACTTTTGTCGTCCAAGAAATTCAGTTTTGAGTGTGCGAGTGTTGTACAAGTGAGTGAGTGTTCCGTTACCTCCTGGACAATCTACTATTACATTTCTTGTGTCTGGATTCCCACCTTGATGCAATGATGTCTTCTTGTATAAGTAGCACGAGAACAAAGGCGGGATGATGGCTAGGACTACCGTAGATAACACTGTAGTCGCCACCTGCAGTTGATGTCGCCAGCTGCCATATATTACGAATTATAGCATCACTACTTATTTTCATGTGCCACTGAAGATGATACACAGTAGTTTATATCATGACTGTATAATCTACCTTGTTTCAGCGTTGTTTTGTGCTTTGTATCTGCAAGTATATACAGGTTTCAAATTTCACAACTCTTTTTATTTTTCGGGCGACGTCGACGGCGGTAGGACACTCGGAACATAAACACTAGCTGGCGACCTTAGTGTAGCCGATACACTAAGGTCGCCATCTCGGTTTTATTTTTGTAATATGTTCATTTATAGCCATACTATGACACAGATGAAGACACAAAATGACAGACTCTCCAGATAGCCCCTTCTAACTTTCCTGAAATCATGGATGTAGAAATGTAAGTATTAACGCCACCACACGTCTGTACATCGAAAAAAACGTTGTCCTGGCGACCTTAGTGTTATCTACGGTAGGAGGGTTTAGGTATAGAAGCCTCTCTTCCACTCAAATAGGCACTTACTCGCCCTAACTAGGTATTCCATAACCCTAGGTCTTACAAGAGTTTAGGTGAAGGAGGTTTAAGAGGTAGATGATTAGGACTAGGAGGAGGAGATGTAGCCTGTAGGAATGAAGGAGTAGTTCTTGGAGCAACAGGCAAGCACGCAAGCAACCAGTGGAACACAGTCATGTAGGGAAAGCTCCAAGCCCTCCTCTTATCTATCTATCTATCCATCTGTCTATATCTATCTATCTATCTATCCTATCTATCTTCTATATCCTATCTATCTATCTATCTATCCTTCTATCTATCCTATCTATCTATCCTATCCTTCTATCTATCTTCTATCTATCCTATCTATCTATTTATCTATCCTTCTATCTATCCTATCTATCTATATATCCTTCTATCTATCTTCTATACCCTATCTATCTATCCTATCTATCTCTATACCCTATCTATCTATCTATCTATCTATCTATCTATCTATCTATCTATCTATCTATCTATCTATCTATCTATCTATCTATCTATCCATCCATCTGTCTATCTATCTTCTATCTATCTATCTATCTATATCTATCTTATCTATCTCCTCCTATGGGATAACGCCTATGACTCCTCCTTTCTATCTGCCTATCTATCCTCCTATCCCTAAGTAAGAAGAAAGAAAGGACTAGTAGGAAGAGAGTAGAAGGGAGGGAGTAGATATAGTCAGGACTCTAGAGGGAGTGGATATAGTCTGTAGGAATGAAGGAGTTGTTATCTCTCTATCCCTTCCTATCCATCCATCCATCCACCTGTCTATCTATCGATTCATCTATCTATCCCTCTCCTATCTATCTATGTATCCTCCTATCTATCTATCTATCCTATCTATCTATCTATCTACCCATCCATCTATCTATCCTCCTATATATATACCTATCCTCCTATCTATCCATCCATCTATTTATCCACCTGTCTATCTATCTATCCCTCTCCTATCTATCTATCCTCCTATCTACCTATCTATCTACCCTCCCCTCCCTCCCCCAGGCCCCAGACTTGGATGAGGTGCGGGAGTCAGTGCGGCAAGGCGTCACCAAGGTGGCGGGGCGGCTCGGCAACCTGGCCAACAACGTGATGTCCTCGCTGCAGGTACTGGAGTGAGGGCTTGGAGGTGGTGCTGCCGGGATTAAGGCTTGACTAACAGCACTAACGCCACCGCTATTGTGTGTGTGTGTGGCTTGTGTGGTGATGGGTGGCATGATATAGGCATACTGGCTTAAACTGGCATCTGGGTGGCAGCTCAGGAATGTGCTATTGTCACATATCGAAAAGTAATTGAGCTGAACTTTTGTGATATTTGTAGCTGGCTTCACAAAGGAGATATACATGTATTGATATAATTTTAAGGTAGATATTATACAGTATCAGGCGACTCCACCCAGATGCCAGTTTGAGCCGGTCTGACTATAGAAAAAAGAGATGATTGTAGTTTGTGAGACATCCGTGTGTTGCTATGCCACACTTCTATAAGTATGAAGTGATTTATATGATATGTTTTGGCTTGAATGGTGTTGGGGTCATGGTGGTGGCGGCATGTTAGTCAAAAGAGATAAAAGGCTGTTCAAAAATTACGTAATGCCTGAAGGCCGGGTCACTCGGACACTTTTTCCGGCATCTTTTGGTATTTTGCTACCAAAAGATGCCGTAGTGGTGATGAAAAAATGCGCGTTCGTCAGTCGTCACACGGCGTTTCGGCTACGAGCATCTTCTTGCACGATTCATAAGTCTTGAGCTGAAGAATACGATTGAAGTCTTCTTGCACGATCCATAAAGTTAGTTTTGGTTGCGGGTCCGGAAGATGCCAGCAGAAGATGCTCGTAGCCGAAACGCCGTGTGACGACTGACGAACGCGCATTTTTTTGCCACCACTACGGGCATCTTTTGGTAGCAAAATACCAAAAGATGCCGGAAAAAGTGTCCGTGTGACATGGCCTTAAGGGGGAAGGGGGGGTGTGGTGAAGTGTTATGAGTGTGACAGTGTGAGGGAGGGGGAGGGAGGGAGTGCCGCCGTGTGTTATGTAACTTTCAGATTTTTTAAAGACAAACCTTTAAAGACAATGGATAATTGTAAGTTTTTAGGCTACACTGAGGACTATATTATTGTGTTTAAAAAAATGACTTAGACTTAGGGCTTTATTGTGTTTGTAAAGAAAAACCTATAGCTATTAATTTGCAGGTACTTAGGCTAAATTGTATTACTGTGTTTACAAAAAATGGAAGTCTACTGATTTGAGGGGGCAGGGGGGGCGGGGGGGGGGGTTACTAGCTGGTGTTACGGAATTTTGTAGCTGGGCCTGGAGCTGTGTTACAAGGCGTGACAAGGGTAGAGGGGGTGGAAAATGATGGAAAAAAAGCAGTACGTAATTTTTGAATGGCCCGTATTGTAGTTTGTGAGACATGGATGTGTTGATGTGCCACATTTTTAAAGTATTCAGCAATTTATTGGATATGTTTTGAAGAGTTATTGATTTCTTGTTGACATTTACGCATAACTTTTACGCTGCGGAAATTGTGGTAGTGGTTTTCTTACGTAGTGTTTTTATGTTTTACTTGATTTAGACGTTAGTGGTCATTATGGATTACGTAGCCTTGATATAGGATGTTTATAGTTCACAAGAATTAGTTAGGGAACATTACCTATCTTTTCCCTAATCAAGGAGCGAGTGAACCTTCTAATCGTCTTTATTAGATCACCCTTGAAAATCATGCTTGGTATAAGACGACTTACTCGCCGCACACTAAGTTGGCAAAATGTGTCCCCCTCACTCCCCCCCCTCCTAACGTACGGGATTTTTTCTGCAGGAAGTATGAATATAATTGATCCAAGCTATGCGCTGTAAGATAAGTCAGTCTTTCCAGCCAACTGAAATATTGATTCATTGTTCGTCAGTCAGGGAATAAATTAGTCGTTCCAAATGGTGGAAATATTATTGACCTAAGTACAGTAAAACTCTCTATTCTGGATTTGCTATAGTTGAAACGTCATCCTTTTTGTTTTTTTTGTTTTTTTGTGAGTAAGAATTCCTACTAATTTTTATTAGGGGTTGAAATTGTCCGAATATTAGATTTTTTTTTTTGGGTTTTAGTTTTAACAATTAAAATACCCAATATAAATCTCCATATTCGGACACTCATTATTCGGACTTTGACATTATTCGGACCTTTTATTTTTTTTTAAGGGTCGAAATTTCCTAGCTATAGGTTACGCCTAGAACTTTTTTTTTTTTTTTTTTTTTTTTTTTAGGGGTCGAAAGATTCCTAGCTGCCATTGAACTTTTTTTTAATTTCTTTTTTTTTTTGAGGGTCGAAATTTCCTAGCTATATATATATATACATACATAAACACCTAGATATATTATTTTTTATTTTATTTTTTTATTTTTTTATTTTTTATACATAAATAAACCCCATAAATAATCCCCCCATTATTCGGATACTTGCATTACTCGGACCACTCCTTGGCCCAATTAGTCCGAATATGAGAGGTTTTACTGTATTCGCTCTAAATATTTGCTGTCTTTTCTAAGTATTTGCGTTAAAGTAAATCAGTCAATCCTTCCTTATAAGAAACTATTTTTTGTTGTTGTTGTGGCAGCAAGTACAGTAAAACCTCTCATATTCGGACTAATTGGGCCAAGGAGTGGTCCGAATAATGGGGAGATTATATATGGGGGTATTTAGATATGTAAAAAAATAAAAAAATAAAAAAAAATCTAGAATAGGAAATTTCAACCCCTAAAAAAAAAAAAATCTAGGTTAGGAAATTTCAACCAAAAAAAAAAAAAATCTAGATTAGGAAATTTCAGCAAAAAAAAAAAAAATTAGGTTAGGAGGAGGTCCGAATAATGAGGGTCCGAATACGAGAGGTTTTACTGTACAGATAGGAAGAAAATAGGACAAGATTAAATAGGAAGCCTTTTTTTTCTTGTTTTGGTTGTGGCAGCAAACTTTTGATACCTTTGTGACGAGTTAAGGAAATCACGACTTCAGAAACGTCACCAAAACGTTACATCATCACATACTTTTAAGATTTTGAACTTTACTGTAGTAGCATTTAACTTTGTATATAAAGAAATACATATATTTCATCAGGACAAAATGAGCGGTAGTGTCATTGTATTCGTCTACAGACATTTTTCTTTGTGTTGAGTGTAGTTGACAGAGGCAGACAGTGGCCTTGTAAAAGTCACATATATTTCATCAGGTGAAGACGAGACTGTTCAAATGAGCGATATCCTTGTCATTATATTTATCTACAGACATTTTTGTTTTGTGTGTTGAGTGTAGTTGACAGAGGCAGACAGTGGCCTTGTATGGGTATTAGCAGGAGCTCTTGGCTGTCACATTGCAGAACTTGGAAGGGAAAATACAACTGCTTGCCATTAAAAGGGATAAACATTGATTGTGATGCAGTTTTAGTCACTTCCTGAACCATAGAATTACATTTTTGGACCATGGATTACTTCAAAAACTTCTCACACATTATACATTTGTGTTGTTTCATTGCAACATTTTTAGGTCTCCCTTTAATGTAATGTAATAATTGACAGGAACTACCACGTGTAGGTCTCATGGTCTCTTGTAGCTTCCTTATTTTCTTATGTACTTCATGTTTGGATCTCTCTTGAACCGGCCATACTGATTCTCCTGAGTAGTGGTCGGTGTGCTCAGATCACAATGGAAAGTCCAGGGCTTGAATCCCCAGCTGGGTGTGAAGATGGGCTTGTATTCTCAGATGCTGTGAATGAATAAGTTAGTGATGTTATGACGTCCTAATGCAATCTCTAAAGCAGACTTAGCAATATGCATCCTCTAAAGCACACTACCGTCAACAACACTATAGTCGCCACTGCACTAATGTAGCCAGGCGCCATATATTACGAATTTCAGCATCACTATAGACTTGTATGTGCCACTGAAGATGAGTACATAATATAAACTACTGTGCATGCCTCATCAGTGGCACATACAAGTCTGTAGTGATGCTAAAATTTGTAATATATGGCGCCTGGCGACATTAGTGCAGTGGCGACTATAGTGTTGTTGATGGTTGAGTTGAGATAATACATTCAGACATACACTGGGCAGCCAAATTTGAATGATAAATTGTTCGTAGTGTTTTATTTGCATCATCTTGAAATGCGTAATGAATTCAGCAAACTGTGGACATTGGAAATAGCATCAGGGTAAAGTTAGGGAGACTGTTACTGACCTGTTTTGCTTCTAAGGAGTGACAACAGGAAAGGTTTTGAGGACCTACTGGTATGGGGAATGAATGAGGACCTCCTGGTATGACTGGTATGACCTGTTTTGAGGACCTGTTTTGCTTCTAAGGAGTGAACAGGAAAGGTTTTGAGGACCTACTGGTATGGGGAATGAATGAGGACCTCCTGGTATGACTGGTATGACCTGTTTTGAGACCTGTTTTGCTTCTAAGGAGTGACAACAGGAAAGGTTTTGAGGACCTGACCTGTTACTGACTGACCTGTTTTGCTTCTAAGGAGTGTGAGGGCTGCGAGTGACAACTGGAAGGTGTTGAGGACCTGAAATGGGGAATGAGGTGGTGTGAATGGTGATATTGCTTCTTTACGCTTATCTCTACCTATCTAAATCCTGTCATTCTGTGTTTTGTGTGATAAGGAGGAGGGGATTGCAGAGGTGGTGGTTGATACTGGGACAACAGAGAAGGATATGATTGTTAAAGCCACAATCTCATTTCTTTTGTGTGATTTAAGAGATGAGATCAGAGAGAGAAGATGAGAGAGAGAGAGAGAGAGAGAGAGAGAGAGAGAGAGAGAGAGAGAGAGAGAGAGAGAGAGAGAGAAAGAGAGAGATTGTGCATGTGCATGTGTGTTTTCGTGCACATTTATGTACAAAAATACTTCCATATACTTACATGTACTATAGCGTGTGAGCCTAGCCTAGGAGTGCCCAAAGCAAGGCAGTGGGAGGGTGTGAGTGGTGGCGCTTCACTAATACTTTGTTGTGCCAGTGTTCCCCGAGCTGGTGTGGTGATTAACATTGTACTCTTTTTCTGTTCTTCAGAGGAAATGATGACACGGTTAGACTAGTAAGTACAAGCGGCCGTGTGCATGGTGGTGGTGCACGCTTGCTTGTGTGTTCCTGCACTGCATGCTGCCCGGCCTGCACGCTGATGGCATGATTGAACGGGGAACTTTCAAAGCTGACGCCACCGGATGTCCCCAGCGCTGTCCCTTCTGCACTTTGAGCCTGAAGTATCTTATCAATTACTGTAAATTCCCTGTGCTTCTTCGTTATCAGAACTACAATTCAATACAATAACTGAGACAATTCTTCATAAAAATGTAGCTTAGTGTTTAGTGTAGTTAGTTAGTAGGCGAAGTAAAGTGCAAAAGATGTGAAACACTACCGACAACAACACTATAGTCGCCACTGCACTAATGTCGCCAGGGCCATATATTGTGAATTTTAGCATCACCACTGACTTGTATGTGCCACTGAAGACAGGTACATAATATAAACTACTGTGCATGCCTCTTCAGTGGTACATACACATCTGCCGTGATGCTTAAATTCGTAATATATGGCGCCTGGCGACATTAGTGCAGTGGCGACTATAGCGTTGTTGAGGTAGCGCTGTCACTTATTTTGCACTGACTAAACTACACTAAACACTAGACTACATTTTTATCAAGAATTCTTTTAGTTGTTGCATTGAAGTGTAGTTCTGATATGCCCCGAAGAAGCACAGGGAATTTAGGGTAATTGATAGACCATTCAGGCTCAAAGTGCAGAAGTGACAGTGCTGGAGACCTCTGGTGGCGTTGGCTTATCAGGAAGTTCCCCTTTATGCCCACTGATGACTAACCATTTGATTCTATAAGTTTTTAGATAATTATGTAACGCACCTTACTTTTTTTCCCACAGTTCTGAAATATTCCTATTGCTTCTGTCCAGTGTTACCTTATTTATGATGGATGAAGTTATGATTACCTGCCCAGATTAATGTTGCCTACACCGCAGTTGGAACTTTATGCGCAAAGAAACTAGTCCTGTGGTGATGATAATGTTACAGGAACTACCACGTGTAGGTCTCACAGCCTCTTGTAGCTTCCTTATTTTCTTATGTTCTTATGTGTCTTTGGAAGTGAATTCATGGTCAGAGAAGTGCACAAACCTATTTTTTTTGCTAAGATGCGTTGTATTTTTACCATGAGTTTCTACCAGCCAAGAGGATTACTGGAGTCAGGAGGCAGCTTTGTCCTTTGCTCTCTGCTTACTTCAAGGCTTGTCGGCGATAAGGATGAACAGTAAATGAAGGAGCAGATTTTTGTTTCCACATTTGTGCCTATAGCGCGTGTAGGCCGTGAGCTCCAGGGGTGGGATGGCAGGCCCTGGAGGTTCACTGTGATGTGATGGGCTGTGATGGCTGGTCCTCGCCCGTGGTGGCACAGGCAGGATTGTTATAGTGACACCTGTGATTAGAGGCTCATGCCGCCCCCCTGTGTCCTCCGATGCACTCGCAATCGAAGGTAGAGTTGATGGGCAGGGCATGTGGGTGTTCTTAGGCCACTCGACGGTGCAGAAAGATTTTGGCACCTGGTGGTACAGTATTTGATTTGGAGTACTTACCTTGAAGTTCATCTTAAACTTCTGATGTTCCTTAAACTAAATGTTAAATGTTAAACTTCTATGATTATGTCTCACTTTTATCTCAGATTTGTAGCTTAATTTGACAACATTTCTCATTAATTGTCCACCAAAATATTTTTCCAATGTAAACTTTAAACATGTGTTGGTTGATGAAGGGTTGCTAGTTATCACTTTAAAGCACAGGCTAATGATTGCGTAGCCTTGTGGTGATGGGATGGCTGATGATGGTTGTGCTGGAGTGGTGGCATCTTTATGTCATGGGGGGGAGGGAGGCTTGTTGCTTCTTACTCCTCCTTCTGATCTTCTCTCCTCTTTACTCTTTCTTGGTGTTGAGGTATTTATTCTGAGGGAGATTCCTGAAGGGGCAGTCTTGGTCAAGGGGGATAACCAAGCCCTGCTGACAGAGGCTTGCAGGTGGCCATATGATGGAGCCAGGTGATGCTGCCATGAGAATAACTCCCGATCTGACACAGGCCTCACATTGCCCTTGGCCACAGTTACCTTTTGAAATCCCGTCAGCATGTCCTTCCAACAGACATGGGACTCAGGCTGGTAATTCATAATTCGGAAATAATCATTTCCTTTTTCCATTCCCCGCGAGGATTCGAACCGTCGCTAACACCAGATTTGCACCAAACTCAGCGCCTTAACCGCCCTGGCCAAAATATCCCTGGCCCGTTGGTTTTACGGTTTCGGTGGTATTTATGTTCATTACATTTACCTTAAGCTTGCATCACTTCCATTACTCCGCGGTGTATTTCCCTAGTTGTGTTTTACAGGGCCTGAGCTACACTCGTGGGGTCCCGTCTCCGTATCTACATTTATCCAGTCTTTCCTTCCACTGGTGCACATTCTTTGCCGATATCACCTCCTTTAGTCCATTCCAAACTTCTACATTGCTATGAGGGAAGCTGTACTTCTTTATGTTGTTCAGGCATCTCCCTTTTCCTAGTTGTTTTGTATGTCCTCTTGTGTATCGACCTTCTCTTTGTTTCCGAGTCAGTAGTCTCTCATGGTCTGTTTCTTCCATCTTTGTTAGTGTTAGTGTTAGTTACTTTGTTAGTTTCTTGTGTTCTCAAGGGTGATGGTGGACTGGTAAGACACTGGAAAGACACTTATGACGATCTCTCTTCTTATTCTGTAGTTATTTCTGAAGAACTGTTTGTTTGTGGTTTGATGATGTGAGGTAAACAAAAAGTTGATACATGGAAAGACAGATTTTGTTCTAGTTTATGATGTTGCATAGACCACATAGAGTGTTTTCATTTTCTTTTAAAGTAGGAGTTGCAATGAAGAAAAGAAAGTACGAGGTGAAGATTGATTGAAAGCCCAGCGAAGTGAGGCGCTGCTTGATAGCCGACGCCTTTGAAGGTGTTAAGATTCTGGCTGTTTTTCAGGGTCAAATTCACTCCTTTCATGCAATATTTATAGTATATAGTGGGGACTTCTTTTCTATTTTTTTTAAAGTAGGCGGGTAGACCGGTAATTGCGCTGTCCGCCGCCTTGTTTTGAAGACGCTGCACATAGTATGGTGGTGGGCAGGCTGTGGGCGTGGTGGGGCTTCCCTCATGACAGCTATTGGATACTTTATTTACTCCGCAACGAACGACAATGTTTGTGATTTGTTTTCTCATCATTTTAATGTTTTCTGTACCATAAATTATTTGGTGATATTTTCCCCTTCCAATCTTATGGTTTTTAGGTATAAAGTTACATGCTTAGCTTATGACTTGACATTAAAAGTAAGTACCATTTGTGTGGAAGGTATTATTAATGGCGTGATTTTGATGAAAGTATTCAGTGCTTAGTATTTTAGTGGACACTCGCCGCACGTTAAGTTGCCGAAAATGTTGCCCCTTCACTCCCCTCTTCCGAACGCACGGGATTGGCTGAGGTGTTGGGTGTTGGGTGAGAATGCCTTACTCCAAGTTCCGCCCTAAAGCCCCAACACCCAACACCTCAGCCAATCCCGTGCGTTCGGAAGGGGGGAGTGAGGGGACACATTTTTGTCGCCTTAACGTGTGGCGACTATCGGTGACTTAACCCAGGGATTGATGTGCAAGCTGTGATTGTACAAGTAAAACCTCTCGTATTCGGACCCTCATTATTCGAACTTTGACATTATTCGGACCTTCTTCTTTTTTTTTAGGGGTCGAAATGTCCTAGCTATATATTAAACACCAATTTTTTTTTTTTTTTTTTTTTTTTTTTAGGGGTCGAAATTTCCTAGCTACATATTAAACCTCAATTTTTTTTTTTTTTTTTTTTTTACATATCCCCCCATATATAATCCCCCCATTATTCGGATCCTTGCATTACTCGGACCACTCCTTGGCCCAATTAGTCCGAATATGAAAGGTTTTACTGTACTTGTGACTTTGTTGTAGATTCTTTTTTTCTATAATTTGTGATATATCCGAGCAAGAATTAAGAATGATATAATGTATAGCTATAGTATAGTTATGTAACCTGTTTAGTGTTATATTTTGTTGTGGCTTCAGTTGTCATTTTTCGCTCATACTTATAACTTGCAGGTTGTCCCGTAAGAATATATTGAAGGATATGTAAAAGTAGAATAGATGCTTGAAGTGTGACAGGACGAACTGTTAAATGGGAAGATGGAGTGCTGGTGTGAGTGAGTGCTGGAGTGTGTGAGTGAGAGTGCTGGTGTGTGTGAGTGAGAGTGCTGGAGTGTGTGAGTGAGTGTGCTGGAGTGTGTGAGTGAGAGTGCTGGTGTGTGTGAGTGAGAGTGCTGGAGTGTGTGAGTGAGTGTGCTGGAGTGTGTGAGTGAGAGTGCTGGTGTGTGTGAGTGAGAGTGCTGGAGTGTGTGAGTGAGAGTGCTGGAGTGTGTGAGTGAGAGTGAGAGTGCTGGAGTGTGTGAGTGAGAGTGCTGGAGTGTGTGAGTGAGAGTGCTGGAGTGTGTGAGTGAGAGTGCTGGAGTGTGTGAGTGAGAGTGCTGGAGTGTGTGAGTGAGTGCTGGTGTGTGTGAGTGAGAGTGCTGGAGTGTGTGAGTGAGGTGCTGGAGTGTGTGAGTGGAGTGCTGGAGTGTGTGAGTGAGAGTGCTGGAGTGTGTGAGTGGAGTGTGGAGTGTGAGTGAGAGTGCTGGAGTGTGTGAGTGAGAGTGCTGGAGGTGTGTGGGTGAGTGAGAGTGCTGGAGTGTGTGAGTGAGAGTGCTGGAGTGTGGTGAGTGAGAGTGCTGGAGTGTGTGGTGAGTGCTGGAGTGTGAGTGAGAGTGCTGGAGTGTGTGAGTGAGAGTGCTGGAGTGTGTGAGTGAGAGTGCTGGAGTGTGTGAGTGAGAGTGCTGGAGTGTGTGAGTGAGGTGCTGGAGTGTGTGAGTGAGAGTGCTGGAGTGGTGAGTGAGAGTGTGGAGTGAGTGAGTGAGTGTGACTGGAGTGTGTGAGTGAGAGTGCTGGAGTGTGTGGTGAGTGCTGGAGTGTGTGGGAGTGAGAGTGCTGGAGTGTGTGTGAGTGAGAGTGCTGGAGTGTGTGAGTGAGTGTGCTGGAGTGTGTGAGTGAGAGTGCTGGAGTGTGTGAGTGAGTGTGCTGGAGTGTGTGAGTGAGAGTGCTGGAGTGTGTGAGTGAGAGTGCTGGAGTGTGTGAGTGAGAGTGCTGGAGTGTGTGGGTGAGGTGTGGAGTGTGTGGGTGAGTGAGAGTGCTGGAGTGTGTGAGTGAGAGTGCTGGAGTGTGTGAGTGAGAGTGCTGGAGTGTGTGAGTGAGAGTGCTGGAGTGTGAGTGAGTGCTGGAGTGTGTGAGTATGTATGTAATCTTTTTTATTTACTATATCTCTACCTTGCTTAGTGTGGTTAAGATGCTGGGTGTTTGACTATGTGCTATATCTCACTGGCTAGTTTTCTCAATGTAATGTTATCTAGTCTCTGGACTATGTCTCTACCTTACTTACTGATTTGATTGATTTACTATAGTCGCACCGGCTTACACTGGCGGTCTGGGTGGAGTCGCCTGAGTCCTCCAGCTGTATAATATTTATGCTAAAAGTGTATCAATACATTTATATTACAGTAAAACCTCTATTCGGACCCTCATTATTCGGACTTTGAGTTTATTCGGACCTCCTTTTTTTTGTTTCCTTCCAGCTTTTCACCTAGAAATTCACCTAGCTTTTTTTTTTTTTTTAAACATATCCCCCCATATATAATCCCCCCCATTATTCGGATCCTTGCATTACTCGGACCACTCCTTGACCCAATTAGTCCGAATATGAGAGGGTTTACTGTATATATATTGTGATGCCTTTTACAAGCATCACAAAAGTTAAGCTCAATTATTTTCAATATGTGACAATAGCGTGTTACTGAGCTCAGATCCAGACCGCCAGTTTAAACCAGTGCGACTACATGTGTGGTTAACCCCTTGAGGCCCAGAATGTAATTTCCATTGCAATTTGGGTACCATTAGACAATTTTTAGTAACTACAAGCAATATTTTATAGACCTGTTTAGTATCCTTGTCGACTAATTTGGTATATTCAGTTACTTTTCGTAATTTTATGGCTAACAACAGACAATTTTATATAGCCAAGGAAAGATCTGGGCGTGAAGGGGTTACGAGGTTGGGTTGATTTTTTATGGTATGGTACGGCCAAGCACCTTAGTTGTACCCCATGGACATGACTCATTGTAGCGGACACTCGCTAACCTATTATTTCCTTTGTCTTGTTTTGCAGGACCGCTACATGTAAAGACCCCGGCCTCGGCACTGATGGGGGGACGTGAACCCTCTTCCTCTTCTTCTTCTTCCCGTCGTTTTCTCCACTATTGCTGTGTGTGCAATCTTGAGAAAAGAAAATATTGTGTTCTGGTGAATCACACAACACATCATCCAGAAAAATGGCAGTTACGTCATGACAAAAAAAAAAAAAGAATGCCAGTGTATCGGCTTTCCCCGTCACTCCTTTCCGAGTTTTCATATTGTTTCCGTGAGCCGATCTTTTGAGTTGCCTATTTATATTTCAGTTCAGGCTTTGTGTTACATATTTTATTTGACTTTTAGTTTGTTTATTCATCGTTATTTGTGTTTGTACCGAGGATAGAAGTAGTCAGACTGTTAGGTATTTATATGTGTGTGGATAGGAAGGAAGGGGAAGGCACGGAAGTTATTCAAAGCCTCCAAGTTCGCTACCTTCCCGGCGATAAGATTTGGTCTTCATTTGGATTTGGATGGTAGTAGAAAGTAGATAGTAGTAGTATAGTATTTTGGAGTAGTGTGGGTAGGAAAGCAAGTTATTCAAAGGCTTCAAGCTAGATACCTTCCTGAGATTTGGTCTTGATTTGTATTAGTAGATAATAGTAGTAGTAGTAGCAGTAGTAGTAGTAGCATGGTATTTTGGATGCCGTAGAGGACCGACCAGCACTAGGAAATAAGCTCAGGGCTCAGATTGGGATGCCAACAACAAGTCTATCATCCTTTGCACACAATTTTGAGGAGTAGTATTAGAGTTTTAATTTTGCCGAGGATCAGTTTTTTGGTTGCACGGCAGCCATCACGGATACACTAGTAGTGCCATCACCTTATGTTTTGTTTTCATGATCAGTTTAAGGTATTGGATCATGGCCTTTAATATTGATGACAACATTCCTCCCTGTAGAAGATCTTGATGGATTGCTCTATACTTGAACTTTCTCGGCAGAAATCAAAGCTTAATTGGATATATCAGGCGCCTAGAATTGAAACGGCACAAGCGCCACTTTTAAAAAACTGAGAAAAACACGCTTAAAGTTTAATCTAATATCTTCATTTGTTGCTGATTTACATTGAAAACACTTTAGGTGCATTTTTTTCATTGATAAAAAGTGGCGCTTGTGCCGTTTCATATCTTGATTTTCTTAGATTAAACTTTAAGCGCGTTTTTCTCAGTTTTTTAAAAGTGGCGCTTGTGCCGTTTCAATTTCAAGGCGCCTGATATTATTTTGTATTGTTTTATTTCCTCATTTCAAGATACTTAATGGGATGTAGATATTTGTTTTTAAAGGTGTATGAAAGTGTTTTTTGTGTACATATATATTTGCATACACAGGGACGATACAGGAGTGAGTTTTGTGTTTTCCTGTAGCTGACTTGGAGCTTCATGCCTCTCTGGGCCAAACACTGTCAAGCATTCCTCAGCCTCCAGGTCAGAAAGGCACCACTGTCTCAAGAAGAAGTCATGTAACACTAGACTCTTATTTTTTTTAGCGAGGCAAAATTTCCATTCTATTTTAAGGTCTCATGCTTAAAGTTATGCCTATGTTTACCTGATAATAGGGTAACTATGATAAAATACAGCTGAAATTAAGAAAAACTAGTATTCCCTTCTCCTGGCATCAAATATCAGTCAGCAAGCAGCAAGGGGTCAGGATTTTTCACCTCGTTAAAAAAAACTTGAGTACAGTAAAGGCAAAGCGTCGGACCTCATGTCTCCTCACGTCTGTCTTCATTAAAAGATACGTTTGAAAAGGTGTTTATTGATCAAAGATTCTGTGCCATGTGTGAAGTTTGCATATTGGGGACTTGATTGAAGCATGGTCATTTTAGTGTTAGCGAATATCTGGTATTTATCTGGTGATCATTGGGGAATAAAAGGACGTTTCTTTGGAATCCCTTTAATTTTCATGTGTAGGCTTTGGGTCTCACGCTGGGGGAAAAAAAACAACTTAAGAATTAGCAGATTTTTCACAACATGGAAAAATCTTGCTTTAAGGTTTGCAGTGTCTTCCAACATATTCTTACTTCTTTATAACGTTATGGCGTGGTGTTTTGTATCTCTTATCACCTAGTCTTTTCCAGGAATGACATTAAGTCTATCAAGGATCTTGCCTACTCTCCTGGTGTAGTTAGTCCTCCAGTGTGCAGTGCAGAGCCATGGCTGAGACAGAGTTACTTGTTGAGGGTTTGGCAGGAATAGGAGTGTGGTCTATTGACTGGTGCGTCCCCTCCGTGCTGTTGTGGCCACCAATCTGTTGGCCTGGGTTTGAATCCGGGCCAGGACAGTCAGCGTGCAGCCCACACATCTGTTCACCCTTCCTGTTTATTGGGGGCATACGCCGGGGGGCGCGTCGCCTCGTCCACCCTACGACGCCACTCCCGGGGGTCACCACGCCCATGCAGGCTCCTTTCCCATACCAAGCAGCTCTTGACAAGAAACATCAACTTGCCCCAGCCACGAGCCTTGTGGGCGCCTCCTTGGCCTCCTCCACGCCGGATTCTCTTACAGATACAACCCGATGGGAAGGATCGGTTTCAGGGTAGCGTGCCACATGCCCATATAGCCCAAGTTGGCGCCGACGGACTATGCAGGTAATAGGCCTCGATTCAGTCTCACGGTGCAATCACAATCAAACCCTGTTGGTCAATTCATTTTTACCCAGTTCATTCATAAATTCATTCACATTCCTATACTCATGTTAAGATTTATTCACTCAATGATGAGAGGCATTGCAGATGTTTTGCTGCATTACACATTAGTCATTGCCGTGCTTGGCTAAGAAAATAATGGTGATATTCTGACATTCAAAGTACAGTGAGTACATGGCGAGGCATTTACAGTTTTATCTTGTGGCTGTTTTAGATTTTGTTTCCCCGTATGTAGCTCTACATCAACAATTTCTGAGGTTAAATTTACAAAAAAACATCGGGAGTTGAAACAGGCACAGCACAAAACTTTTTTAAACAAAGCAAGAAGCTTGGTGGGTGGGATCCATTGGCGAGGACACAACACATCAGCACGCACACTAATTGCCATGACACGTCAAGTGGCCGCCCATCCTCAAATAACAGCAAGAGAATTGCCAGAACAAAACTCCCAACTGCTCGGGTAGTGCAGGACAGTGCCACGATGACCCTGAGTTCCCTGTGTCTATCAGGACAGTGCCACGATGACCCTGAGTTCCCTGTGTCTATCAGGACAGTGCCACGATGACCCTGAGTTCCCTGTGTCTATCAGGACAGTGCCACGATGACCCTGAGTTCCCTGTGTCTATCAGGACAGTGCCACGATGACCCTGAGTTCCCTGTGTCTATCAGGACAGTGCCACGATGACCCTGAGTTCCCTGTGTCTATCAGGACAGTGCAGCTGCAGTGCCACGATGACCCTGAGTTCCCTGTGTCTATCAGGACAGTGCCACGATGACCCTGAGTTCCCTGTGTATCAGGACAGTGCCACGATGACCCTGAGTTCCCTGTGTCTATCAGGACAGTGCCACGATGACCCTGAGTTCCCTGTGTCTATCAGGACAGTGCCACGATGACCCTGAGTTCCCTGTGTCTATCAGGACAGTGCCAACGATGACCCTGAGTTCCCTGTGTCTATCAGGACAGTGCCACGATGACCCTGAGTTCCCTGTGTCTATCAGGACAGTGCCACGATGACCCTGAGTTCCCTGTGTCTATCAGGACAGTGCCACGATGACCCTGAGTTCCCGGTGTCTATCAGGCAGAGGTGGGCATTCTGCAATTTTAGTCCGCAATTCCGCAACTTGCGGAATGGTAATTCGGTTGCGGAATTGCGCAATTACAGATGCCTGAAAAAATTGCGGAATTGCAAATTGCGGATCGCCAAAATTTTAAAGCGCAATCGCAATAACTTGCGGAATGGGTAATTCGGTTGTGGAATTGTGCAATTACGGATGCCTGAAAAAAATGCGGAATTGAGGGTTGCGGACTGCCAAAATTTTGAAACGCAATCGCAATAATTGTGACGATCACCACCTTTAAAATGGCAAGTGCCCGCGTAAACATAAGTCCCCACCAAATATGGTGGAGACGACACTGCCAACTGCCAATGAGCCGTGTTTTTGTCGTCCAAGCACCGTCTTGGATTACGAAGACCACTCCAATAACACTTGCTGAAATGTGTGTTATACTGCTTTGTGATATTGTTTGCAATGTTTTGGACTGATTATTATTTCGGCCCCTACCAAGCTTGTTGTGTTTTTGTCGCAGAAACCAATCAGTTTTCAATTGCGAGAAAAAACGGTCTTCGTACCAAGACCAAGCAAGCATCGCTAACTAGTGTTGTAGCTAGTGTAGCACAGTCACTCACTCAGTCAGTGCGTTCTGGGACTTGGGATTGATAGCGTGTACGCTCACTACGCTGGCCGTGTGTGTGATTACTGATTGATCCTACATATACTGTTGTTGTGTTAGTGAAGTACTAAGATTGCACAAATTAGACAATAGACACTGGTTACTGGCAGTGGTTAGTGGTTAGTAACCTCTAACCAGTGTCTATTGTGGTTAATAAACGGGTTTATTAACTTATATATAGGATAACAATAGGCTTAATAAATGGCGTTTAGTAAATAAACGGCTATTTTTGCTTCTGTCTAATTTGTAATTTCAGTCATTTCAAATTTGTCTTATATTTTGCAGATTGTGCTCATATAATTAGCGTTTAGCAAACGCTAATTATATGAGCACAATCTGCAAAATATAAGACAAATTTGAAATGACTGAAATTACAAATTAGACAGAAGCAAAAATAGCCGTTTATTTACTAAACGCCATTTATTATGTATTTTTGCTTCTGAAAATTAGCAAATTTAACCAGAATGGACAAGTTTTGTCACCATCTCCGTCGCCTAGGAGTAGGAGTAGGAGTTGACACTGGATACTGATAGTGTTAGAAGTGGGGATTGTGTCAGAAGTGACTTGGAGGCTCAGGATGATCTCCCAGCACTCAGCCCCTCAGCCAGAGCACTGAGCGTGAGAGCAGGCAGGGCCAGGAAACAGGTGGAGAGAAGCTTCAAGCTAACTTGAGTCACTTGGACAAGTAAGTTATTCCTTATCTACTGAGTATTTAGTAAATTTAATTTGGTCAATTTATAGTTTCACCCAACCAACGATTTTCTGATGTGCCTTATTATATACCACATAAGGCGCATCAGACAATCGTTGGTTGGGTGAAACTATAAATTATCCTTTAATTTACTAGTTAAAAGTTAAAACATAGAAAAATTGTTATAAAGGCTGAATAAAAGGCGATATATATCCAATATATATTTTATTATTTGTGAACACAGTCATCACAGAGAGCGGCCTGCGCGGTGATTTATTTAGTTAACGCTCATTTTTGCAAGGTACTTCTGCATTTATCAGAAAACTAAATATATCAATGGAAAGCTAATACAATTCTGCTTCTATTGATATCTGCCATGTAATATGTTGTCCCACAAAGTTTTACATGATGCGTTTAAGTGAATTTTAAGTTCATGCATATTTCTTCAGTCTCATAATGGCCTTTATTTAATGTGTTTTACTGTGTTTTATGTGATAATCTTATAGAACAAACATTTCCGAAGATAACAGTATCCTTTATACATGTATAACATGATATACTGCGGGGTCATGCCTTGAGAACTTCCCCGGGTCTTGGGTGAACGAAGAGGCCCTGGCGCTAAGATGGCGCCCAGCAGCGTTTAACATAGGGCCTATGAATGGCGTTACCCTCTTTCATATAGATACCCTAGTCACCTAGTGATTACTAGCCAGTAGACTGTGAAGTATAAAAGTAAGGAAAAACACTAAAAGAGACAAAGACTTAATTGTGAAGGACAAGTAACAAGTATAGACAGAAACAAGAGGAATACAGAAGTATTAAAAATAAACACTAATAAAAAGTCAACATTTTTTTTTTTAATTGTAGGTGTCAAAATTAGTTTGCGGAATTGCAGAATTGTGATTGCTAAAAGGCCTATATGAAAAAATTGCGGAATTGGAAAAAAAAATTGCGATGCCCACCTCTCCTATCAGGACAGTGCCACGATGACCCTGAGTTCCCTGTGTCTATCAGGACAGTGCCACGATGACCCTGAGTTCCTGTGTCATCAGGACAGTGCCACGATGACCTGAGTTCCTGTGTCTATCAGGACAGTGCAGCTGCAGTGCCACGATGACCTGAGTTCCGTGTCTATCAGGACAGTGCCACGATGACCCTGAGTCCCTGTGTCTATCAGGACGTGCCACGATGACCCTGAGTTCCCTGTGTCTATCAGGACAGTGCCACGATGACCCTGAGTTCCCTGTGTCTATCAGGACAGTGCCACGATGACCCTGAGTTCCCTGTGTCTATCAGGACAGTGCCACGATGACCCTGAGTTCCCTGTGTCTATCAGGACAGTGCCACGATGACCCTGAGTTCCCCGTGTCTATCAGGACAGTGCCACGATGACCCTGAGTTCCCTGTGTCTATCAGGACAGTGCCACGATGACCCTGAGTTCCCTGTGTCTATCAGGACAGTGCCACGATGACCCTGAGTTCCTGTGTCTATCAGGACAGTGCCACGATGACCCTGAGTTCCCTGTGTATCAGGACAGTGCCACGATGACCCTGAGTTCCCGGTGTCTATCAGGACAGTGCCACGATGACCCTGAGTTCCCTGTGTCTATCAGGACAGTGCCACGATGACCACTGAGTTCCCTGTGTCTATCAGGACAGTGCCACGATGACCCTGAGTTCCCTGTGTCTATCAGGACAGTGCCACGATGACCCTGAGTTCCCTGCGTCTATCAGAACAGTGCACGATGACCCTGAGTTCCTGTGTCTATCAGGACAGTGCCACGATGACCCTGAGTTCCCTGTGTCTATCAGGACAGTGCCACGATGACCCTGAGTTCCCTGTGTCTATCAGGACAGTGCCACGATGACCCTGAGTTCCTGTGTCTATCAGGGACAGTGCCACGATGACCCTGAGTTCCCTGTGTCTATCAGGACAGTGCCACGATGACCCTGAGTTCCCTGTGTCTATCAGGACAGTCCCCACAATGACCCTGAGTTCCCGGGTGTCTATCAGGACAGTGCCACAATGACCCTGAGTTCCAAGTTGGGAACTTGAGGTTCTTGAGTTGGCCGGGAGGATTGGGCGACGCCGTGGCTTGATGGACGAAACTTGGTTTAGTTTCTCGGAAGAAACTTTTTGTTGTGATGCCCCTCACTCAGTGACCCTGAATGCTATAGTTAGGTCAACCAGGCTGTCTGCTCCTTATTGTCCCTGAATGATATAGTTAGGTCAACCAGGCTGTCTGCCCCTTATTGTCCCTGAATGATATAGTTAGGTCAAACCAGTCTGTCTGCCCCTTATTGTCCCTGAATGCTAGGTCAACCGGGCTGTCTGCCCCTTATTGTCCCTGAATGATTAGGTCAACCAGGCTGTCTGCCCCATATTGTCCCTGAAGGCTAGGTCAACCAGGCTGTCTGCCCCTTATTGTCCCTGAATGATTAGGTCAACCAGGCTGTCTGCCCCTTATTGTCCCTGAATAATTAGGTCAACCAGGCTGTCTGCCCCTTATTGTCCCTGAATGATATAGTTAGGTCAACCAGGCTGTCTGCCCCTTATTGTCCCTGAATGGCTAGGTCAACCAGGCTGTCTGCCCCTTATTGTCCCTGAATGATAGTTAGGTCACCAGGCTGTCTGCCCCTTAGTCCCTGAATGGCTAGGTCAACCAGGCTGTCTGCCCCTTATTGTCCTGAATGGCTAGGTCAACCCAGGCTGTCTGCCCTTATTGTCCCTGAATGGTTAGGTCAACCAGGCTGTCTGCCTCTTATTGCCCCTGAATGGTTAGGTCAACCAAGCTGTCTGTCCCTTATTGCCCCTGAATGATTAGGTCAACCAGGCTGTCTGCCCCTTATTGTCCCTGAATGGTTAGGTCAACCAGGCTGTCTGCCCTTATTGTCCCTGAATGGTTAGGTCAACCAGGCTGTCTGCCCCTTATTGTCCCTGAAGGGTTTAGGTCAACCAGGCTGTCTGCCCCTTATTGTCCCTGAATGGTTAGGTCAACCAGGCTGTCTGCCCCTTATTGTCCTGAATGGTTAGGTCAACTAGGCTGTCTGTCCCTGAATTGTTAGGTCACCAAGCTGTCTGCCCCTTATTGTCCCTGAATGATATAGTTAGGTCAACCAGGCTGTCTGCCCCTTATTGTCCCTGAATGGCTAGTATCCAGGCTGTCTGCCCCTTATTGTCCCTGAATGATATAGTTAGTTCAACCAGGCTGTCTGCCCCTTATTGTCCCTGAATGGCTAGGTCAACCAGGCTGTCTGCCCCTTATTGTCCCTGAATGGCTAGGTCAACCAGGCTGTCTGCCCCTTATTGTCCCTGAATGGTTAGGTCAACCAGGCTGTCTGCCCCTTATTGTCCCTGAATTGTTAGGTCAACCAAGCTGTCTGCCCCTTATTGTCCCTGAATGGTTAGGTCAACCAGGCTGTCTGCCCCTTATTGTCCCTAAAATGGCTAGGTCAACCAGGCTGTCTGCCCCTTATTGTCCCTGAATGGCTAGGTCAAACCAGGCTGTCTGCCCCTTATTGTCCCTGAATGGCTAGGTCAACCAGGCTGTCTGCCCCTTATTGTCCTGAATGGTTAGGTCAACCAAGCTGCCCTGCCCCTTATTGTCCCTGAATTGTTAGGTCAACCAAGCTGTCTGCCCCTTATTGTCCCTGAATGGTTAGGTCAACCAGGCTGTCCTGCCCCTTATTGTCCCTGAATTGTTAGGTCAACCAAGCTGTCTGCCCCTTATTGTCCCTGAATGGTTAGGTCAACCAGGCTGTCTGCCCCTTATTGTCCCTGAATGGTTAGGTCAACCAGGCTGTCTGCCCCTTATTGTCCCTGAATGATTAGGTCAACCAGGCTGTCTGCCCCTTATTGTCCCTGAATGATTAGGTCAACCAGTCTGTCTGCCCCTTATTGTCCCTGAATGGCTAGGTCTACCAGGCTGTCTGCCCCTTATTGGCCCTGAGTGATTAGGTCAACCAGGCTGTCTGCCCCTTATTGTCCCTGAATGATTAGGTCAATCAGGCTGTCTGCCCCTTATTGTCTCTGAATGATTAGGTCAACCAGGCTGTCTGCCCCTTATTGTCCCTGAATGATTAGGTCAACCAGGCTGTCTGCCCCTTATTGTCCTGAATGGCTAGGTCAACCAGGCTGTCTGCCCCTTATTGTCCCTGAATGATTAGGTCAACCAGGCTGTCTGCCCCTTATTGTCCCTGAATGGCTAGTCAAACCAGGCTGTCTGCCCCTTATTGTCCCTGAATGGCTAGGTCAACCAGGCTGTCTGCCCCTTATTGTCCCTGAATGGTTAGGTTAACCAGGCTGTCTGCCCCTTATTGTCCCTGAATGGCTAGGTCTACCAGGCTGTCTGCCCCTGATTGTCCCTAAATGATTAGGTCAACCAGGCTGTCTGCCCCTTATTGTCCCTGAATGGCTAGGTCAACCAGGCTGTCTGCCCCTTAGTCCCTGAATGGCTAGGTCAACCAGGCTGTCTGCCCCTTATTGTCCCTGAATGGTTAGGTCAACCAGGCTGTCTGCCCCTTATTGTCCCTAAAATGGTTAGGTCAACCAGCTGTCTGCCCCTTATTGTCCCTGAATGATTAGGTCAACCAGGCTGTCTGCCCCTTATTGTCCCTGAATGGCTAGGTCAAACCAGGCTGTCTGCCCCTTATTGTCCCTGAATGATTAGGTAAAACCAGGCTGTCTGCCCCTTATTGTCGCTGAATTGTTAGGTCAACCAGGCTGTCTGCCCCTTATTGTCCCTGAATGATTAGGTCAACCAGGCTGTCTGTCCCTTATTGTCCTGAATGATTAGGTTAACCAGCTGTCTGCCCCTTATTGTCCCTGAATGATTATGTCAACCAGGCTGTCTGTCCCTGAATTGTTAGATCAACCAGGCTGTCTGCCCCTTATTGTCCCTGAATGATTAGGTCAACCAGGCTGTCTGCCCCTTATTGTCCCTGAATGGCTAGTTAGTTCAATCAAAATGCCTACCTACAAGAGATGGTTGGGTCCTTATCGACATGTTGTGTCAAGCCTGAGAACATTGTTGTAAACACAATGTATGGTGTGGCTGCCTTGTGATTGGCTGACAGATCTGTGAAGAGAAAATAGATCACTGCTGTGATTGGCTGTTGGAGGTATGACGTCATTGTCATCGCTCCCCAATCCACTGTCTGCCTCGAGATACTACCAGATACTCCTGCAGGCTGTGCACACATAGGTCACCCTGGGGTCCCGGCAGCCTGGGCGCAGGGGTGGCACGGGTCACCCTGGGGTCCCCGGCAGCTGGGCGCAGGGTGGCACGGGTCACCCTGGGGTCCCCGGCAGCCTGGGCGCAGGGGTGGCACGGGTCACCCTGGGGTCCCCGGCAGCCTGGGCGCAGGGGTGGCACGGGGTCACCCCGGGTCCCCGGCAGCCTGGGCGCAGGGGTGGCACGGGTCACCCTGGGGTCCCCGGCAGCCTGGGCGCAGGGGTGGAACGGGTCACCCTGGGGTCCCGGCAGCCTGGGCGCAGGGGGGCACGGGTCACCCTGGGGTCCCCCGCAGCCTGGGCGCAGGGGGGCACGGGTCACCCTGGGGTCCCCGGCAGCCTGGGCGCAGGGGTGGCACGGGTCACCCTGGGGTCCCCGGCAGCCTGGGCGCAGGGGTGGCACGGGTCACCCTGGGGTCCCCGGCAGCCTGGGCGCAGGGGTGGCACGGGTCACCCTGGGGTCCCCGGCCAGCCTGGGCGCAGGGGTGGCACGGGTCACCCTGGGGTCCCCGGCAGCCTGGGCGCAGGGGTGGCACGGGTCACCCTGGGGTCCCCGGCAGCCTGGGCGCAGGGGTGGCACGGGTCACCCTGGGGTCCCCGGCAGCCTGGGCGCAGGGGGTGGGCACGGGTCACCCTGGGGTCCCCGGCAAACCTGGGCGCAGGGGTGGCACGGGTCACCCTGGGGTCCCCCGCAGCCTGGGCGCAGGGGTGGCACGGGTCACCCTGGGGTCCCCGGCAGCCTGGGCGCAGGGGTGGCACGGGTCACCCTGGGGTCCCCGGCAGCCTGGGCGCAGGGGTGGCACGGGTCACCCTGGGGTCCCCGGCAGCCTGGGCGCAGGGGTGGCACGGGTCACCCTGGGGTCCCCGGCAGCCTGGGCGCAGGGGTGGCACGGGTCACCCTGGGGTCCCCGGCAGCCTGGGCGCAGGGGTGGCACGGGTCACCCTGGGGTCCCCCGCAGCCTGGGCGCAGGGGTGGCACGGGTCACCCCTGGGTCCCCGGCAGCCTGGGCGCAGGGGGGGCACGGGTCACCCTGGGGTCCCCCGCAGCCTGGGCGCAGGGGTGGCACGGGTCACCCTGGGGTCCCCGCGCAGCCTGGGCGCAGGGGTGGCACGGGTCACCCTGGGATCCCCGGCAGCCTGGGCCAGGGGTGGCACGGGTCACCCTGGGGTCCCCGGCAGCCTGGGCGCAGGGGTGGCACGGGTCACCCTGGGGTCCCCGGCAGCCTGGGCGCAGGGGTGGCACGGGTCACCCTGGGGTCCCGGCAGCCTGGGCGCAGGGGTGGCACGGGTCACCCTGGGGTCCCCGGCAGCCTGGGCGCAGGGGTGGCACGGGTCACCCTGGGGTCCCCGGCAGCTGGGCGCAGGGGTGGCAAAGGGTCCACCCTGGGTCCCCCGCAGCCTGGGCGCAGGGGTGGCACGGGTCACCCTGGGGTCCCCCGCAGCCTGGGCGCAGGGGTGGCACGGGTCACCCTGGGGTCCCCGGCAGCCTGGGCGCAGGGGGGCGCCGCGCCAGGGCATCTCGAGTACCTCGCCCACGCCGCTGAGCCGACTCACTGTTTGTGGCTCTGAGCCCACACATCTGTGTATTATCATCATCACTCTGGCTAGTATTGCAGAGGTCTAGTATTCTAGTATTGCAGAGGTCTAGTATTCTAGTATTGCAGAGGTCTAGTATTCTAGTATTGCAGAGGTCTAGTATTCTAGTATTGCAGGTCTAGTATTGCTAGTATTTCTAGTATTGCAGAGGTCTAGTATTCTAGTATTGCAGAGGTCTAGTATTCTAGTATTGCAGGTCTAGTATTGCTAGTATTTCTAGTATTGCAGAGGTCTAGTATTCTAGTATTGCAGAGGTCTAGTATTGCTAGTATTCTAGTATTGCAGAGTCTAGATTCTAGTATTGCAGAGGTCTAGTATTCTAGTATTGCAGGTCTAGTATTCTAGTATTGCTAGTATTTCTAGTATTGCAGAGGTCTAGTATTCTAGTATTGCAGAGGTCTAGATCTAGTATGCTAGTTATTCTAGATTTAGTATTGCAGAGGTCTAGTATTCTAGTATTGCAGAGGTCTAGTATTGCTAGTATTTCTAGTATTGCAGAGGTCTAGTATTCTAGTATTGCAGGTCTAGTATGCTAGTATTCTAGTATTGCAGAGGTCTAGTATTCAGTCTAGTATTCTAGTATTGCAGAGGTCTAGTATTGCTAGTATTCTAGTATGCAGAGGTTCTAGTTTTTGCTAGTATTGCAGAGGTCTAGTATTCTAGTATTGCAGAGGTCTAGTATTCTAGTATTGCAGAGGTCTAGTATTGCTAGTATTCTAGTATTGCAGAGGTCTAGTATTCTAGTATTGCAGAGGTCTAGTATTGCTAGTATTGCTTAGTATTCTAGTATTGCAGAGGTCTAGTATTGCTTATTCTAGTATGCAGAGGTCTAGTATTGCTAGTATTCTAGTATTTCTAGTATTGCAGAGGTCTAGTATTCTAGTATTGCAGAGGTCTAGTATTGCTAGTATTGCTATTATTGCTAGTATTTCTAGTATTGCAGAGGTCTAGTATTCTAGTATTGCAGAGGTCTAGTATTGCTAGTATTGCTAGTATTGCAGAGGTCTAGTATTCTAGTATTGCAGATTCTAGTATTGCAGAGGTTAGTATTCTAGTATTCTAGTATTCTAGTATTGCAGAGGTCTAGTATTCTAGTATTGCTAGTATTCTAGTATGCAGAGGTCTAGTATTCTAGTATTCAGGCTAGTATTCTAGTATTGCAGAGGTCTAGTATTCTAGTATTGCTAGTATTTCTAGTATTGCAGAGGTCTAGTATTCTAGTATGCTAGTATTCTAGTATTGCAGAGGTCTAGTATTCTAGTATTGCTAGTATTCTAGTATTGCAGAGGTCTAGTATTGCTAGTATTGCGTAGTATTGCAGTATTGCAGAGGTCTAGTATTGCTAGTAGTGCAGAGGTCTAGTATTGCTAGTATTCTTAGTATTGCTAGTAGTGCAGAGGTCTAGTATTGCTAGTAGTGCAGAGGTCTAGTATTGCAGAGGTCTAGTATTGCTAGTAGTGCAGAGGTCTAGTATTGCTAGTAGTGCAGAGGTCTAGTATTGCTAGTAGTGCAGAGGTCTAGTATTGCTAGTAGTGCAGAGGTCTAGTATTGCTAGTAGTGCAGAGGTCTAGTATTGCTAGTATTGCAGAGGTCTAGTATTGCTAGTATCTAGTATTGCTAGTAGTGCAGAGGTCTAGTATTGCAGATTCTAGTATTGCTAGTAGTGCAGAGGTCTAGTATTGCTAGTAGTGCAGAGGTTTAGTATTGCTAGTAGTGCAGAGGTCTAGTATTGCTAGTAGTGCAGAGGTCTAGTATTGCTAGTAGTGCAGAGGTCTAGTATTGCTAGTAGTGCAGAGGTCTAGTATTGCTAGTATTGCAGAGGTCTAGTATTGCTAGTAGTGCAGAGGTCTAGTATTGCTAGTATTGCAGAGGTCTAGTATTGCTAGTAGTGCAGAGGTCTAGTATTGCTAGTAGTGCAGAGGTCTAGTATTGCTAGTATTCTAGTATTGCTAGTAGTGCAGAGGTCTAGTATTGCTAGTATTCTAGTATTGCTAGTAGTGCAGAGGTCTAGTATTGCTAGTATTCTAGTATTGCTAGTAGTGCAGAGGTCTAGTATTGCTAGTAGTGCAGAGGTCTAGTATTGCTAGTAGTGCAGAGGTCTAGTATTGCTAGTATTCTAGTATTGCTAGTAGTGCAGAGGTCTAGTATTGCTAGTATTCTAGTATTGCTAGTAGTGAGGTCTAGTATTGCTAGTAGTCTAGTATTGCTAGTAGTGCAGAGGTTAGTATTGCTAGTATTCTAGTTAGTTGCTAGTAGTGCAGAGGTCTAGTATTGCTAGTAGTGCAGAGGTCTAGTATTGCTAGTAGTGCAGAGGTCTAGTATTGCTAGTATTCTGTATTGCTAGTAGGCAGAGGTCTAGTATGCTAGTATTCTAGTATTGCTAGTAGTGCAGAGGTCTAGTATTGCTAGTAGTGCAGAGGTCTAGTAGTGCAGAGGTCTAGTATTGCTAGTAGTGCAGAGGTCTAGTATTGCTAGTAGTGCAGAGGGAACAAATAGCTCATGAGGAAGAAGAGTGGGCATAAAAAGGAAGAGTTGAAGGCAAGGAAATTGAAATGGAACAATAAAACGTAATGTACAAATGGTATTTTGTGATGCATATAATATGTTAAGGAACATAAGGGTGGCATTCCACTTCTGAGATCAAGATATGATGAGGAAAGTAATAACTACAGTGATCAGACCAAAACTGCAGTGTGCAGGACTAGCGTCCTCCCATGTACCATGTGAAGACATTGGGAAGAAAACAAAGAGTGGCAGCAAGATGCTGCACAGATGAGGACTGGATGTTTAAGAAAGATTACAAGAAATAGCACTTGCCAACCTAGGAGAGAGACAGGAGGAAAGTAGAGTTAAAATCCAAATATTGAATGAAAAGGAGGAAATAGAGAGAAATCTGCATGGCGTGGAAAAGGAAACTGATCTGATGGAACCGAGAGAAATCTTGATAAAAGGAAGATGCTTTATTACACAGCACAAAGAAATGCAGCTTTCCCCATAGCAGTACAGACGCATGGAATGCATTGAAAGAAGAAGTGACAGAAGCAGAAAGTGTGCACAGAGTAAAATAAAGGCTGGATAAATATGGATATGGAGACAGTACCTCATAAGCTTGGCTCAGGCCCTCTATACTACAACTAGGTCAATGCCTGTACCACACTGCCCACCACCACCACCCATTGCCACACAGGACACACTCCCACAGGCACGGGTACAGCCACACTTGTCCACACAACACACCACCTCAAAAGTGGATCTTCATGTGCCGGGCAATATGACCCTTACTCTTGAAACACTTGCTGCAAATATCACACTTGAATTTCCTATCGTCAGTGTGACTCAAGGTGTGTATATTGAGCTGAGAAATAGTATAAAACCTTTTCCCACACTCTAGACATGCATGATTTTTAACACCACTGTGTGTCAGGGTGTGTGTGGTGAGGTCACCCTTTCTAGTAAATCTTTTCCCACACTCTAGACATTTATAATTTTTAACACCACTGTGTGTCAGGGTGTGTTTGGTAAGGTTACCCTTTTCAGTAAATCTTTTCCCACACTCTAGACATTTATAATTTTTAACACTACTGTGTGTCAGGGTGTGTGTGGTGAGGTTACCCTTTTCAGTAAATCTTTTCCCACACTCTTGACATTTAAAATTTTTAACACCACTGTGTATCAGGGTGTGTTTGGCGAGGTTACTCTTTTTAGTAAATCTTTTCCCACACTCTAAACATTCATAATTCTTAACACCACTGTGCGTCAAGGAATGTGTCTCAAGCTTACTCTTGCATTTGAATGGTTTGTCACACTGCTGGCACTTCACTCACTGTCTGCCTTGTGGCCTGAAGCTCCCCTGCCTCCAGGTGATTCTTGCTATCCACACCTCTGCCTCCCCACACCTGAGCGACTGTCCTGCTGCTCCCGGCCACTCATATTGCTGCCCGCCCCCCCAGCCTCCACGCAGAAATTCTCTGGCCATCACCCCACGATGGCCGGGGCCTCCTTGCGGGAACCCCTCGGAGATGCGGAGCGAGCCGGGTCAGTGCCGGGCGAGCACCCGGGCTTGGACTGTGACCTCAGCACCTGCAACAGTGGTGACAGTCAGGACACAGAGCCACACGCTTGCCCTGACACTCTGCTCCTCCCTGCAGGGCCCCACCCTGCTTCCTTTGCTCACTCGCACCCAGAGCTGGGAAAAGGCCTCCTCTCCCTCCTCTCTGGCTCCATCATCATTTCTCATGTACAGTCACGCAAATAATTTCATATACACGCGGGGCTCAGGTCCTTCATTTCCTTCTTGTATTTTCCAATAAATCATCGGTCATAATCTCCTGCCTTCCCCCACCCCTTCCTCCCCATCCCTGCATCCTCAAGTCTAGACCGTGCATTCCTCCTCCTTCCCACGGGATGTTGTTGTTCCCACGGGCGACCTCTCGGGGGGCGACCTCTCCCTCCCTCACCATCTCTCCTGCACAGGTACCGACAACGCCAAATACTCCCGCTGAGCGAGTCCATAACACCGTGGGCTATGCCAATCCGCCGTAAGACTTCTTCACGTGACCCGCCGTCATTATGGACTGCCTACCAAGGTATGTAAAACTTTCAAGATCTCAATGTCCTCGCTGCAGCACGAACAGACTGTACTGTTTCATCTAGAAAGCCCCCAAAACACCTGGACCTTGGTCTTAAGCCAGGAGACCTCAATTTTCCCAAAATGCTTTGCCTCCTCGTGCAGCGCCTCGAAGCCATCACCAGGACCTCCAGCAAACTCAGCAAAGATTACTGCATCATCGTCAAAAACAAGATCAGTGATTTTGGTGTTCCCGAGGAATTTTTTTTTTTTTTTTTTTTCCACACAAGGACTGGCCAAGGGCACAATAAAAGGGGGAAACCCACAAAGCCGCTTAGTTGCCAGTCCATAAAGAAGCAGTAAGAGAATAAAATAAAAGAGGGGGTGAGCCAATTTAGTTCGGGAGGTGTCTTGTTACTCTTCTTTTAAAAAGATTTAAGTCATAGGAAAGTGGAAAAATAGAAACAGGAAGAGAGTTCCAGAGTTTACCAGTAAAAGGGGATGAAAGAGAAAAGAACTTGGGATTAACTTTTTGCATTAGGAGATGGACAGAATAGGGATGAGAATGAGTAGAAAGTCTTGTGCAGCTCCATGCTCCACAATCACTTTGATCTACAACTTTGCCCAATACCCATCCATACAAGTGTTTAAAAAGTGAGGGGGCAAGGACGCACCCTTGCCTCACTCCTGTATTCACAGGAAAGAAGCTGGATACACCTCCCCCACACTTAAACAGCACTCAGTCCCAGAATGCAGACCAGTCATCAAACCAATAGTCCCTTGCAGGAATCCCTCGAAGTCGCAGAAGATCCCAAGGAGGCACTGAGTCAAACGCCTTCTTGAGATCAACATAGGCTGCAAGCATCCCCCGTCAATTCACGTCGGCGTTCCACCAGGACACGAAGCGCTAGGATACGGTCCGTTATTGACTTACCAGGCGTGAACCCCAGACTGCTGAGGTCTCTGATGCTACAGCAGATGACTGTGGATCTGTATCAGCAATAGATGGGCAAGCACCTTGCCGGGCACGCTGAGCAGTGAAACTACCGTGGTAATTGTTGCAGTCCTGACGGTCCACTTTCCCTTTCCAGATAGGGACGACCAGCCTCCTTTTCCAGTCAGGAGTAATGGTACCTGATTGCCACACGGCAGTCAGGACAGCATGCAACCCGCGGATCATGGCCTCACCTCCAGCTTTGAGGAGCTCCGCACTGATATTACAAACACCAGCTGCCTTTCCACCCCTCAACTTTGCTACAGCCTCTCTGACTTCGTCAAGAGAGGGTGCGGTTTCGTTTTTGCCCGTAACACAGTGGTGTGAAGCTGCTCAGTTGGAGGGTTCACCGTGAACAACTGCCCAAAGTACTCAGCCCAACGAGCCATCTGCCCATCCATGTCCGACACGAAGCGCCCATCTGCTGCTCAGATAGCACTCGCCCGAGATGGAGACTTGGAACAGAGCTTCTTCAGGGCTCGGTAGGCAGGTCTGAGGTCATTAGCGTTCAAATGGCCCTCGACATCCTCAGCGAGACTCCTGACATACCTCTCCTTGTCTTTCCCCAGGAGGGTTCTAGTCCGGCATGACAGAGCCCGGGAAAGGGAAAAAGAAGAGAGGGAAAATGAGGAGATATATAGCTCTGGGGGAAAGAGGGAAGGTGGAGAGAAAGAAAAAGTGAAGAAAGAAAATACAGGGGGGGAGAGAGAGGATATTATTATTATTGTTATTGTTATTTCTTCTTCTACTCTTTACTCTTGGCCTGTTGGGTCATTCGTCCTGCCTTCCCGGGTTCCTCAGGTTTCCCTCGCCCTTCCCCCTCAGATCATTGTATCACCCGCTGAGTCTCCATCATGTTGTTCTTGTTGTTTTCCCTTCTACCCTTCTACTTTGCATCTCTCTCTCTCTCTCTCTCTCTCTCTCTCTCTCTCTCTCTCTCTCTCTCTCTCTCTCTCTCTCTCTCTCTCTCTCATGATAGAACCCTTCCACTTTGCATCTCTCTCTCTCACATACACAGGGGGAAGGGGGAGCGCCATTGTCAAGCCTTTTATACTTCCTTCCACAAACACTAAACTGCCTCTCTCTTCTAATTTAATTCTCTTCAATCTACTTACCTATATATCTGGTTGTCTCTCTTCTCTCTCTCTCTCTCTCTTCTCTCTCTCCTCTCTTTTTCTCTCTTCTCTCTCTCTCTCTCTCTCTCTCTCTCTCTCTCTCTCTCTCTCTCTCATGATAGAATACGCAGGGGGAAGGAATATGAAACAAAACACCCCTTATCATGTGCCGAGGAGCCCATACTATTGTTATTATTACTACTACTAATAGTAATAATAGTAATAATAGCAGTAATAATAATAATAATAATAATGTTAATGACAATGACAATAATAATAATAATAATAGTAATAACTAAGAACAATAATAATATAATAATAATAATAATAATAATAATAATAATAATAATGATAATAGTAGTAAGAGGAGGAGGTGATTGGAGACACAGAAATGGCAGCTGTGTGAAGAGCGCTGCCATGGACTACAGCAGTGTAGCTCCTGCCTTCCCGGGTTCCTCAGGTTTCCCTCGCCCTTCCCCCTCAGATCATTGTATCACCTGCTGAGTCTCCATCATGTTGTTCTTGTTGTTTTCCCTTCTACCCTTCTACTTTGCATCTCTCTCTCTCTCTCTCTCTCTCTCTCTCTCTCTCTCTCTCTCTCTCTCTCACCCTGACATCTGGCGGCCGCTCTGGAACTTCAGCCAAATAAATGTATAGCGGCTTCACAAGATTATTTTTCTTCCATGTTTTCACTTGGTGTTTCGAAGTCACACTATTTTTCTCGTAGCTACGGTTGACATACAATTCATATATTAGCGCTATTTAAAAAACTATGAAACACCCTGAAAACGACAATATTCTCCCAGGAAACAATCATTATATGATACTTATTGCTTGATCTAAGTCCTGTATAATAAATGTAACACAATTCAATGGTAGGCATTTGTAGATCATGCTTTCACTCACAAATATAATGATAATGTTGAGATGGGAAATGTTGAATGGTGAAATTATTCCTATCTTTCACTACTGATTGCAGGAAATTGAAGTCATGTCACCATTACTTGGTTTGTTTACCTTCTCTGTGCATGCATGAAGGCAATGTTTACCCATACACCCGACTTGATGCATTCCTCTAAATCATTGGATAGTGTTGTAGGACGTACACACAAACCTCGATTTCCCCGACTGATTGGGGGGAGCACTGGTCCGGGAACCGCAAAAGTCCGGGAAACGCAACAGTCCGATGCCATACGTCACAAAGAACTGGCCAAGGGCACAACAAAAATGGGTAACACAAAGCACGCTTAGTTGCCAGTCCCTATAAAGAAGACAGGAAGAGAATAAAAAAATAAAAAAACCCACATTACCCACCCCCGGACGCTTATCCTACTCTAGTATTTACTGTCCGGCAACCACCAATATCAACTACCCCGCCGCGGACTTTTACGTCCGCTGAGCATGCTGCCACCTGGCGGGAGGCAGCAGAAAGTGTTCAATAGTCTCGAGAGACGTTCCTGCACCAGGAACATTGGGGGTCAGGAGACTAACTGAGGCAGTGCAGGTGAACCGTGAGTGTCGTGTGCCCAAATGTAAACAATACGACGCTGAGCATGCTGCCACCTGGCGGGAGGCAGCAGAAAGTGTTCAATAGTCTCAAGAGACGTTCTTGCACCAGGGGCAGTGGGGGTCAGGGGACTAACGGAGGGTGTGCAGGTGAACCGTGAGTGTCGTGTGCCCAAATGTAAACAACACGACCGCTGAGCACGCTGCCACCTGGCGGGAAGCGCGGACACTGACCAGGGGTGATAGGAGACGCTCGGACCGCCGGACAACTTTGTCAATTTACGAACAGGACCAGGCATTTCAACGTAAAAAAAAATTGTCCAGGACTCTGACATATCCCCGGACCTCGGATTTTGTCCGGCAAAACCGATATCCGGGAAATCGAGGTCCGGGAAATCAAGGTTTGTGTGTATAGTCGAATACTTTTATTTTGCCAACAATCCTCATTATAACGCCATGAATAATGTAAAACTCTAATATTTTCTTTAGCGATAACCTATGTTGACCATGACAACACTGACTTGTAGCTGGTTTGGTAGGGTATAATGGAAAACAAGTCAAGCCTGACACCCTTGACCCGATGTACTAGAGCTGACGGGAGGTTCCCAGATGGCCACCAGATGGTAGGTCAGCTCACTGTCATAGTCTATTGGTTGGTAATAAGGATTGAGGAGGGTGAAGGAAACAGCAAAGACTGCGACAAATGTGAGGCAATATCAGCAGTCATATCAGTCCCAGGCATGTTATATATTATCCTAAACCAACTTGGTAAATTTAAAATATATGTGGCAGCGTCATGAGGATCCAAGGTGCCCGCCAGACACCTCAATGCAGGCGGGAAAAACACCGTTAACGCCCGACGTGCAAAACACGGATGGCGTGCGTGCTATGCCGGTAACGCTGTGAGGGTTAATAACACAGTTAGGTTCAGTTAACCAATGTCCAGGTTAGGTTAGTGAACTAGCGGGGGGAGGGTCTGAAGGGTCTGATTATTTATCCAAAGTTTGAATACTACGGGTTTGAATTAGAGTGTTTACTGTACTCAATAACTCGCAAGCAACGGACTGGAGAGAGAGAGAGAGAGAGAGAGAGAGAGAGAGAGAGAGAGAGAGAGAGAGAGAGAGAGAGAGAGAGAGAGAGATTCTAACACATAAATAGGAGTATATTGGTTTCCTCCCGCCACCTCTCTCCTTCCTCCATCATACACACTTTCTCAAATCCATATCGATAAGTTATTCAAATTATTGAGATTTATGTATTTTTCTTCTAGATCTGTTCATTGCTGATGCATGTTGAATCTATTATCACCTCTCTCTCTTTAATTTTTCCCTCTGTAATCTGAGAAATAAAACATTGGACACAAGCATTCATGAAGTGGTGTTATTGATACTCCTAACACCACCTCACAAGTGCCGTTTCATATGTTCGGCAAGCCTGCTCTTGGTAAGGTAACACTTGCCGCAAACATCACACTTGTACTTCCTTTCACCAGTGTGGGTGAGGATGTGTCTGTTAAGGCTGCACTTCTGGTTAAATGTTTTCCCACACTCCTGACACTCAAAGTTTCTCTCACCAGTGTGGGTGAGCATGTGTGTTTTAAGATGGCTCTTCAGGGTAAATGTTTTCTTACATTCCTGGCACTCAAAGTCTCTCACACCTGTGTGGATGAGCATGTGGCTCCTAAGATTACCCTTAAGAGTGAACACTTTGCCACAGTGGTCACACCTCAGGCCTGTCTTGCGTGTATGGGTGAGGATGTGTCTAGTAATGCCAGCCTTGCTGGAGCACACTTTGCCACAGTCTTCACAAGTGTAGGTCCTCACGCCCTCCATTGCAGCACTACTTCTGCCAGCATACCTGTGGTGGGAGGCATCAGCTGGTCCTGCAGGAACCCCGGTGGAGGCCGGTCAGGCTGCCCCGGGGATGAACCAAGCGTTCCCTAATACAAGGGAAGCCGGGAGGAGTCCTGGCGTGGGCGCCGACCTGGACTCTTCACCGCAGCACCTGTAACATTGGTGGCCGTCAGCACACAAGCAGGCAAGTGCTTCCTTTAAGGGTGCTTCCTGCTTCACCCTCTAGCTAACACCTAGCCAATATTTGCAGCCAAGGAGTAAGGCCAGCACAGGAGCCTCACGCCACCACTCTACATGGTGGAGCAGTGGAGTGGTGAGTGGCTAGTGACCTTCAATGCAGGCAAGTGTAGCTAAGCCTTGCACATCAGGCACAACAACCCTCAAACTATTGCCTGACCGGCCCGGCTCTCCCTCTCCCCCTCGCTCAATTAACATGCAGGGACAGAATATTCCTTCCAACAGACACATGACTCAGGTTGGTAATCATAATTCGGAAGTAAATACTTTCCTCTTTCCTTGCCCGGCGAGGACTTGAACCGCCGCTACCACCAGATTTGCACCCACTTGGCACGTTAACCGACTCGGCCAAAGGGTGTATACCGCTGGGTTTAGTGGTTCCGGTGATATTTATGCATTACATTAGCTACTCAGAGCGGTTTGAGTTGCTCTGAGTAGCAAAGAATTTTGATGAAATACTCTTAAGTGGCCAAAATGCTATAAATGCTATGAGTGGCGGGACTGGCCAAGAGCTACTCGGATGATGCTTCCGAGTTGCTGAGTAAGGAAAAAAAGTATTTTTTTTATAGCTTATTAGGCAAAGCTATAGCCCTGCAGAGAATATAAATAAGTGTTTGCTGCCCCGAAGAAGCCGCTCGAGGTAAACAAAGGGGAGACGTGGCGGAGGAAGGACGCCAAGAGAGGTCAAGGCGGCGAGGACCAGTGTTCCTCGCAAGTGGTGATGCGGCGACAGAATGCAGTGGCGGTGAATTGACCGAGCAGGAATACCCATCACCCCTGACCTTGCCAAAGATATGAGTGCAAGTGGGACCCAGAGGAAGCAAGGTGTCTCCCCATTGGTGACAGTGGTGGTTATCTCACGCTACCCGGCCACTGGACGCATACAATGATATAAGAACATAAGAACATAAGAAAATAAGGAAGCTAAAGCTCCCTAATGACTCTGCACTAACTACCTGTCTACTGAGTCCATTCCATTCATTCACCACCCTATTTGTGAACCAGTTTTTCCCTATTTCCTTTCTAGATCTACGCTTTTCCAGCTTGAATCCGTTACTTCTTGTTCTACCCTGGTTAAAAGCCATAAGAACTTTTCCTACCTTCCTTTATTAAACCCTTATCCACTTAAAAACTTCTATCAGATCCCCCCTTTACTCTGCGTCTCTCGAGTGAGTGTAACTTTAATAACTTCAATCTCTTCTCATAACTAAAGTTACGCATCCCTTGTATCATTTTGGTCATCCTTCTCTGCACTGTTTCTAACAAGGCTATATCAATCCTGTAATATGGAGACCAAAACTGAACCGCATAGTCTAGGTGAGGTCTGACTAGAGCCAGATAAAGCTTAGAATAACTTTTTGCACTTCTACTTTTAACACTTCTGGTAATGAACCCCTAACACTCCTATTAGCTCTATTTCTGGCCTCCAATACATTGTTCCTAGGTCGGAGGTCTGGGCTCACCCTCACTTCAAGATCTTTTTCACCTTCTGATCTTTTCAGCGATACATTGCTTTATGGTGTATCTATTACCAGGGTTTTTTCTACCAACATTAAAAAACACTGCACTTATAATATTAATTCCATCTGCCATCTGACTGCCCACTCGTTTAAGTTTATCCAAGTCCCCCTGCAATATGTTTACGTCAGACTGTGATCCAATAATCCTACCTACCTTAGTATCATCAGCAAATTTGCTGATATCATTGCTAATCCCACTATCCAAGTCGTTGATGTAAATCAAAAATAGAAATGGACCCAAAACAGACCCTTGTGGAACTCCTTTTGTCACCAGTCCCCATTCAGATTTGGAACATCAATTGTAACCCTTGTTGCCTATTACTTAGCCAAGCTCTGATCCAACGAAAAAACCTTCCATCTATTCCATGAGCCCTAACCTTACGTAAGAGTCGCTCTTTGTGGTACTTTGTAAAAATGCCTTACTAAAGTCCAGATATATTATATCATAACCCTTATCATTATCTGCCGTCTCTTTAAACTTTCCATAAAAAACTCAATAAATTGGTGAGACATGACCTACCCTTGGTGAACCCATGTTGTGAATTATGATAAAAACTATGTTTATCTAAGTGCTCTCTAATGTTTTTTGCAATAATAGATTCCAATAATTTACCCACCACTGATGTTAGACTTACGGGTCGATAATTTGACTTTAGTCCTCTGTCTCCCTTCTTAAATATGGGGAAAAACATTTCCTTTCCTCCACAATAATGGCACATCGCCTATCTCAACCGATTTCCTAAAAATGTGCACTAACGACTCAAATAACAAACCTCCTTTGCATTCCTTTAATACCCTGGGATACACTTCTGGTCCTTGGCCCATTTAAAATTCTTCATTTTATCTATACCCTCCTCCACCATTTCCCAGTTTATCAACAAATCTTTGAGTTTCTCCTCATCGCTTCCTTTGAACATCTGTTCACTATCAAGTATCGTCTGTGTATCCTCCTCCGTAAAAAAAACTTAAGAAATAATCATTTAGACTCTTACACATACCTCATCCATATTTAAGACCTCACCCTGTCCTGACCTTAACGGCCCAAACTAATTCCCTCGTCTGGTTTTATATACTGATAGAACCCCTTTGGGTCATTTTTTCGTCTGTCCTGCTACTTAATCTCATAATTGTTCTTAGCTACTAAGTTAGTTTATTCTTCAAATTTCTTTAATGAGTTGAGTTAATTTCTTTACTGTCCTCGCCATCACGTTATACTGTTCTTTGTCACCAATCCTGCCCTTTAACCTAAATAAATGTTCTTTTTACTCCAATGTTTGTTTTTAAAAATTTGTGGTCATCCATTTTGGATCACTCTTTCTAGATCTTATTTCCCTATAAGGAATATTTTTTTCCTGTCCGTCAATTATATTCCTTACAAATAAGGTATAATCCTCCTCAGCCCCGACCTCACTTCCCTGTCTAACCGCTCTAATTATCTTCTCAGCCCTGACCCACTTTCCCCGTCTAACCGCTCTAATTATCTCCTCAGCCCCGACCTCACTTCCCTGTCTAACCGCTCTAATTATCTCCTCAGCCCCGACCTCACTTCCATATCTAACCACTCTAATTACCTCCAGGTGCCTTCCTAATTGGTCTTTCCAGCTGTCACCGCCCTGTCCTTACCCTGGGAAAATTTCTTCCCCTCCATCCCACACCTCTTATTAATAACCTCCAGGTGTCTTCTTAATCCTGCATAATTGGCCTTTCTGAAATTAGGCTGCTTATTGCCACTTAATTTTCCAACTTCCCATTTTAAGCTAAATCTGATCTCATAATGGTCGCTATTATCTAAATTCCCACCGACCTCCACATTTGTAACTAAATAGTCTCTATTTGTCAGCAATAGATCTAGAATATTATCTCCTCTAGTAGGCTCTTTGATTGCTTGACTTAGGAAGTTATCCTGGATTATATTTAACAATTCATCTGCGTCGCTGTCACCTATGATTAAATCCCAGTCTATATTCCTAAGATTAAAATCTCCCACCACGCATAGTCGATTATATCTGCAGGCCTTGTTTATTTCTTCCCATATAGGAGCTGAATCCTCTTTACATAAGTTTGGAGGCCTATACACTACACCCAAAACCATTTTCTCAGTTCCCTCCGTAACCTCTACCCATATAGACTCTATGCTGTCATCTGTTTTTATAACATTATTAACACAACACTGCAATGCATCTCTTGCATAAAGCGCAACTCCTCCACCTCGCCTGTCAACTCTGTCCTTGTGAAATAACTTATACCCAGCTATCTCGACTTCCGGATCAAATACCTTTCCTGACATATCCAACCATGTTTCTGTTAATGCTATTATATCAAAATCCTCTACACTATTTATTCCTCTCGGGAAATCTATCTTGTTTAAAATACTCCTACAGTTTGTATAGTAGACCTTCAAGCAACTCCTCTTATTTTTGTCCATTTTCCCTTTATCTTTAACTAAACCCCTCCTAGACACAGGGGGGCGGCATGAGCCTCTAATCACAGGCGTCACTATAAAAATCCTGCCTGCGCCACCACGGGCGAGGACCAACCATCACAGCCCTCAAGTGAACCTCCAGAGACTACCATCCGAGCCCTGGGTCACCACTGCCTACAGGCGCTATAGGCACAAAAGTTTATAAAAAAAAAATAATAAAAAATAAAAAATAATAAATAAATAAAAAAATAAAAAAGTGAGGGCAGACCCACCGAGCCATGCTGTTTTCAGGTCATTCACCTGAGTGCGTGCCGGTGATACTACCATGTACTCTGTCTTAGTGGTGTTGTAGACAATGTCATGCTTGGCAGCATACACCTGACACACATTGATAAGGTCCTGCAACACATCCGCAGTGGGTGCGAGCAGTACCATATCATCAGCATAGCTCAGTGAGTTGATGCACCCATCATGTATGTGGCAGCCGATGCCTGTATCACGAAGGTTGGTACAGAGATCATCCGTGTACACACTGTACAGGTAGGGAGATAAAATCCCCCCCTGCCGAATACCATTGGCAGTACTAAAGGACAGCGAGAAGGAATTACCCCACTTAACAGTAAATTCCTGGGTAGTGTACCAGTGCATTAATAAATTAACAATGTACATAGATTGGTTGGGGAGGGCCGTTACAAAAGCGCCTGAAGACCGGTAAGGCGCTCTTTTTGCCTTACCTCTATGGCACTTCTCAGCATCTCCCCCCTGTTACACATGTTAAAACAGTCAGTTCTTACAGAAATGCCAATGAAATGCAACAAGAGACTATATTGAGCCAAATCATGAAAGGAAAACACATGTCAGTGTCTGTAACTATTGAAATAATGGCATACATTATGAAAAGGTGGCATCCTTAAGCCGCAGCCTGTCACGCTGCCAGGCGCACAATTATCATTTTAAGCTGTGAGGGCCGCGCCATAAACAATACGAGTACGATGACTGTGTTTGTGTTTGTTGCGGCAGAATGCAACTCTGATTCAAGAAAAGAAGTAGAAAAACATCCCTGTATGGCTGAAGTTAAAGGCTGGGTAATATTTCCTTCAGCCAAGAACGAACCAAAACGAAGAAAGTTGGGAAAATAGATGTAGACCACGGAGGTTATAATAGGAGGCGGCGGCATGCCGCGCATTCCTTGTTATCAGGTGAAGCCGCCAGCTCCGCCCCAATGCGGGGAGATTGACCAGCGGATGCATTATTTCCTAATTAAAGTACTTTCGGACCCCGCCGAACACGAGTTCGCCCTGCACGAAACTCGCACTTACACGAATAGGTAAAATATCCCATGACTTGGCGAACACGAGTTTTACTCGCGATAACACGAATTTGAATTTCCCGGCGGATGTTGTCGATGCTGTCGGCGGCCATTTTGCCGGGGACAGCCTGGGCACGCTCAGCCTGGGCCGCCAGAGCTGCTACACGTAGTCTTTCTCTCTCTTGCTCGTGCTGCTGTTGCCTCACATCGTGCTGCTCCTGCTGGCCATGTCTTCCAAGCGTTCGACTCCACCTACTCCAGGGTCAAGCGAGAAGAAGAGGAAAGGTTTGTCCCTAGCGAGAAGATGGATGTGCTTGCTGTGATTGATAGTGGCCTAGGCTGGTCTGCTACGGGCAAGAAGTTTGGCCTGCATGAGGCCACTGTTCGTACCATCTGGAAGACCCGTGAAAAATAGACAAAGCGTGCGAGAGAGTGCTGATGTCTCTAGCAGGTGGCTTCTGTGAGCCGACGTGACCCGCTGCTAGAGAAGATGGAGAAAATACTGAACAGGTGAGTTAATGATTTTTCATATAAATAAAGTTTATGTTATTGTGTGTGTTGCTACATGTGGTGTGCTAACAGGTGCTCGGGGGTGTGTAAGGGTGGTTACAGGTGAGTTAATTATTATTCATATGAATAAGTATGTTTATTTACCCTATGTTACTACGTATATTACTACGGGTGTGTGTGTGTGTGTGTGTGTGTGTTGTGCTACGTGCAGGTGTGTTAACAGGTGCTGCGGTGGTGTGGGCTGTGTTGAGGCATGTGTGTGTGTGTGTGTTGTGCTACGTGCAGGTGTGTTAACAGGTGCTGCGGTGGTGTGGGCTGTGTTGAGGCATGTGTGTGTGTGTGTGTGTCGTGCTACGTGCAGGTGTGTTAACAGGTGCTGCGGTGGTGTGGGCTGTGTTGAGGCGTGTGTGTGTGTGTGTGTGTGTGTGTGTGTGTGTGTGTGTGTGGTGCTACGTGCAGGTGTGTTAGCATGCATGTATGTGTGTGTGTGGTGTTGAGGCATACCGTTGTACAGTACCATCGTATTTACGCATTGTTTTTTCTTGTCATTTACGCATAACAGGTGGATATCAGAGCAAGTGGACCAGCGGAAGAGCAACGTGGACGGCGTAGCCATCAGGGAAAAGGCGAGGAGCATCTACGACCACCTAGCAGAGAAGGAGCCTTCTGGATCCTCCCCTGCCCCCGGGTTTATGCCAGCCATGGGTGGTTCATAGATTCAAGCAGCGTTTTAGCCTGCACAACATTGCTCGCACAGGTAAAAACATTCAATATATTTTCACACTTCTATCTATCTAATATTGACTCGTGCTATATTCCCGTAATGAAGAGCATTAAATATTTTTTCACACTTCTATCTATCTATCTATTGACTTGCCATATTCCCATAATGAAAAGGTTTTTCTTCGTTTTTTTCACAGGTGAGAGTGGGTCAGCTGATAGGAAGGGGCGCAGGCATACCTCAGCACCTTCAAGTCCCTGATTGAAGACAGTGACTACCTACCTGAGCAGGTGTTCAACGCGGACGAAACTGGCCTATTTTACAAGAAAATGGGCAATAGGACTTACATCCACAAGGAAGTCAAAAAGTTACCAGGATTCAAGGCATTAAGGACCGTCTGACACTGCTGTTTGTGGGGACTGCAAGATTAAACCGCTCCTGTGTATCGTGCTGCCAACCCACGTGCTCTGAAGGGACTCAACAAGCGTTTTCTGTCAGTGGTATGGAAATCAAACAAGAAGGCATGGGTGGACAGCGAAGGTGTTTGAGGAGTGTTTCCACGAACATTTTGGTGCCAGAAGTGCAGCTCTACATGTCCAAGAAAAATCTGGCATTTAAGGCAGTTCTGCTAGTGGATAATGCTGGTGGACACACTTCACAGGCACTTAACCTGGACCATCCGAATGTGTGCGTTTCCTACCTTCCCCAAGGACAACTTCCCTGTTGCAACCGATGGACATGGTGTGATCAAGACATTCAAGTGCAACTACCAGAGGGCTGTGTACAGAGAAGCACTCAAGAGGATGGAAGACGACAGCACGATGACTCTCATGGACTTCTGGAAGCAGTACAACATCCGACATGCTCTTTTGACCATCAAGCAGGCATGGGATGAAGTGAAGCCAAGCACCCTTAATGCCTGTTGGTATGCACTCTGGCCTGAGTGTGTCAACGACTTCAATGGGTTCCCTGCAGTCACTCAGCAAATGAAGGACATTGTAGACCTGGCACACACTGTTGGGGGTGAAGGCTTCTCTGACATGACTGAGGAGGATGTGGCAGAACTCATTGACTCCCATGGAGCAGAGCCTTCAGTGGAAGAGATTATCCAGATGAATGAGGATGACCAAGCAGGTGATGATGCTGATGAAGATGACGACACAGAGACAAGGCCTGTGTTTACCATCATGAAATTGAGAAACTTGCTGAGGGAAGCAGATAACTTGACAGAGCTCTTCACTGACCAAGATGGTCATCGTCATCATACAGGAGAGGAGCATCAAGTTCAAGAGAGTTGTGGATGAAGGCCTTATACCCTACAAGGAAACTTTAAGGAGCATGGAGGCCTCTGCTTGCCAAAAGCCCATCACAGCTTTCTTCAAACCATCTCCAGCCAGCACACCAGCCAAGAAGCATTCTACACCTGCTACACCTCCTGTTTACTAACAACCAGCCAGGCAGCCTGTTACTCCTGCTACACCAGATAATACTACCTCATCAATGTCATCTGTCTCTCCCATCCCATTATGTGGCTTTGATGATCCAGATGATACAGACAGTGAGTGATCTCCACCCAGCACACCAGCCATGCCTCCTGCTACACCAGCCAAGCAGCCTGTTACCTCTATTTTTTTTATAGTTAATGAAAACCATTTTCTAGTTTTAAGGTATTTTTTATTATTAATAAAAAATATTAATTGTAATAACAGTTGTTTCCTTCATCTTATTCACCCAAAAATAGTAGTAAACATTTTTTACCCTCCAAAAATGAGGGTCTGGGAACGTAACCTATTTTTTTACTTATCAAAAAAAAGTGAATTTTTTTTTTGACCCCCCAAAAAGTGATGGTCTGGGAACGTAACCCCTATTTTCCTATTGAACCTGTTATTCGCCGAACACGAATTTTGCCGTGCAAGACGGGGTCAGGACCGTAACTGTCGTGTTCGGCGGGGTCCGACAGTATAAGGATCAATACTGTGCATATTAAACAAAGAAAATATTTCACACAGAGTAAAGTGTCCTTCAAAGTGGTTGCTAATATAACCAGTCTGGATGGCGAGTCACCTCCCGCCTCCTTTTTTATTAACCTTCCTGATGTAGACGCCTAGACGGGACGGGCTGGAGGATGTACAGTAGATAACAGTAAAGTCACCAGAACAACTTTTTTTTCTGTTTACAGACGTGTGGTGTTGTCAACATGTTGTTGGTGACATGTTGTCAACATGTCAAACATGTTGTTTGTTTTCAAACAAGGGTTTTTACCAAGCACACACATTTATTGAAAGTCACACCTGCACTGCCAACCCAACAACTGCTGGGGCAATTACTCCCTCACAGAACACAAGGGCACGGCTGCCACCACACATGTAACACACTGCCCACCACCACCACCACCACCCATTGCCACACAGGACACACTCCCACAGGCACGGGTACAACCACACTTGTTCACACAACACACCACCTCAAAAGTGGATCTTCATGTGCCGGGCAATATCAGGCTTTGTCTTGAAACACTTACTACAAATATCACACTTGAACTCCCGCAAGCCAGTGTGTCTAAAGGTGTGTTGGTTGAGTTGTGAACGGATATAAAACCTTTTCCCACACTCTAAGCATTCATGATTCTTAACACCACTGTGTGTCAGGGTGTGTTTGGTGAGTTAATTCTTTGTAGCAAATTTTTTCCAACACTCTAAACATTCATAATTCTTGACACCACTGTGCGTCAGGGTGTGTTTGGTGAGGTAACTCTTTGTAGTAAATCTTTTCCCACACTCTAAACATTCATAATTCTTAACACCACTACTGTGTGTCAGGGTGTGTTTGGTGAGGGAACTCTTTTGAGTGAACACTTTCCCACACTCTAAACATTCATGATTCTTAACACCACTGTGTATCAAAGTGTGTTCGGTGAGGGAACTCTTTTGAGTGAACACTTTCCCACACTCTAAACATTCATGATTCTTAACACCACTGTGTGTCAGGGTGTGTTCGGTGAGGTGACTCTTTCTAGTAAATCTTTTCCCACACTCTAAACATTCATAATTCTTAACACCACTGTGTATCAGGGTGTGTGGTGAGGTCTCTCTTTCTAGCAAATCTTTTCCCACACTCTAAACATTCATAATTCTTGACACTACTGTGTGTCAGGGTGTGTTTGGTGAGGTAACTCTTTGTAGAAAATCTTTTCCCACACTCTAAACATTCATAATTCTTAACACCACTGTGCGTCAAGGAATGTCTCTCAAGCTTACTCTTGCATTTGAATGGTTTGTCACACTGCTGGCACTTCAGCTCACTGTCTGCCTTGTGGCCTGAGCTGCCTGCCTCCAGGTGATTCTTGCCATCACACCTGTGCCTCCCCACACCTGAGGCAGACTGATCCTGCTGCTCCCGGCCACTCATGCTGCTGCCCGGCCCCACAGCCTCCACCGCAACAATACTCTGGCCAGCACACGCGACGGCCGGTCCTGCGAGAACCCTCGGGGATGCCGGAGCGAGCCGGGTCAGTGCCGGGCGGAGCAGCCGGCTTGGACTGTGACCTCAGCACCTGCAACAGTGGTGACAGTCAGGACACAGAGAGCCACGCACTGCCCTGACACTCTGCTCCTGCCTGCGGGGCCCACACCCTGCTTCCTGCCTCACTCACACCACACTTGGCAAGGCCTTCTCTCCCTCCTCCTCTCTGGCTCCCTCATCATTCCTCATGGACAACACAGCCCCGTCCTCCAGGCCTGGCCTGGCTTTACCACCAGGAGCCCATTGGGGGCCGGGGAAAGTGGTGGAAGTAGACGGGAGCAAGTTTGGGAAAAGACAGTAGCTACAATCGCGTACAATCAATACTACCTTGGTACTCATACATTTTTGGCACTCACATTTTAGGCACTTAGAAAAAATTGGCACTCGAAATGTTTTGGCCCTTGAAACATTTTGGCAACATTTTTGGGGCACTCAAAATTATACTTATACTTATAGGTACCGCGGCAAGAGATACGGGGGTAAATATCCAGATGAAGACCGAACTCACTTTGGTGGACGAAACTATTTTTTTCTGGTGTGTTTTGATGTGTTTTTAATGAATCTGCTAACCGTTTCTGCCGCAAAATTCTGTTTTTTGTATTTTTTTGCAAAAGACAAAAAAATAAATAATTGAACCTAAACCGGATCACCTGAAGATCCGTCACCCCAGAGTTTGGCAGGGTGACGGTCCTTCAGGTGGTATATCCTGGGGTGACGGTCCTTCAGGTGGTATATCCTGGGGTGACGGTCCTTCAGGTGGTATATCCTGGGGTGACGGTCCTTCAGGTGGTATATCCTGGGGTGACGGTCCTTCAGGTGGTATATCCTGGGATGACGGTCCTTCAGGTGGTATATCCTGGGATGACGGTCCTTCAGGTGGTATATCCTGGGGTGACGGTCCTTCAGGTGGTATATCCTGGGGTGACGGTCCTTCAGGTGGTATATCCTGGGGTGACGGTTCTTCAGGTGGTATATCCTGGGGTGACGGTCCTTCAGGTGGTATATCCTGGGGTGACGGTTCTTCAGGTGGTATATCCTGGGGTGACGGTTCTTCAGGTGGTATATCCTGGGGTGACGGTCCTTCAGGTGGTATATCCTGGGGTGACGGTCCTTCAGGTGGTATATCCTGGGATGACGGTCCTTCAGGTGGTATATCCTGGGGTGACGGTCCTTCAGGTGGTATATCCTGGGGTGACGGTCCTTCAGGTGGTATATCCTGGGGTGACGGTCCTTCAGGTGGTATATCCTGGGGTGACGGTCCTTCAGGTGGTATATCCTGGGGTGACGGTTCTTCAGGTGGTATATCCTGGGGTGACGGTTCTTCAGGTGGTATATCCTGGGGTGACGGTCCTTCAGGTGGTATATCCTGGGGTGACGGTTCTTCAGGTGGTATATCCTGGGGTGACGGTTCTTCAGGTGGTATATCCTGGGGTGACGGTCCTTCAGGTGGTATATCCTGGGGTGACGGTCCTTCAGGTGGTATATCCTGGGGTGACGGTTCTTCAGGTGGTATATCCTGGGGTGACGGTTCTTCAGGTGGTATATCCTGGGGTGACGGTCCTTCAGGTGGTATATCCTGGGGTGACGGTTCTTCAGGTGGTATATCCTGGGGTGACGGTCCTTCAGGTGGTATATCCTGGGGTGACGGTCCTTCAGGTGGTATATCCTGGGGTGACGGTTCTTCAGGTGGTATATCCTGGGGTGACGGTTCTTCAGGTGGTATATCCTGGGGTGACGGTCCTTCAGGTGGTATATCCTGGGGTGACGGTTCTTCAGGTGGTATATCCTGGGGTGACGGTCCTTCAGGTGGTATATCCTGGGGTGACGGTCCTTCAGGTGGTATATCCTGGGGTGACGGTTCTTCAGGTGGTATATCCTGGGGTGACGGTCCTTCAGGTGGTATATCCTGGGGTGACGGTTCTTCAGGTGGGATATCCTGGGGTGACAGTTCTTCAGGTGGCAACACCTGGGGTGACAGTTCTTCAGGTGGGATCAAGACCTGACCTGACTTCACCTTCCAAATGAGGTCAGGTCAAATGGGTAAAAGGGAGGAATCCGGACCCTCCAGTCAGGTAGGAGGGTTATATAAAAGTAAGTGGGCTAAAAAAAAATTCTCATAGGAGTCAGTGGACCCTGGCACGCAATACCTTCCAAACCATAGCGGGGCATTCCAGGACAGGTGGCCCACCAAAATGACAAATTAACACCTCACCAACTCCGATTTTGCTTAAATTTGGCACATGTTATGAGTGTTGCTGCCATATGCCTTGTGCAAAATTTGAGCACTCTAGGGTCAACGGGTCTCCTGTAAGAGGTCATCAAAATTTTGGCATGACCTCGAAAATGACCTAAAAGATCAAACTTCAAATGTCCCTAAAATCTTTATTTATAAACTTAGAGAGGTGGTTTTAATATCTTTTTTACTCAGTATGAGTCTCTGAATCATTCTAGGTTTACAGAATTAACTTACATCAATAACTGAAAAAAGGGCACAAAATTTGAACTTTGACCTTGACCTGTGACCTTGAAGTTCACTCGCGACAAAAAAAATCATTTAGTCAAAATTGAAGCTTTGTATGTTTACTTCAAAATAACATAAAAAAATTGTGTCTTATTCTGCATAGGTAAGCCTGTACAGGTTCTCAAAGCAGACTTTTTTTGTTTTTTTTCATAAATAATGTTTTTTTTCTAATTTTCTTCCAGATATATTTTGGTTTAAGTAGCTAATTACTAACCTAATGTGAATGTCAAAATGGTGAGAAAGGTATGTTGTGATCCCATGAAAAAACAACAGTAAGATAATAAAAGCTCTCATTCCTGTGCCTAAAACATTATATAAATATTTGGGACTACAGGCAGGTCAAATGATTTGTAAAAATTGCCACCATAATCTTGTGGCTTTGAGAAAGAAATCTGGTTCTGCTTCTGCGGAGCCTGCAGAAGTTTCTTCAAGTTCTGAAGAAGCAAACATAGATGACAGTTGCACATCCAACAACGGTTCAGAAATGGATACATCAAAGGAATTCGCCCTGGACAGGCTGAATGTGACCCTGCCACTGTTTGACATCACTCCAGTTAAAACAAGTTAGATCATGACAAATATTTTCAAAGTTAATTTTCACCTTGTTTAGGTTGGGACAATAAACTAGTGCTCAGTACTTAGCTATGTACATACACTGACACATACTTTTAAGAATACATAGATCTGTAAATTTATTAATTTATATATATTTCGGTAATTTTGGTATATAATTAATTAATTTATGTATATATATGTATCGTTTCAGGTGGATTGACCTGCTGGCAAAAAGCAGCCAAAGGAAAGAAGAAACTTGAATTGACTGCAGAAGGTGTCAAGCCTGATTTGGAGACATCGTATGGTGAAATTTGTGGCCCGTCTACAAAATATTCCAAAAATGAAACCAAAGAAATGTAAGTACTCAGTTGGGAACATGGGCACATGCATAGTACTTACTGAATTAATAACTTATAAAAGGGCTTAAGTAGTACTGTAAATGGTCATTTCTAAGTGTATATATTTGCATCAATATATTTAAGTAGGTACTACCTAGTTGGCCAGTCACTTTCAAGAGTTAATTATTAAGCTTAATTAAATTAATGCCAAGCTAGAACTTCAATTATCAACTTTATAGACACTGATGAAGTGCGTTACTTTCCATTTGCAGGGTTTCCAAGGTTGCTGCATACGACAGCTTAATGGGGGAATTGAAAGAAACCTTCAATAACCCAACAACACCCCATGAGAAAAAGTTGCAGATCTTGACATTATCTCCGCTAAATATTAATGCAACTGGTCTTTTTTGGAGCAAGCAATCGAATGGTGAAGAAGAGTCGTTCATTGAAGAAAAAACATGGAATTCTACCACAGGTTCCCAGAATGTCCAAAGGCCGTGTGATTTCCCAAGAGGAAAAGAATAAGATAGTATCATTTTATGAAAGTGATGAAGTGAGTCGCATGTGTCCTGGCCAAAAGGACAAGGTGATGGTTCGAAATAAGGACGGTGTAAAGGAACAAAAGCAAAAGCGATTAGTTCTCTCCAACTTGAAAGAGCTCTATGAAGGATACAAAAGCAACACAGGCAATCCGAAAGTTGGTTTTTCTACTTTTGCTTCTCTAAGGCCAAAGTGGTGCGTTCTTGCAGGCAGCTCCGGAACGCATTCTGTGTGTGTCTGTCAACACCATCAGAACCCAAAGTTACAAGTGGCTGGATTGGGCATTGATGGTTTAACATATAAAGATCTTATGGCACAAGCTGTGTGTAATATAAATAAGTGTGAGTGTATGATGCATGAATGTTCCATTTGTCCTGGTGTTAAAGGGGTTCAAGATTTTTGCTAACTCTCCCTGATCTAGATGATAAAGATTTCATCACTTATCAAAAATGGATTTCAACAGACAGAACAAAAATGGAGACCGTTACTGTTATAAGTGAGGAATTCATCACTTCTTTGGCAACTAACATTCACAACCTGACGAGACATAGCTTTGTTGCAAAATCCCAGGGTGAATTTTTCAAAAACCTGAAGGCAAATCTGGATGAAACAGAATGTGTGATTGTTGGAGATTTCTCAGAAAATTATTCCTTTGTCGTACAAGATGAGGTGCAGGGATTTCATTGGGAGAATAGCCAAGCTACTGTGCATCCCTTTGTTATGTATTTCAAGGATTCAGATGAAACGAAGCACCAGAGTTTTTGCTTCATCTCTGATGAAATGAGCCACAAAACCGAAACAGTATGGACTTTCTTGCGTGTTTTGATTAAAGACTTGAAACAGAACTTTCCATTTATTAAAAAAATTCATTAATTCTCAGATGGCTGTGCAGGGCAATACAAAAACAAGTACAACTTTCTCTCTTTGTGTTACCATCAAACTGATTTTGGAATTGGGTGTGAATGGCACTTCTTCGCCACTTCACATGGAAAAAATGCCTGTGATGGCATTGGCGCACTGTCAAAAGAGCAGTGGCAATGGCCAGCTTGAAAAGGCCTGTTGGCAACCAAATTCTGACTGCACAGGCCATGTTTTCTTTCCTCACTGAGTCGAAGTTTACTGACAAAATTAAAATGTTCTTTGTTTCTTCAGAAAATGTTGCAGAGGTTGCCAGTGAATTAGTTGAAAGGTATCAGGAAGCCCAAACAGTGAAGGGTACGCAACAATTCCACCGATTTGTTCCTCAGTGTGATCCTATTGGTGTGTTGAAAGTGTACAAATTGTCAGTTGGAGAGGGAAATAGCGTGAGTGTGAAGAAGAATGTGAAAGGTGAAGAGTTGGAGGTCTGTGAGGATAAAGAGTTGGTTGTTGGGATGTTTGTAGCTTGCATTTACATGGAGGAACTATGGTTTGCAATGATTGAGGAAATGTCAGAGGAGTTTGGTGATGCATTGATGATATTCTTGCACCCCAAAGGAAGTCAGGGTCTCATGCATTTGTACAGTCTAAAGCTGACAAGTGTTGGGTGACCCATGAGAACGTTTTGCGGATCATGACAAACCCAAACCTGCAGGGAGACAGGAGAATTCGTTATTGCTTCAAGCTTAATGAAATGGAAGAAGCTGAGCAGAATTTTTTGTCATTACAAAAATAAAACTTCAAAGGATTTGTAAACATGAATTATGACAAAATGTACCTACCTACAAATATATGATAACTTTATCTCATTAATTAATAAAATTTAATTATCCAAAAATCTCATTATATGGACCGTGGTGGTTGGGGAAAGAGGTAGGTTGGGTGCATTTGAGTTGGTTCCTCGTACCGCATCCTGGTAACACACATGATGAATTGAAAAGTACTTTTAACAAATTTATTAATTTATTTTCATTTTATAATTTAATTTATGAGCTTACTATTTTACTAAACAATTTCATTCATTAGTTCAATCAATTGAATAAATGGTTCACTCTAACATAATTTTTCTTATTTATTTGTATTAATATTCATTATCTGTGGCTAAAACTCATTTTTCATAGCTAAATAGGTATATAAAAATAGAAAAACATGGTCCGAATATAGGCATAACATATTTCTGCCTGGCTTTGACAACCTGTACAGGCTTACCTATGTAGAATAAGACACAATTTTTTTATGTTATTTTGAAGTAAACATACAAAGCTTCAATTTTGACTAAATGATTTTTTTTGTCGCGAATGAACTTCAAGGTCACAGGTCAAGGTCAAAGTTCAAATTTTGTGCCCTTTTTTTAGTTATTGATGTAAGTTAATTCTGTAAACCTAGAATGATTCAGAGACTCATACTGAGTAAAAAAGATATTAAAACCACCTCTCTAAGTTTATAAATAAAGATTTTAGGGACATTTGAAGTTTGATCTTTTAGGTCATTTTCGAGGTCATGCCAAAATTTTGATGACCTCTTACAGAAGACCCGTTGACCATAGAGTGCTCAAATTTTGCACAAGGCATATGGCAGCAACACTCATAACATGTGCCAAATTTAAGCAAAATCAGAGTTGGTGAGGTGTTACTCTCTGGGCCACCTGTCCTGGAATGCCCCTAGCGTCCTACCACTGTTGTGTGATGATTCCACTATAGTTATTCGGTGGCTTCAACAAAACAAGACTTTTAAAGCGTGAAGTTAAGTGTGATACTTGTGATAACTGGATGAATTGGAGAAAACACTCCAAATCGAAGGATGGTTTTCTGTGGAAATGGTAATCAAAAGACTGCCTGAAGAATAAATCCACTAAATAAATGTACTGTATTTTGGAATACTGAGCAAATTATAATGTATTTTGTATTTTGGAACACTGTATATTACCCTTAAGTTTTTCTTTAAACTTTCACAAAAAGATGTATAACACAAAGGAATATATTTGTTATCCTAATTTTATAAATTACATTCACTGTGGGCTGGGGTGACGGTTCTTCAGGTGGGATATCGTGGGGTGACGGTTCTTCAGGTGGGATATCGTGGGGTGACGGTTCTTCAGGTGGGATATCGTGGGGTGACGGTTCTTCAGGTGGGATATCGTGGGGTGACGGTTCTTCAGGTAGGATATCGTGGGGTGACGGTTCTTCAGGTGGGATATCCTGGGGTGACGGTTCTTCAGGTGGGATATCGTGGGGTGACGGTTCTTCAGGTGGGATATCGTGGGGTGACGGTTCTTCAGGTGGGATATCCTGGGGTGACGGTTCTTCAGGTGGGATATCGTGGGGTGACGGTTCTTCAGGTGGGATATCGTGGGGTGACGGTTCTTCAGGTGGGATATCGTGGGGTGACGGTTCTTCAGGTGGGATATCGTGGGGTGACGGTTCTTCAGGTGGGATATCGTGGGGTGACGGTTCTTCAGGTGGGATATCGTGCGGTGACGGTTCTTCAGGTGGGATATCGTGGGGTGACGGTTCTTCCGGTGGGATATCGTGGGGTGACGGATCTTCAGGTGGGATATCCTGGGGTGATGGATCTTCAGGTGGGATATCCTGGGGTGACGGTTCTTCAGGTGGGATATCGTGGGGCGACAGATCTTCAGGTGGACATTCTGGGGTGACGGTTCTTCAGGTGGGATATCCTGGGGTGACAGTTCTTCAGGTGGGATATCGTGGGGTGACGGATCTTCAGGTGGGATATCCTGGGGTGACGGTTCTTCAGGTGGGATATCGTGGGGCGACGGTTTCTTCAGGTGGGATATCGTGGGTGATGGATCTTCAGGTGGGATATCCTGGGGTGACGGTTCTTCAGGTGGGATATCGTGGGGTGACGGATCTTCAGGTGGACATTCTGGGGTGACGGTTCTTCAGGTGGGATATCCTGGGGTGACGATTCTTCAGGTGGGATATCGTGGGGTGACGGATCTTCAGGTGGGATATCCTGGGGTGACGGTTCTTCAGGTGGGATATCGTGGGGTGACGGATCTTCAGGTGGACATTCTGGGGTGACGGTTCTTCAGGTGGGATATCCTGGGGTGACGGTTCTTCAGGTGGGATATCGTGCGGTGACGGATCTTCAGGTGGACATTCTGGGGTGACGGATCTTCAGGTGATCCCCTAAACCTAACCTAATTTTTACTTATACCTAACCTAAGCTTTACCTTAAAAAAAATTAAAAAACTAACCTTTACCTCAAAAAAAAAAATAATAATAATTTGCGACAACACAAATTTGGTTAGCAGATTCATTAAAAAAACACCAGAAAAAAATAATTTCATCCACCAAAGTGAGTTCGGTGTTCATCTGGATATTTACCCTCTGTTCTTCCCTTGCTGCGGACACTTTTAATGCAGATTTGGCTTTTGTTAGGATATTAAAGCGTGGGAATAGGTTAGGTTAGGTTAGATTAGTGAGTCTAAAGGTGGGGTTAGGTTAGTTGAATTTTCATATCTCATATACACTCCTTCCTATTAAAAACATCTTATATCTCCGAAACTAGCGATTTGCGACAGAAGTTCATAGAGAGAATGTTTCTTAGAATCTATTAAGGTGAACAGAAACTACACTCCCAATTGTGTAGGCAATTTCGGTCCTAGTGTAAACATTTACCACAGATTCTTACCATGGATATAAGGCATTCTAAAAGGCCGCGGCGTCAATGAATACGGCCGCTGTATCTCTAGCCGCACCTACCGTCAACAACACTAATGTCGCCAGGCGCCATGTATAAGGAATGTTAGCATCACTACAGCCTTGTATGTGCCACTGAAGACATGTACATCATATAAACTACTGTGCATGCCTCTTCAGTGGCACTGAAGGCTGTAGTGATGTTAACATTCCTAATAAATGCATGGCGCCTGGTGACATTAGTGCACTGGCGACTATAGTGTTGTTGACGGTAAAGGTATTTACCGAACAGAGGCGATGCAGGTCACAAGAGGAAGAAGAGTGTGGCGGACGTAAACACTTGTCTCTCGCCTCCCTATAAACAACATGTCATTATTTCCAAAAGTAATGATTTGCGACGGAAGCTCATAGAGAGAATGTTTCCTAGAATCCAATAAGGTAAACAGAAACCACACGCCAAATTGTGTAGGCAATTTCGGTCCTAGTGTAAAATAATACCATTAGTTTTATCGCCCCAGCCGTATTGAATCCAGACAGTCATGATCTAAATATCGGCCTAAAGTTATACTAAGGTGTAATACTTGTACAGCCGTGGGGGGTGCAGTCAGTTCGTACACAAGTTGTTTCGTACACCAGTAGATTCGTACACCAAAAAGTTGTTTCGTAGTCAATATGAAACCATAGTCGTTTCGTACACTCAGCTCAGAGTTGAACTTGATTACTAGAGTTACGAAACGACACCAGGTATGTACGAAACAACCTGTGTACGAAACAGCCTGTCACCCCACGCGTGCCCTCCAGACCACCACCCAATCATGGGCCAATGGTCTGTCTTTCCTCGCCGTGCAGCAACAACAACCATTATTTCACCTGTCTTCAGCCTCTAAACATTAGCACACGGCCCTTACTCACCCTTCACAGCCCCTGAGGTCGCCGCCAAGCCCTTAGTTGCGGCACAAAGGTCACGAAATACAACAGGTCATTGAAGTCAGTGGCCCTGCTCACTGGCCCGATATCGGGTCAGGGTGGACTGATGATGATGATGATGGTCGTGAAAATACATTGAGACTGGCTCCGTCCCAATCCAACCACATCTTCTCTCATAAACATACTGAATTAAACGCAATGCTAGTCATTTCCACAATATATACCTATCAACTGCTCTACCGTAGATAACACTATAGTCGCCAGCCATATATGACTCTTTCTGAGGTCGTCGTCACGTCAACATCAACGTGTAAAGGTGAGGTAGTTTGAGTTAGTTTTCAGGGGCCAGGGGCCAGATGCTGAGAGTGAGCTAGGGCGCCCTATCCACTAGGGCGCCTGTGGTAAGGCGAAACGCCCTCCCACCGCTATGCTCAGTCGAGATTGCTGCCTTAGTGGCACCGCTAAAGGCGCTGGGGCCAGATGCTGAGAGTGAGCTAGGGCGCCCTATCCACTAGGGCGCCTGTGGTAAGGCGAAACGACCTCCCACCGCAATGTTCAGTCGAGATTGCTGCCTTAGTGGCACCGCTAAAGGCGCTGAAAACTAAGGCATGGTCAGACCCTGACTTAGTGAGCTGCTGTGGGCCTTTGACAGACATTCATCTTCTGTTTATAAAGCAAATACAGCCTTGTTTCAGTTCCTACAACGTAACAATTGGTGTTTACATATTAATAGTGTTGCAAGGTGTGTATGAATTGATCGTGCAAGACTAATGCGGTATTATAGGGTGTTATATGCTGGTGATAAGAAATGTTGTGTTGTGTGTTGGTTAGGGGCGGGCGGCGGGCGGCGGGCGGCAGGTGTTCCGCCCGCACTAAAATATTGTACTATTATACGGTATTATCATACTACCAGATGATATTTAGGACAGCTGAACCTACCATCATCTTCACGAGACATTAGTGCATATCATGAATGTATAAAAATTGCAGTAAACTATACCTATAATAAGATAACGAGAGCAAAATGAAATCGTGTATAAACTTTTTTTTCACCTTTTTTTATTCATCTTCTCCTTATTCCTGGAATGTTGCTTGCATTAAGTTTTCACTCACTGTCCCGGAATCGGCATACCCTAACGATTATCATGGTGTATGGCACGTCCCAATGCAAAAATATATAAGTGGTCAAAACCTGCGTTGAACGTCAAACTTGTGATGAAACAGCTTTTGGCGGGGGAGAGCGGTGTATCCTTGCCATAAGTGCTTGGTTAGGGAGGGAGGGACAACATTCCTTGCTTCAGCAGAGACGTGTTCAAGCCTTGTGATTGGTCGAAGCTGCCTAAGCAGCGCTCATATAGGCAACGTGATTGGCTAGTAGGATTCTCGGACCACGCCCACGCCATAGGCTTTGGAGGTGTAAGGCAGTGCAAAAGCGCCTGAACTTTCGACTGTACATGGGCTTTAGTCGGTGCCTTAGCCGGGCCGTTACAAAAGCGCCTGAAGACGGGTAAGGCGCTCTTTTCGCCTTACCTCTATGGCACTTCTCAGCATCTCCCCCCTGAAAACTAAGGCATGGTCAGACCCTGACTTAGTGAGCTGCTGTGGGCCTTTGACAGACATTCATCTTCTGTTTATAAAGCAAATACAGCCTTGTTTCAGTTCCTACAACGTAACAATTGGTGTTTACGTATTAATAGTGTTGCAAGGTATGTATGAATTGATCGTGCAAGACTAATGCGGCATTATAGGGTGTTATATGCTGGTGATAAGAAATGTTGTGTTGTGTGTTGGTTAGGGGCGGGCGGCGGGCGGCGGGCGGCAGGTGTTCCGCCCGCACTAAAATATTGTACTATTATACGGTATTATCATACTACCAGATGATATTTAGGACAGCTGAACCTACCATCATCTTCACGAGACATTAGTGCATATCATGAATGTATAAAAATTGCAGTAAACTATACCTATAATAAGATAACGAGAGCAAAATGAAATCGTGTATAAACTTTTTTTTCACCTTTTTTTATTCATCTTCTCCTTATTCCTGGAATGTTGCTTGCATTAAATTTTCACTCACTGTCCCGGAATCGGCACACCTTAACGATTATCATGGTGTATGGCACGTCCCAATGCAAAAATATATAAGTGGTCAAAACCTGCGATGAACGTCAAACTTGTGATGAAACAGCTTTTGGCGGGGGAGAGCGGTGTATCCTTGCCATAAGTGCTTGGTTAGGGAGGGAGGGACAACATTCCTTGCTTCAGCAGAGACGTGTTCAAGCCTTGTGATTGGTCGAAGCTGCCTAAGCAGCGCTCAGATAGGCAACGTGATTGGCTAGTAGGATTCTCGGACCACGCCCACGCCATAGGCTTTGGAGGTGTAAGGCAGTGCAAAAGCGCCTGAACTTTCGACTGTACATGGGCTTTAGTCTGTGCCTTAGCCGGGCCGTTACAAAAGCGCCTGAAGACGGGTAAGGCGCTCTTTTCGCCTTACCTCTATGGCACTTCTCAGCATCTCCCCCCAGGAAGTTAGAGGGGATAAGGGTATCGTAGCTAGATAGGCATTGTCGGGTAGGAGCAACAGGTGCACAGGCGAATAGCTTGAAGTAGTTAGAGAGGATAAGTGTGTCGTGAGAAGGTGTTAAGATGGTGAGCCATGTGAGATCCGTTAGTGGACAGGAAGATGGCGGGCATGGCACTAGGTGAGAGAGGCAGCACATACACACTAGGTATGGAGAGGCAGCAGATAAGGGTAGGAGTTGGGAAATGGGAGACCTGAGGATAGGGCGCACCGAGTCATATAAATACCTAGGTATCACGGTAGATGGGAAGGGAGCAGATAGGACGAAACAGGATAAAATAGGAAAAGCAAATCAGTGGGTGGGAAGGCTTGGTAGTGTAGCAAGATGTAGGGCAAACAGGTATGAGGTAGTAAGGAGGTTGGTGGAAAAGGCCATGGCAGTACCGAGCCTCATGTAGGGTGGCAGAGTGTATAGGTGGACGGTAGGAGAGCTGGACAAGTTAGAGTAGTACAGAACAGGGTGGTAGACTTGCACTAGAGGCAAACAGGTATGTACAGTGGGAGGCGATCGGGGAGAGGGCAGGGTGGGGAGTACCTTCGGAGAGAATAGGAAAGTCAGTGCTTAATTACAAAATCAGGCTTAAAAGAACCATGGATGAAAACAGGTGGGCTCGAAAAGTTATGAGTGGATAGGACAGAGTAGTTAAATGGGAACTAGATCAAGCAGACGGTGGAGAGAAAGTGGTGGTTACAGGGTTTCAACAGATAGGATACACCAGTTCTAAGTTTGAGGGGGAGTTTTAAGGGCGTATTTTGTAGTGTCCTTTGGGAGTAAACTTTTACTTATTTAAGCTCCGCCCCTGCTGCCATCACAAAAATACGATTGTAGTCGCTGCCAAAGCTCTTTCTTGAATGTTGCCGAGAGAAAAAGTGTTTCGTACACTTCATTACCTCTTACAGGAGGTCAAGAAATATCGTTAAGTGTTGACATTATTGAAGGGCCACAGCAAGAGGGTAGTAAGCGTGACGTGTCTGTATTAACATCGATATCTAATTGTTTTGAGGCTCTTAGAATGGCCTAGCATTGTTTTCTAAACTCTATAGATGGACTGAATTAAACTGAAAATGTTTAGGGCGCTATGGAAAACTGTTATTTGAATATCTATTTGCTACACAGCCATTTCACGATGTGGCGTCGGGGCTGTTTAATGCTTCATGGGACCTGTACGTATGTATGCTACGTGTCACCTACATCTACGTTTTCACGCATATTATTCTTTGCCTAAAACCTAGTATGAATGCTGGTTGTGATGCATCCTCCCAGTGCATCTCACCCCGTTTTAACATTCCATGGGGCGTGTGTGTTGGTGGGCGGCGTGTGTGATGGGGGACGTGGGTGGGTGGGTGTGTGGTGGCGGATGTATGATGGGCGGTGGGGTGGTAGGGGGTGTGTGGTTGGGCGGAGGGGATGATGGGCGGTGTGGTGGGGGTGTGTGGTGGGCGGAGGTGTGGTGGGTGGGTGTGTGGTGGGCGGGTGGGTGATGGCGTTGTGGTGGGTTGGGGGTGTGGTGGGCGGACGGGGTGATGGGCGTGTGGTGGGTGAGGTGCGATGGTGTGGTGGTGGGCGGGTGGTGGGGGCGGGTGGGTTTGCCTGGGTTGGTGGTGGGTGTGTGGTGGCCCGTGGAGCTTTTTTTCTCAAAGTTTGACGTTCAACGCGGGTTTTTTTGACCACTTAAAATTTTTTTTGCTTAGCTTCCATACACCATGATTGTAGGGTTGCCGTTTCCGGACAGTGATGAAAATTTTAATGCAAGAAACATTCCGGAAAAAGGAGAAGAGAATAAAAAAAGGTGAAAAAAAGTTTATACACATTTCTTTTGCCCCGTTTCTTATTTGGGAAAGTTTCTGCAATTTTTATAATTATGATTGCACTTGCTCGTGAAATGAGGGGTAGGTTCCTGTCCTAAATATCATCGGGTATATATAAACCGTAAATAGTACAATATTTTGTGCGGGCGGAGCCCTCCCGCCCCCGCCCGCCCCCCCCGCCCCAAAACCAAACACACAACAAAATTTTTTTTATCCCCGCAATACACCCTATAATCCGCTTTAGTCTTGCACATAAATTCCCTACCACCTTGCAACACTATTTTTAAAACGCCATTTTACGTTGTAGGCTGAAACAAGGGTATTTGCTTTAAAAAAGAAATGAATGTCTTAAAAGGGCCCCACAGCAGCTCCCTAAGTCAGGTCTGCCATGCCCTTAGTTTTTCAGCGCCTTTGCGGTCCACTAAGGCAGAAATCCGACTGAGATTGGGGTGGGAGGGGTTTCGCCTTCCACAGGCGCCCTAGTATGGGGCCCCCTACTCCTCCGCATCTGGCCCCGGTTCTGGGGGAAAGTGTAAAAAAGCGGTATTAAGGATAAAAAGAGATCCAAAACAAAAGGGGGAGGGGGGCGGGGCTAGGGAACAGAACATGCAGGGTGAACGAAGGAGGCAAAAAGTGGATACAACCCTGGGGGGGGTTATAAAAACCTTGAAATAAAGTAAAAAACATGGAGGCAAAAGGGCGGTAGGGTATGAGCAGGGCGGGATCCCTCGAAAATCCCCGTAAGGGACAACTTCGAGTGTATGGCTACAAAAACCTTAGGGGGGGGGGTGGGCTGAGGGAGATGCTCGTCCCGAGCCGTACTCCCGTCGGTTTCGGGGGCCTCGGGGGGGAATATAGGATTTCTGGGATTGTGGGGGAAAATTCTGTTAACCCATCACGGCGCCCCCTTCATGACGGGCCCTTATTACCATCATCATGCCTCGCTTTCAGGGGGCCGAAAAAAATTTTTTTAAAGAATTTAAAATGCCGCTTTTATGCTAAAATCGGCCTCTTTCGAAAATCTCCCCGGGGGGACGCTTTTTTAAACCAAAATACTCTCACACTTAACCAAACCTATCAAAACCTTACCTAACCTAAACCAACCTAAACATAACTTAACCTAAACCTATTTTTCCCGGGTGTTAGCTAGTATTTTTTTTCCGAAATAGGCCGTTTTTACTCCTTCCCAGAATTTACGATAAAAAACAGCTCCACTTACCTTTCAGCTTTTTTCTCCCACTGAGTACAAAAAACGTCCCAGGGTACCCCTTGTGCCTTCATAGGTTCGAGTCTCGCGTGCCCAAAAATGTTTAAGACATGCTGGCCCCCCGTACGTTGCCTATCCGGGGGCCTGGCGGTACTCTTTATATGGAAAGAACTGCGCGTTCGCCTTTGGTCACAAACGGGGGGGGGGGGGGGCGGCTAACCCTCCCGTAAAACCCCGTACCTTGTGTGCCGGGATAGTATAACTTTTAATTCCTTTTTTGGTTATACGTGCGTGTTAATACTCAGAAATTTGATACCACCCCACCACCCATATTATGGGGCCCAAACTGTATATCTGTATTTTTTTATTCGGGGGGAAGGGTCAAACCGTATATATTTAAAATATTTTTTTTTTTTTTCCCTATTAAAATTTATTACAAGTACTATAGGTATTTAAATGTTAAATTGTATTATGGGCCCAATAAAGCAAAAAACACATCACATTTCAACACAAGCATAAAATGATTTAAAAACCCAAAATAAACATAAAGTTATTTATAAAACTTGTAATTTTTTGTTACGCCCTACCCTTCAAATTTCACTCCCGGGGAGTTAAGGGGGGCTCCCGACCCCCCTTACCTCGGGGCCCCTACAAGTAAAAAAATTTGTTTGACTCTCCCTTGGGGCCCTACGAGGTAAAAGCCCCTTGGGGAGACTTACGGCCCGAAACTTTTTCGAATCTCTGCCCGGGTTTGGGGGGGCCAGACCCCCCAGGGGGCCCCGGGATGGGGGCTCTTGAGTTAGACTCCCCAAAAGCGGCATCCCCGAAGGAAGGGAGTGGGGGACTGCAGCGGGGGGAAGATGTCGAAATAGGGGGGTCGGGGGATTTGGGGGTGTGGGTGAGGCTAGGGGAGCTGCAGCGGTGGAAGATGTCGAAGTAGCGGCCTAGGGGGTGTTGGGGGTGTGGGTGGACTGGGGGCCCTCCCCCCCTCCTCACCCTGCCAGTAAGGGCTTTTTGGGGACACTAAAAGTCGTGGGTGAGGCTGGTCGTCCGCCCCCCCCTCGTTTTTCCCTGTGGGGCACAAAGGCTGCTGAGGGCGTGGTTGAGGTAGGGACCTATGCCCCGGCCCCCCCGGGGGGGCTGTGGCCGTACGGCCCCCGGGGGGGAGTGGGGTATTTTAGATTACCACCCGGGGGGGGTCGGGACTGATGAACAACGGGGGCACCGCGGGCAAAGAATGGCCCTACTGTGTAAAAAATAGTATGGTGAAGAATGATAGGCAACGTGGCGATGGAACAAGAGTGTCGGGTTACCCCTGATGGCAAGGTATGGGGGGGTTTTGTAAAGGGGGTGGGGAGCAGGTGGGGTGTACAGGAAAAATGGTGATACAGGGAGGGGGGAACACCCTTAGGATTTGGCCCCGAGCGACGGGGGAAGGGTGAGGGAGTCCTTAAGTATAAAAAGGACGAAGAAAGTAGAGGGCTGTGGTGGAATCATGGGGCGCCTGGAAATGCGGGTATAGGAATGAGCCACACAAAAAAGGACTCCAAAGGGGGGTTTAAAAAGAAGCGGAGTGCAGAAGGGATCCAGGGGACTAGGGAGTAACTTATAGCCCTGGAGTGCCTCCCAAAGGAGGTCTTTGAGGAAGACAAAGTGCCTAAACTGGGAAGGAGAGAGGCGGTGTGGGGGAAAATGCTTGAGTGGGTCGCGCGACTGAGAGACCCTAAAAGTTGGGGGAAAAGAGGGACAAATGCAAGGTGACTGTTGACACAAAAGGGAATGGGGGAGGGGCTGTGTAAATGTTAGAGAGGGGAATTTAAAAAAGGAAACCCTACAAGTGAAAAAATGGAAAATTGAGTATTGAGTGACAAAAACCAAATAAGAGAGAATTAAATTTAAATCTAGACTTACGTATGATCGGAAAGGGCAAAAGTAACACAGAAAAGGGTGGGGGGTGGGAGACTTGTGGGCGGAAGCGGGGATGATGTAGGACAGATGTGGGAGGGTGTGAAGGGTAGGATTCAGGGAGTACTCTGGAATTAAAAGGGCAAAGGGAAGAAAAGGGATCTTGGTGTAGTGTTTTACATGACAGGGGAAGGGAACAGAGCGAGGCTGAGAATAAAAGGAAGTATAGAATTGTGCAAAGGTTTGTAACGATAAGTAAAAATGTGATTGTGTGGGAGACATGAAGGGTCCATTGGTGTTTGGAGAGGAAAAAAGGGAAAGGGCCATTGCTGCTTACTTTGAAAGGGGAGAATGAATTTTTAAATTTTGAATGTGACCCGGCAAGGGAAAGATGCCTAGTTTGAAGGGGTGAATCTCCCATTGACTTTATGTTAGTAACCAGGCTAGAAACGGGGAAAGTAGTTTGTGGGGAAAAGACAATCAACGTAGCGAGTGACCATAACTAGGGTAATGGATTGAGTGTTTAAAGGAAAAAAAAGGGTGAACGTGAAAGAAGGAGAGGAATGGACTTTGGAAAACTTAAAATGCAACGGGGTTTTTCAAAAGGGGGTGGTGAGGAGGACTGGAAGCGGGGAGAAAAGGGTTTTTTGGGGCTGAAAAAGGGTGTGGATAAAATGATGAAAATTTGTTAAGGAAAGTTTAAACAAGGGGAAAGAGCATGGCAAACAAAAAGGAGCAAATGGCAGGAAAAGAAAGGTTGGGGGAACAATGAGATCGAAAGGCCAGGAAAAAAAGGAAACGTCAAATGGGAAGTGAGGATTTGGGAAAAAGAATAGGTCAAACGTAAAATTTGAAAGATAAGTAGAAAGGGCGGGGAAGGTATAAAGTAAAAAAGGATGAATGTTTGGGGTGGGAAAGGCAAGATGAATGGAAAGAAAAAGTGATAAAGAGCTTAGGGAAAAAGGTGGGGGGGGTGGGGAAATGGAAAATTTTGGGGAGAAAAAGGGTGCATCGGGAAAATGTGAAGAACTAGGGTGAAGGGCAGGTCCTAAGGGGAAAAAAAGGAAAGGGCCAAGCTGTAAAAGACTTCTGGAAAGATATTGGGGTTGTGGCCTGATAGTGATTAGGGAACGTCACCTTAAGGGGAAAAATGGGGAAATGATGGAGAAAATTTAAGGGTGAGATTGAAGGGTAGAAAGAAAACAAAAAAATAAAAGGCCCCCGGGAAATGGACGGTATCCCGTGTTTGTAAAGAGGGGGTGAGGGAGAAATTGGGGGAATGCTGAGTTGTTTGGACTATATGGGGAGGGGAAAAGGGGGGGTGCCTGGAAAGACTGAGTGACCCTCTACATAAGGGGACACAAAGTAGGAAGGATTAAAAAATTTCAGGCCCCTAGCGGTTTGACACGGATTGATTTTCTGTGGTGTACTGAAAGAAAAACTGGTGGGGTTGTGGAAGAAAAAAGGTGATGGGTGAAAGCGAAAGATTCAGAAAAAACAGGAGAGGGGGGGACAAAATTTTTGTAGTGAATGAAGTATTAAGAAAGGAGGGGAAAAAGAAATTCTAGCCTTTCTAATATTGAGAAGCGTATGACAAGTGGGTGGAAATGCTATGTAAGGTTTTTTGGAGACGATTGGGTGATGGGAAAGGTTGTTAAAAAAAAACATTTTTATGAGACACACAGGCCGTTCGTATGGGTGCCTCGAACTGGGGTGGGTAAAAATAAGAGAGAGTGAAAGGCTGTGTCCTTTCTCCTCTCTTTTTGGATTATTGTTGAAAAATCTGAAGTGAAGCGTACGGGGCTGGGTGGAAAATTGGGATGAAGTGTTAGTTCTGATGTATCGTGATGTGGGATCCTTTGTGAAAAAACCCCAAAGAGCTACAAGATGCTAATGCTGTGACTGAGTATGGAAGGGGCTTTACGTTAGCTCTAAGGAAAAGCAAGTGTTGGTGGGGAATGGGGGGACTCTGATGATGACGGATTTTGGATGGGGTGGGAATGAAATAAAAAAGACGAAAAAGTACAAGTATCTGGGTTTTGGGTTTGGGTATAAGCTATGAGAAAAATAACAGAAGGATAGCTAGAGCCAAACCCTGGGTTGGAAGGCAGGCAGTGTGCAAGATGTCGGGGCCCAAAATATGAAGTGGTGAAGGGGCTGGGGGTGTGGCTGTCCCTAGTTTTTATGGCCTGGAAAAAATGGTTTGGTTAGGAAGGGGTTTGGGCGATTGGAAGTAACACAGAACAAAAAAATAGCATTGGAGCCAAAGGTATTGGCAGTGGGACGATTAGAGGAACTGGGGTGGAGCACGTTCAGAGAGAGGATCAAAGGGAGGACTGGGGGGCGAGCTAGCTGCAAAGAATGGATGACACAAAGGGGAAGCAAGTTTGGGATGGAATTGTATGGGAAGTGGGAAAAAACTCAGTAAAAATGGAAAGATGACAGGGGAACTGGGAATGTTTGGCAGGAGTATGAACTGGGGGGTATGGGGTGTTGCAAAAAGGAATAAATGGAGAGTGGAAGAGAAAAGGGAAAAAAAGAAACTGAGGGGAAAGATGAAAAATCAACGAATGGTACAGGGGAAAAGGGGCCACCACGGTATGAAAAAGGGTTTTTGAGGGGGCTAGGAGGGACCTCTCTTCGAGCCAGGACAAGTCGCTGGGGGTAAAAAATTTTGTATTTCAATGGAAATGTGGGAGCAAGGGGTGTGGAAAGTGTGTGAAGGGGTGGTGAAACCTGAGCACTTGATGCGGAAGTGACGTATGAGTTGCTAGAAAAAAATTTTGGGGTAGTGGAAGGGGATGGATGGAAGAATGGCGAGGATGAAGACAGGCGTGGGGGATGGGGTACCTGCTGGGTTGTGTGCTGAGTGGGGGATGCGTCCCTGTGATTGGTGTAAAAGAAATTTTTGGAGAACTCTTGGAGCACGTAGGAGGAGCATGAGAGGGGGGGGCCCCCCCGTGATGGGGGCCCCTATAAAGGGATGCAGAAGAGGAAGGAGGGGAAAAAAAAATCCCTAGTTTTTTCTTCCCCCTTTTTCTTCTCTCCCAAAAAAGATTACGTGTGTGGGAGAACGCCGGCCCAAGGCTTCACGACGCACCGCTGGGGACTCCCCTTCCCAAAACAAAATCAAATCAGATCAAAATCAGATCATCATAAGTGACGGAAAAATTTTCACCCTAATACTAAACACTATAAACTGACACCATAAAGGGGAATATAGCCTTAAAAAAACCTCCATCAACGTCTTTTGTCACGTTCTTTTGGCGCCAAAGGGTTAAATGCTAAAACCCCCCCGGTGTTTTTTAGTGTAAAGGTGACGAAAACCCCACAGAATAACAAAACGAGTTTACCCGTTTTCTGCCCGCCCTGGTCAAAACCTGGCTTGTTACAGGTATACAGCCATAATAGGTGATGGGCCGCGCTGTAACCCATAACAAGGCGGGAAAAAAAGACTAGACGTGAGTCTGGGAGGTGTTTGGCCTGATACAAACCTTCAGGCCATCTCTATAAAGTTTAGGAAAAAATATGGAAATTCGAATAAGAAATGCTTCCGGGTTTGACTAAATAAACACGGAAATCTTAAGAAAAAGGGCTCCATGCTAACTGACCCAAATGTTGGCTCTACTATTATACTTATCTACTGTCCTTAAAACATCTGCTTATATTTTAATGATTGGGGGGTCCTTACTTTGCCTACATGGCCGATATTAATTTTAGGTTTTGAGAAGGGATATCCCTAAAAATTTTTCTACTTTTAGGATTTTTTCCAAAAATTTTGAAATTCGCCCCCGTCGCTAGGGCGGGGTTTGTGCACAGACGGGGGGGGGCGAGGGGGGCAGACCCCTTTGGTTAGACAGGTTAGGTTTTGGTTAGTGCACAGCCTGGGGGGTCGAGGGGGGGCGGAGCCTCCTCCGTTTGGTTAGGTTAGGATTACAGGACTTTCGACGGAATGCACTTTCGACGGTAGGAAAAGGAGGTTTCGACGGGACCGTCGAACTCCGTCGAAACTTCCAATATGCTATCATAGGTAAAACCTAAATGTATTTTTTTCTTGAGAGGGTTAACCCCTTTACGCCAGATCTTTTCCTTTTTTTCCCCCTCCTTGTAATCCCACACTACGTGGAAAATATGTAAAGGGTTTTGTTAACCCCAAAGGGGCGAGTTAATCCCCTTCCATAAACCTGTTCACAAATGGCCCTTCAGATTCCACTTTTACTGACCCTGTTACCGGGCCTGAACCCCGCGCCTGCCCTCTTGCCTTACCCACTTGCTTCAGGGACACTTACTTCACTTGCTATATGAAATCGCTGTTTTTGCCATAAAAATCGAAAAAATAAATAAAAAAACCAAATTTGCTAATGGCAGGATATATTAACAGGTTTATACTATATAACTTTTTCTTATGTTCTCAAAATCGGGGGGGGGGGGTGGGGGTTTATTACAATCAAAATTACTTTTTTGGGCCTCAAGGGGTTAGTAAAAAAAGGTTTCTAGATCATTGCCCCCCAATCCTAACTATTATACTCTTATTTCTTTGTAAGTGCAAACTTAAAAATTGTTTACAAAAATTCAATTTTCAAATTTTAATATCAAAATTTTCAAACAAATTTTTTTTATATCACGATACGTTAAAATTTCGCATGATGAAAAATCTAAAAAAAATTAAAGAAAGGGAATGATGAGAGGGTTCGCGCGTTTATTTGGGAAATTTGACGATGCACTTGTTGGGAAAATTTTCGACGGTGTCGTCGAAAAAAGCATTCCCTCGAAACCCTTCCGTTACCTAGGTTTTGTACACGCATGGGGAAAATTTTTACGATAGACCAAACTTCCCTACACAATTGGGAGCAGGTTTTTGTTTACCTTATTGTATTCTGAACATTTTCTTGAGCTTTTCCCCGGGAAATCAAAAGTTTCGAGATATAGAACATTTTAGGTGGGAGGGGAATACGTCTCCTATGTCCTTGCATGCCTTGTGAAAAAAGCAAGGCCCAAACTTGGGAGGGTACTGTAGTTCAACTGGGGACTGCTCAGGGTTCTCGTTCAGCTGGTTTCAAAATATCTACTTGACTATGAGTATTCGGGGACGTCGTTAAGGTGAAACCGAGTGATTCTGGTGAAAACCAAACCCAAACCCACCCACTTATAATGCACTACCATCCCCGTAAAAGGCTAGAAATGACCGGGGTGGTTTCTAAGTAATCTTCCCAAGATATCTTCCTGATCTGAGTAGTTTGGCAGTCGTAGCATTAAGTTTTACCAACAAAACCGGCTTCCATTCCTAACCTAACCTAACCTAGCGAAACCGAGGCGTCGGTCGGGAACCAAGGACATGAGGAGTTTTTCTCTCATTATTGCCTTCATATTGCTGATATATTGGATGTTTTGATGTCTAGTTGTTTGTTAGATGAAAATACACCCTCCTAGGTGCACACTGATACCGAAATGTAATTATAAGTGGTCGGTTGGGCTCGGTTTCACCAGAGTACACTCGGTTTCACCTTAACGACGATGCGAGTGATTCTACTGCTGCACATAAACCCATAGCTATTTCATACACTTGAGGAATAGAATACACTGAGTTCTTTGGAACAGATCACAGACTTGTTGTTGCTACACTTAAGCTTCATGTCAAGTCCAGAAGAATCTCAAGAGGTAACCATACTGTGTTTCATCTTGAGAAACTGAAGGACTTGACATGTGCTCATGAGTATGCGGTGGCAGTCTCAAATCGGTTTGATGTGCTCGGTACTCTCGGGGATCCTGTAGAACTGTGGGATACCTTCAAACGTGAAACTCTACAGGCTGCCAAGGAGTGTATTGGGGAGCGCCCGAGGTCAAGGCGTGGTTTTGTCTCGATGGAGACGCTGGAGAAAATCGAGGAGAGTCGCGCTGCCAGGCTGGCTGGGAACCGGGACCAGCACAGGGCTCTGTCACGCCGGACTAGAACCCTCCTGAGGAGAGACAAGGAGAGGTATGTCAGGAGTCTCGCTGAGGATGTCGAGGGTCATTTGAACGCTAATGACCTCCGACCCGCCTACCGAGCCCTGAAGAAGCTCCGTTCCAAGTCTCCTTCTCGGGCGAGTGCTATTCGAACAGCAGATGGGCGCCTCGTGTCAGACATGGATGGGCAGATGGCTCGTTGAGGCTGAGTACTTTGGGCAGTTGTTCACGGTGGACCCTCCAACTGAGCAGCTTCACACCACTGGGTTACAGGCATTGGATGCCGATCCTCCCATTGACGAAACCGCACCCTCTCTTGACGAAGTCAGAGAGGCTGTAGCAAAGTTGAAGGGTGGAAAGGCAGCTGGTGTTTGTAATATCAGTGCGGAGCTCCTCAAAGCTGGGGGTGAGGCCATGATCCTGCTGTCCTGACTGCTGTGTGGCAATCAGGTACCATTCCTCCTGACTGGAAAAGGGGGCTGGTCGTCCCTATCTGGAAAGGGAAAGGGGACCGTCAGGACTGCAACAATTACCGCGGTATTACACTGCTCAGCGTACCAGGCAAGGTGCTTGCCCATCTATTGCTGACATGAATTCGCAGTCATCTGGTGAAGCATCAGAGACCTCAGCAGTCTGGGTTCACGCCTGGTAAGTCAACAACGGACCGTATCCTAGCGCTTCGTGTCCTGGTGGAACGCCGACGTGAGTTTCGACAGGGGATGCTTGCAGCCTATGTTGATCTCAAGAAGGCGTTTGACTCAGTGCATCGTGAGTCACTCTGGGATCTTCTGCGACTTCGAGGGATTCCTGCAAGGACTATTGGTTTGATAACTGGTCTGTATTCTGGGACTGAGAGTGCTGTGAAGTGTGGGGCAGGTGTATCCAGCTTCTTTCCTGTGAATACAGGAGTGAGGCAAGGGTGCGTCCTTGCCCCATCACTTTTCAACGCTTGTATGGACTGGGTATTGGACAAGGTTGTAGATCAAAGTGATTGTGGAGCATCCGTCGGCAACACCAAGATCACTGATCTTGTTTTTGCCGATGATGCAGTAATCTTTGCTGAGTCGCTGGAGGTCCTGGTGATGGCTCTCGAGGCGCTGCACGAAGAGGCAAAGCCTTTGGGACTTGAGGTCTCCTGGCTCAAGACCAAGGTCCAGGTATTTGGAGACTTACTAGATGAAGCAGTACAGTCTGTTCATGCGTGTGGCGAGGACATTGAGATCTTGGAAAGTTTTACATACCTTGGTAGCACAGTCCATAATGACGGCGGGTCATGTCAAGAAGTCTTACGGCGGATTGGCATAGCCCACGGTGTTATGGACTCGCTCAGCGGGAGTATTTGGCATTGTCGGTACCTGTGCAGGAGGACAAAGATCCGGATCTTCAAGTCGCTTGTGATCCCTGTCTTACTCTATGGTTGTGAGACATGGACACTAAATAGTGACTTGAAGAGACGAATCAATGCCTTCGGTAATAAGTGTCTTCGCAGAATCATGGGGTATCGCTGGGATGATTACGTGTCAAATCAGAGATTGCACCGTGAGACTGAATCGAGGCCTATTACCTGCATAGTCCGTCAGCGCCAACTTCGGCTATATGGGCATGTGGCACGCTACCCTGAAACCGATCCTTCCCATCGGGTTGTATCTGTAAGAGACAATCCGGCGTGGAGGAGGCCAAGGGGGCGCCCACAAGGCTCGTGGCTGGGGCAAGTTGATGTTTCTTGTCGAGAGCTGCTTGGTATGTGAAAGGAGCCTGCATGGGAACTCGCGCGTGGTGACCCCCGGGAGTGGCGTCGTAGGGTGGGCGAGGCGACGCGCCCCCCGGCGTATGCCCCCAATGATTGATTGATTGATTGAGGAATAGCACCATCTTGAACCCATCCACAATATGGTGTAGTGGGTGGGTGTTTACATCTATTACTTATCTTGGCTTGAATTGTACATTTTAGGCCTACAAACCTAACAATGTCCTGTGGTCACATTTATCCCATCCTGTTCCATCATCAGTAAGTGCATGGTTACAAGTACCACACACAACCACTGATGCTTCATTCACTCTACATTGTTTGATTACCATATGACTTGATGTACTGGCTGTTTGAGAAACCCAACGCCTCCCGGAGACCCGGGAAACAGGCGTTGACTGTGGCCCAGTTGAGCCAATGCCCCGCGCAGGGTCCCCTCCTCCGACCCTGATAGGGGCCAGCACAGACACTGTAGTATAACCCCCAGGGGCCAGACCAAAGACACAGCACCTGGATTCACAGATGGGCACCAGAAACACTTAGGTGGCAAGAGTGGGAGTGAACATGTTTGCTTGCTGTGGCGTCTGAGGGGATATTTATGCAAAGAGTAGACAGACAGATAGACAGACATGCTGCTATTTCCCAAAGCGTGGAGGAGAAGGAGGAGGGAGAGGAGGCCTTGCCAAGTGTGGTGTTAGTTAGGTAGGAAGCAGGGTGTGAGCTCCACAGGCAGGGGCAGAGTGTCAGGGCAGCGTGTGGCTCTCTGTGTCCTGACTGTCACCACTGTTGCAGGTGCTGAGATCACAGTCCAAGCCGGCTGCTTTGCCTGGCTCGCTCCGACATCCCTGAGGGTTCCAAAAGAACTGGCCGTCGCGTGTGCTGGCGAGAGTATTGCTGCGGTGGAGGCTGTGGGACCGGGCAGCAGCATGAGTGGCCGGGAGCAGCAGGATCAGTCTGCCTCAGGCGTGGGGAGGCACAGGTGTGATGGCAAGAATCACCTGGAGGCAGGTAGCTCAGGCCACAAGGCAGACAGTGAGCTGAAGTGCCAGCAGTGTGAGAAAACATTCAAATACAAGAGTAAACTTGAGGAACATTTCTTGACGCACAGTGGTATTAAGAATTATGAATGTTTAGAGTGTGGGAAAAGATCTACAGGGAGGTTCCGTTATACGAGCATTCGGTATACGAGAATCCGATGGTACGAGATATGTAAATTAGGGTCTATTTTCAATATACGAGATCGAAAATCCAATGATAAGACATTCAAACTGGGGTGAGTAAAATTATCAAGTTCAAAATGCGCGCCCTACCACTCCCAGCCTGGACAAAGGGGGATTTGGTTGACCCCAGTCAGGTCACCCCTAGCAAGCCGTGACCTGAAGGGTAATTAAGCATATGGCGCGGCCTGACATTTAGAGGTAATTAGCAGGTGTGCGGCCCCAACCTTGGGACCGCAGTCAGGTCACCCCTAGCAAGGCGTGACCTGAAGGGTAATTAAGCATATGGCGCGGCCTGACCTTTAGGGGTAATTAGCAGGTGTGCGGCCCCAACCTTGGGACCCCTACACTACCTTTTCTTGTATCACGCGGCGTCCCCTACATTACAAAGTATTTTTTGCTTGTTATGCATGTTTTATGTTTAATTAATATGCAGTTATGGTTTTTTGTGTGCTATTTTCTCTTTAAGAATGCTTTTCCTACAGAATAGGTAGTACAGTGTGGGTAATATAGACGCTATGTGTTTGTTGTGTTTGCTATAGTTTATTTTAGCTTGAAAAACATGTTTTTTTTTTTATTATTATTATTATTATTTTTTTTTTTTTTTTTATTTTTTTTTTTTTTTTTTTTTTTTTTATTAATGGGGTCCTGGAACCAAACATATATTTTACCATTAGTTATGTGTTTCGTTATACGAGATTTCGCTTTACGAGTATGCCAGGTGGAACCTAACTGATCGTATCTTCGGGACCTCCCTGTACTTCAAAGAGTAACCTCACCAAACACACCCTGACACACATTGGAATTAAGAATCATGAATGTCGCGACTGTGGGAAAAGATTTACTACAAAGTGTAGCCTCACCACACACCCTGACACACATTGGAATTAAGAATCATGAATGTCTCGAGTGTGGGAAAAGATTTACTAGAAAGAGTAACCTCACCACACATACCCTGACACACAGTGGTGTTAAGAATCATGAATGTCTCGACTGTGGGAAAATATTTACTACAAAGGGTAACCTCACCAAACACACCCTGACACACATTGGAATTAAGAATCATGAATGTCTAGAGTGTGGGAAAAGATTTACTACAAAGAGTGACCTCAATAAACACACCCTGACACATAGTGGTGTTAAGAATTATGAATGTCTAGAGTGTGGGAAAAGGTTTACTACAAAGAGTGACACTCACTCAATAAACACACCCTGACACATAGTGGTGTTAAGAATTATAAATGTCTAGAGTGTGGGAAAAGATTTACTACAAAGGAAAGCCTCACCACACACACCCTGACACACAGTGGTGTTAAGAATTATGAATGTCTAGAGTGTGGGAAAAGGTTTACTACCAGTTCTAATCTCAATGCACACACTTTGAGACACATTGGCTTTAGGAAATTCAAGTGTGATATATGTAGTAAGTGTTTTTATACAAAGAGGGAAATTGCCAGGCACATGAAGATCCACTTTTGAGGTGGTGTGTTGTGTGGACAAGTGTGGTTGTACCCGTGCCTGTGGGAGTGTGTCCTGTGTGGCAATGGGTGGTAGTGGTGTTGGAGGTGGTGGTGGGCAGTGTGTTACATGTGTGGTGGCAGCCGTGCCCTTGTGTTCTGTGAGGGAGTAATGGCCCCAGCAGTTGTTAGGTTGTCAGTGCAGGTGGGTGTGACTTTCAATAAATGTGTGTGCTTGGTAAAACCTTTGTTTGTGTATATCTTCAGGGTTGATGTCACAGTTGTTTGTGTTGATGTATGGAGCAAGGGTGAACTCCTTTTGAATATGGAGCGCTATGACGTCATGACATGACATCCCTGTCATGGCGGATCAGCTGATCGGCGGATGGTCAGCTGATGGCAGTTGATTACAGGCGCTTGGTGAGTGAACATTAACACTGGTAGCAGAGCGTAGTTCCTGCACTATGGCGTCGTCCAAGTGGCCCCCCAAGTTTGTTGATGAGTCTGCGTATGTGAATTGGAGGAAATACATTGAAATATGGTGTGAACTGACGGATTTGAAGAAAGAGAAACAGGTGTTAGCCATCCATTTGTCTTTGCATGGCCGGGCAAGACAGGGGTCGTCTGAAATGGACATGGAGGATCTGAAAAAGGAAAGTGGCGTGGATACTTTAGTGGAGAAACTTGATGGCTTGTTTTTGGTGGACAAAAGCCGCCGACAATTTGCGGCATTCCAGGAGTTATATAATTTTTGGAGGAGCAGGGATATGGAGATCAGGAAGTTTGTGTCCGTGTTTGAACACATACTTCAAGTTCAACAAGCAAGGTATGTCTCTCCCAGATCCAGTTATGGCTTTCATGTTACTTGCTTCATGCCGATTGAGGGATAATGAGCAACAATTAGTGATGTCTGCAATCACGGAGGTGTCGTATGGCAACATGAAAAATGCTTTGAACCGCATATTCGCTGGAGAAATCAGTGTGCAGTTTGAATCTGTACCAGCCGGGCCTGTTTGTGGTGTGAAAAGTGAGCCAGTTTTTATGGAAGAAGAGATGACGGGTCAGAGTGAAGGTGCGGTGAAGGAGGAGGAGGCATTATATGTCGGGGGTTTTCAGCGTGAAAGATCGGGGTTTGGAGGCGGTCGCAGGGGCAGACAGTCAAGCAGGGCAAGAGGCTACCCCAGTTCATCCACAAGGAGGCAGAATCCACTAGGGCCGGATGGTAGGGTGACAAGGTGCATGATATGTGACTCACGATTCCATTGGGTCAGGAACTGTCCAGATGCTTATGAAAATAATGGAAGTCGTGGGAGTTCTGCAGCAGCAAGTGGCAGTCTTGAGGGAGATCCTGAGACAGCATATTTATCATTATTTTTAGGTTATGCTGGAGACGGAGATAGTGAGGTTAAATTAAGTGGGCTTGTGAAAGATGCCAAGGGCTGTGCAGTACTGGACTCAGGGTGTTCTACTACGGTGTGTGGAACTGGCTGGCTTAATGGTTTTCTGAGTAGGTATCCTTAGTGATTATGAACGGGATAAGATTGTGGAAGAGAAGTCAATCTCCACGTTTACCTTTGCTGGAGGTGTCACTGTCCCTTCCGTTAAACGGGTCACACTGCCTTGTTGTATTGGAAATATGAGTGTAAGAATTGTGACGGATGTGGTGTATTGTAATGTTCCATTACTGTTGAGCAGGCGTTCGATGAAAAAGGCAGAGATGTTAGTAAACTTTGCTACAGACCAGGTCAAGCTTCGTGGAAGGGTGATTGATCTACAGACGTCAGCATCAGGTATCTATTGCCGATATCAGCGTGACAAGCAAGGACTGGAGTTAGGGGGAATGATTTCTTTTGCTGCTGTGAAGGGGAGGGTTGTGAAGAAGACAGCTTCTAAACTTCACAGGCAGTTTGGACACCCCACATCAGCAAAGCTTATGAAATTCATCAGTAATGCAGGGATTGAGAATTCAGAACTGGAACGTGCTGTCCAAAAGGTAACCGAGGAGTGTGATGTCTGCTTTATATTTGGGAAGGCTAAACCATGTCCCATAGTTAGCATGCCTATGGCATCTAAATTGAATGAGGTCATTGCTATGGACCTAAAGGCCTGGGGCAATAAATATTTTCTGGTTGTTGTTGATTTGGCAACTAGATACTGTACGGCAACAGTGATTGGAGATAAACGTGCGTCCACCATTATCAAGGCTGTGTTTCAGAGCTGGATTGTTACATTCGGCGCGCCTGGAAAGATCCTAACGGACAATGGCTGTGAGTTCAACAATGAAGATATGAGGACACTTGTAGAGGCATTCAACATTAAGATTATGACAACCTCAGCAGAGAGTCCCTGGAGCAACGGTGTGTGCGAACGTTTAAATGCAGTGATCGGTGATATCATAAGGAAAATTATGGCAGACAGCAAGTGTGACTTGGGTGTGGCCTTGGCCTGGGCAGTGTCAGCGAGAAATGCCCTAACCAACTTTACGGGTTTTTCCCCTAATCAGCTAGTTTTTGGTGACAACCCTGGATTGCCTAATGTGTTTACGAATGACCCTTCAGCATTGGAATCTGCTTCGGCATCAGACATTGTGAGAAGCAATTTAAATGCTCTTCACTTGGCAAGACAAAGAGTTTGTTAAGATTGAGTCAGGTGAACGCTTGGCGAGGGCTTTGCGACACAACATACGTTCAAGCAACCTTAATGATGTGCAGAATGGAGATGAGGTGTTCTACAAAAGAAACAACAGTAGTGAGTGGCACGGCCCTGGCATTGTAATTGGCAAGGATGGAAAGCAGATTTTGGTGAGACATGGGGGTGTCTAATGTCTATGTAAGAGTTCATGAGTGTCGGTTGGCACATGCTCCTATGCTCCATGCACTATGAGCCCTGGTGATGTCCTATGATGCTATCACAGTCGCTGTAGTTGACCTGTCTTCCTCAGAAAGGCACAGGTGAGGCGGATGACAGCGTGTTGCCGGGAGGGGTGGACGCCAGCCGCCACCAGCAGGGTGGGCAGGTCACATGTGGCGACGTTCAGGGCGAGGAGTTAAGAGCGTAGCACTACACAGTGGGAGTGGAAGTGCGGACACTGCAGCAGAAAGTGTTCTGTAGTCTCATAGACGTTCCTGCACCAGGGGCAATGGGGGTCAGGGGACTAACGGAGGCGGTGCAGGTGAACCGTGAGTGTCTTCTTCTTCTTGTGACCTTTGTCGCTTAGTATCGCTTCATAGGTCCTCTTCCACTTCGTCTCCTTCGTTAACAAAACTTGTTAACTCTTCCCTTGTTTATTTCACTTGGGAAAGACATTTTGATCAGTTTTCAATCCTTTGATTATCATCCTAATTCATGTTTTTTTGTAATTCCTAATTCACGTGTGCCCAAATGTAAACAATACGACCGCTGAGCATGCTGCCACCTGGCGGGAGGCAGCAGAAAGTGTTCAATAGTCTCAAGAGACGTTCCTGCACCAGGGGCAGTGGGGGTCAGGGGACTAATGGAGGCGGTGCAGGTGAACCATGAGTGTCGTGTGCCCAAATGTAAACAATACGACCGCTGAGCATGCTGCCACCTGGCGGGAGGCGCGGACACTGACCAGGAGTGACAGGAGACGCTCGGACCCCCGGACAACTTTGTCAATTTACGGACTGGACCAGGCATTTGTCCGGGGCTCTGACATATCCCTGGACCTCGGATTTTGTCCTGCAAATCCGATATCCGGGAAATGGAGGTCCGGGAAAACGAGGGTTGTGAGTATACTACGTACAGCAATCTTCCGTTTTTCCGTCGCTCTAATATCTGTCGTGCGACGTTACCGGCGCCAGCAATTCGGCTGTATTAAAGCACTATCCGTCGAAAACTCTCCAGAAGTTGGACGAAGGCTGGGCCATGCGGTGCTGCTGAATGATAAGCTGCGCCGCCTGGTTGAGTCTGAAGGATTATCACTGAACCAGGTGTACAACGCCGACAAAACTGGTCTATACTTTCCGTCTACCCAGTAATACCTTGGCCAATGAGAAGAAGTCGGTACCTGGCCGCAAGCTTTCCAAAACACGTGTGTCTGCTTCGTTGTGCCAACACAACAGCTAGCCATCGCCTGCCTATTATTGTTATTATTACATTATTATTATTATTATTATTATTAATACAAGTATTAATGTTTTTAATATTGTTAGCTATAGTGTTCTAGCCATTATTATTATAATTACAGCTATCAGCATTTTTACTGGTTATTATTGGGTTCGTGGTGCCGGAGGGGCCTAGGGGGTAGTGATGCATTATCCGGCTTTCGACGGTATCCGGCAAGGCCTTGGCTGCTATGCGCCGGATAAACAGGATATTACTACGTATATCACAATAGTTAAGCTCAATTATTTTCAATATATAGGAGTAGCGCATTCCTGAGCTGCCACGCCCGAACTGCCAGTTCAAGCCGATCCAACTATAGTTGTTTGAGAAACCCAACGCCCCCCGGAGACACAGGAAACGCTTTAACTGTGGTCCAGTTGAGCCAGTGCCCCACGCAGGGCCCCTCCTCTCACCCTGATAGGGGCCAGCACAGACACTGTACTATAACTTATACCCCAGGGTCCAGACCAAAGACAGAGCGCCACGATTCACAGATGGGGATGGGGATGAAAAACTTATGTGGGAAGAGAAGAAGTGTGAGTGAACATGTTTACTTGCTGTGGCGTTTGATGGGATATTTATACATAGACTAAACAAACACATGCTGCTATTTCCCAAAGTGGGGAGGAGGAGGGAGAGGAGGCCTTGCCAAGTGTGGTGTGAGTGAGGCAGGAAGCAGGGTGTGGGCCCCGCAGGCAGGGGCAGAGTGTCAGGGCAGCGTGTGGCTCTTGTGTCCTGACTGTCACCACTGTTGCAGGTGCTGAGGTCAGAGTTCAAGCTGGGTGGTCCGCCCGGCTCACTCCGGCATCCCCGAGGGTTCCCGCAGGACCGGCCGTCGCGTGTGCTGGCGAGAGTATTGCTGCGGTGGAGGCTGTGGGACCGGGCAGCAGCATGAGTGGCCGGGAGCAGCAGGATCAGTCTGCCTCAGGTGTGGGGAGGCACAGGTGTGATGGCAAGAATCACCTGGAGGCAGGCAGCTCAGGCCACAAAGCAGACAGTGAGGTGAAGTGCCAGCAGTGTGAGAAAACATTCAAACACAAGAGTCAACTTGAGAGACATTCCGTAACACACACTGGTTTTAAGAATTATAAATGTCTAGAGTGTGTTAAAAGGTTCACTAGAAAGAGTGACCTCACCACACACACCCTGACACACAGTGGTGTTAAGAATTATGAATGTCTAGAGTGTGTGAAAAGGTTTACTAGAAAGTCGGACCTCATCAGACACACCCTGACACACACTAGTGTTAAGAATTATGAATGTCTTGAGTGTGGGAAAAGTTTTACTAGAAAGTATCACCTCACCACACACACCCTGGCACACAGTGGTGTTAAGAATTATGAATGTCTTCAGTGTGGGAAAAGTTTTACTAGAAAGGCTCACCTCAACACACACAGCCTGAGACACAGTGATGTTAAGAATTATGAATGTCTTGAGTGTGAGAAAAGGTTTCATACCAGTTCTGATCTCAACCAACACACCTTTAGACACACTGGCTTTAGGGAGTTCAAGTGTGATATTTGTAGCAAGTGTTTCATGACAAAAAGTGAAATTGCCAGGCACATGAAGATCCACTTTTGAGGTGGTGTGTTGTGTGGACAAGCGTGGTTGTACAAGTGCCTGTGGGAGTGTGTCCTGTGTGGCAATGGGTGGTAGTGGCGGTGGGCAGTGTGTTACATGTGTGGTGGCAGCCGTGTCTTTTTGTTCAGTGAGGGAGTAATGGCCCCAGTAGTTGTTGGGTTGGCAATGCAGGTGTGTCTTTCAATAAATGTTCATACTTGGTAAAAACACTTGTTTGTGCATATCTTCAGGGTTGATTCCACAGTTCTTATGTCATTTCCCTGATCCAAAGCTCCACCAACCCAGTAGTAGTGTTGACCAGGACGACTCTAGCTTGAAGGTAAAACCACTTACTTATAAGCAAAATCATCCATCAAAATTAACCTTCCGCTTGTCTCCATTAAGTTCCTTCAATGCCTAGATGTATCGTTTAACATTTTCTGACATTCATCCCCCTGTCCATGACCTGGTTTTTGGTGGAACTCTGCGATATCTCGGGTCTCCTTGACTTAGTTTCCAGGCTCACGTTAATTATTTCTGCCGTTCCGTTTCCCATTTCCACTGTTTTCTCATTTCCACTAATTACTTATAATGCCTTCTCTACTGGTATGAACACTCCTCTCTACTGGTATGAACACTCCTCTCTACTGGTATGAACACTCCTCTCTACTGGTATGAACACTCCTCTCTACTGGTATGAACACTCCTCTCTACTGGTATGAACACTCCTCTCTACTGGTATGAACACTCCTCTCTACTGGTATGAACACTCCTCTCTACTGGTATGAACACTCCTCTCTACTGGTATGAACACTCCTCTCTACTGGTATGAACACTCCTCTCTACTGGTATGAACACTCCTCTCTACTGGTATGAACACTCCTCTCTACTGGCATGAACACTCCTCTCTACTGGTATGAACACTCCTCTCTACTGGTATGAACACTCCTCTCTACTGGTATGAACACTCCTCTCTACTGGTATGAACACTCCTCTCTACTGGTATGAACACTCCTCTCTGGTATGAACACTCCTCCTCTCTACTGGCATGAACACTCCTCTCTACTGGCATGAACACTCCTCTCTACTGGTATGAACACTCCTCTCTACTGGTATGAACACTCCTCCTCTCTACTGGCATGAACACTCCTCTCTACTGGCATGAACACTCCTCTCTACTGGTATGAACACTCCTCTCTACTGGTATGAACACTCCTCTCTACTGGTATGAACACTCCTCTCTACTGGTATGAACACTCCTCCTCTCTACTGGTATGAACACTCCTCTCTACTGGTATGAACACTCCTCTCTACTGGTATGAACACTCCTCTCTACTGGTATGAACACTCCTCTACTGGTATGAACACTCCTCCTCTCTACTGGTATGAACACTCCTCTCTACTGGTATGAACACTCCTCCTCTCTACTGGTATGAACACTCCTCTCTACTGGTATGAACACTCCTCTCTACTGGCATGAACACTCCTCTCTACTGGTATGAACACTCCTCTCTACTGGTATGAACACTCCTCTCTACTGGCATGAACACTCCTCTCTACTGGCATGAACACTCCTCCTCTCTACTGGTATGAACACTCCTCCTCTACTGGTATGAACACTCCTCTCTACTGGTATGAACACTCCTCTCTACTGGTATGAACACTCCTCTCTACTGGTATGAACACTCCTCTCTACTGGTATGAACACTCCTCCTCTCTACTGGTATGAACACTCCTCTCTACTGGTATGAACACTCCTCTCTACTGGTATGAACACTCCTCTCTACTGGCATGAACACTCCTCTCTACTGGTATGAACACTCCTCCTCTCTACTGGTATGAACACACCTCCTCTCTACTGGCATGAACACTCCTCTCTACTGGTATGAACACTCCTCTCTACTGGCATGAACACTCCTCTCTACTGGCATGAACACTCCTCCTCTCTACTGGCATGAACACTCCTCTCTACTGGTATGAACACTCCTCCTCTCTACTGGTATGAACACTCCTCTCTACTGGTATGAACACTCCTCTCTACTGGTATGAACACTCCTCTCTACTGGTATGAACACTCCTCCTCTCTACTGGTATGAACACTCCTCTACTGGTAATGAACACCTCTCTACACTGGTAAAAAAATGAACACTCCTTCCCTACTGTGTTGAACACTCCTCTCTACTGGTATGAACACTCCCCTCTCCTACTGGTATGACACTCCTCTCTACTGGCATGAACAGCTCCTCCTACTGGCATGAACACTCTCTCTCTACTGGTATGAACACTTCCTCCTCTCTACTGGTTATGAAACACTCCTCCGTCTCTACTGTATGAACACTCCTCTCTACTGGTATGAACACTCCTCTCTCTACTGGTATGAACACTCCTCTCTACTGGCATGAACACCCGCTCTACTGGTAGGAACACTCCTCCTCTCTACTGGTATGACACTCCTCCTCTACTGGCATGAACACTCCTCTCTACTGGTTGAACCTCCTCCTTCTCTACTGATAGAACACTCCTCTCTACTGGTATGAACACTCCTCCTCCTCGTACTGGTATGAACCTCCTGCCTCTCTACTAGATATGAACACTCCTCTTACTGGTATGAACACTCCTCCTCTCTACTGGTAATGAACACTACCCTCCTCTCTACTGGTATGAACACTCCTCCTCTCTACGGTATGAACACTCCTCCTCTCTACTGGTATGAACACTCCTCCTCGTCTCTGGTATGAACACTCCCCTCTCTACTGGTATCGAACCCTCTCTCTACTGGCATGAACACTCCTCTCTACTGTATGAACACTCCTCTCTACCTGGCATGAACAGTCCTCTCTGCTGGACTGCGTTGGTCTCTTTCTCCACACATTATATTTCCCCCCATCACCATTAGTCATTCAACATCCTTGCTTGTGGTTTTGTCCCTGCCAAACACAACACAGTAATTGCTGGTCCTCACAACATCACCTTTCTCCTTTAGTATTCATTCATTATGTTTGGTGTTGTATATTTTTGTTTAATTTGCCGCTATCAAAGCATTTCAAGTTGGCCATTTAATTATTTTTAACTTCCTCTATTTTTTTTCAGACAAAGCTTCCATAGATTTGATAGAACAAAGATGAGAACATGTAAGAATTTGTTGTCAAATCTTGCCCATTACTGTGTTTTTTGTTTTATATTTGAGTTGTCATCATCATCATCATTATCTTGGGTTTAGTGTCCTTCTTTTCCCTTGCCTTCACGCTGGGGGGTTGAACGTCGCCTATGGTTTCTTTCTCCCATTCTTTGTGTCGTACCAAGCTTTCTCACTGCAGTAAGTCTTTCCATTTCTTGCTGCACACATGCACATACAGACACACCCACACACACACACAGAAGAGAAAGGGGAGATTTTATAGCAGTGGATAGAGCATCCAATGGTTCTGGAAAAATTGATAGAGAAGATCTGTTGCATTGGTTGGGGTGGCAGCGATAAGTTTTGCGATAAAGCGATAACGTAAAGCGATAAATTTTTCTGCTAAGTCCTATAGACATAAAGCGATAAATTTCCAAAATTACTTTAAAGCGATAAGCGATAAATCCCTCAATAATCCAAAAATCTCTAATTTTGCTACTTATGCATTTAGAAACCTCTTTTTTACACTTAAAACCCTAAATATATTACTTAATAAAAGACTAAAGGACCCGAAATTTACATTTTATTACTTTAATAACAACATTTAATGAAGACAATTAAAAAACTATCACACACAACATCACAAACACCAATACAACAATTTAAAACATCTCCTCATCCTCCTCATCCACCCCGCCTTGGACACCTTGAACTTCTGCTTGGGAGGTGGAGGTTTCCCTTCGAACACCAGGTATCACAGTTGTCCTCAACTGGGGCACGCCCTCTTTGGCCTCAGGACGTCCCCCCTCTGTGCGAGAATAAATCGCTCACTGCTTGCTGAGCGTGGGATCCCTGTGTTGTAATTGATGAAGAGGGTCACCCACTGGTCCCTATACTTTTCTGGTAAGGTGCGACTTCTTCAGTGTTCGCTGCAACATCACAAATATTTAATTTATATTATCTGCAATATTAAACATTTTGTTAGTGCAATTATCACAACATTTTATCGCAACATTACATTTGCTAGTATGTAAGAACAAGAAATAAGTTTTAGCACAATAAGTCTTATTACCTTTCCTTGCTCCTCTTGCCAATCCAGCGCTCCTTCCTTTGATGTCCTCTTCCAGGTCATCCTCCTGGTCAGCTGGATTGTCACACGCTCTGCAAATGGGTCGGCGCTGACCTCCTCAGGCTCCCTCCATTGCCTCATGTCCCTGCCACAATGAGCCTGTAACCTCCCGCCGTCACGGTTTTTTCGTCTTCTACTTTAATCGTCTGAATTTATCGGCTGGAAATTTGAAAGCGATAAGTTTTTCCGGTCTTGCGATAAACGATAGCGGTAAATTTTCGGTTAAAGCCGATATTATCGCTATCGCATTATCGCTTACTTATCGCAACGCCACGGACATTGGTCTGTTTGTGTGGGGACGATAGAAAGTGCAAGAGTCCATGAGAAGAAATTGAAAAGGACAACATGCAAGAGAGATATAAAAAATACAGCTTCCCGTATAGAAGCATAGAAGCCTGGAACAACCTTGATGCAAAAGTGATTAATGCAAGAAGTATTCAGGACTTCAAAGGCAAGCTGGATAATAGTAGATTTGGAGACGGGTCAGTATGAGCATAGCTCTTTTCCTGTATGTTACAACTAGGTAAATACACGCACGCACACACACACACACACACACACACACACACACTATTACAATAGTTATATTAGTTTATTTGCAGATGATGCAAAACAATTAAGAGAAATAAAAAGCTATTAAGACTGTGAAACACTACAAAATGACCTGAACAAGATCTACGAATGGAGCAGAAGATGGGAAATGGAATTTAATGTAAATAAGTGTCATGTGATGGAAATTGGAAAAAGTGAAGAGATATAAATGGCCATATAAAATGGGAAATGAAATAATTGCCAAGGTTCAGGAAGAAAAGGACCTGGGAGTGATAATGCAGGATAACCTACAACCAGAAAAACATATAAATAAAATATTTGGAGATACGTACAGGATGTTAAAGAATATTAGAGTGGCATTTCATTACATGGACAAAAATATGCCGCCCATGGAGACTCAGTACAAATACTAGTAAGAAATAATAAGAAATAAAGTTACCAACTCTCGAGCAGAGAAGAGAAAGAGGAGACTTAATAACAATGTTTAAGCTGATAACTAAGATGGAGGAAACAGACAATGAGAGACTACTGACTCGGAAGGAAAGAGAAGGTCGATACACAAGAGGACATACAAAACAACTAGGGAAAGGTAGATGCCTGAACAACATAAAGAAGTACAGCTTCCCTCATAGAAATGTAGAAGTTTGGAATGGACTAAATGAGGAGGTGATATCGGCAAATAATGTGCACCAATTGAAAGAAAGACTGGATAAATGTAGATACGGAGACGGGACCACACAAGTGTAGCTCAGGCCCTGTAAAACAACTAGGTAAATACACACACACGCACATGCACAGTTGCACACACAGACCGGGAGTATGGTTTTAGGAAAAAGAGATCATGTGTGACCAACATAATAAGCTTTTACTCAAGAGTAATTGATACAACACAAGAAAGAGATGGCTGGGCAGACTGTGTATATCTAGATCTTAAAAAGGCATTTGATAAAGTTCCACATGAGAGGCTACTTTGGAAATTGGAAAATATAGGAGGAATCACAGGGATGATCAAAACCTGGATGGAAAGTTATCTGAAAGGAAGAGAAATGAGAACAGTAGTGAAGGATGAAAAATGTGAATGGAGAAAGGTATTTAGTGGGGTACCACAAGGATCAGTGTTGGCACCAATAATGTTAATGATTTACGTCCACGACATGACTGAGGAAATAAAAAGTTAAATTAGTCTACTATGGATGATGCAAAACAATTAAGAGAAATAAAAAGCTATTAAGACTGTGAAACACTACAAAATGACCTGAACAAGATCTGCGAATGGAGCAGAAGATGGGAAATGGAATTTAATGTGAATAAGTGTCATGTGATGGAAATTGGAAAAAGCGAAGAGATATATATGGCCATATAAAATGGGAGATGAAATAATTGCAAAGGTTCAGGAAGAAAAGGACCTGAGTGATAATGCAGAATAACCTACAACCAGAAAAGATAAATAAAATATTTGGAGGTACGTACAGGATGTTGAAGAATATTAGAGTGGCATTTCATTACATGGACAAAAATATGATGAGAATGATAATTACTACAATGATCCGACCAAAAATGGAATATGCTGCCATTGTAGGGTCCCCATATAAAAAGAAGCATGTGAAAAAGTTGGAGAGGATACAGAGAATGGCAACAAAGATGGTACCAAACCTAGAAATACTCTCTTGTGAGGAAATTTGAAGGAAATAAAGTTACCAACACTCGAGCAGAGAAGAGAAAGAGGAGACTTAATAACAATGTTTAAGCTGATAACTAAGATGGAGGAAACAGATAATGACAGACTACTGACTCGGAAACAAAGAGAAGGTCGATACACAAGAGGACATACAAAACAACTAGGGAAAGGTAGATGCCTGAACAACAAAGAAGTACAGCTTCCCTCATTGAAATATAGAAGTTTGGAATGGACTAAATGAGGAGGTGATATGGGCAAATAATGTGCACCAATTGAAAGAAAGACTGGATAAATATATATATGGAGACGGGACCACACAAGTGTAGCTCAGGCCCTGTAAAAACACAACTAGGTAAATACACACACACACACAATAAAGATTGAGAAAGACTGTGAAACACTACAAAATGACCTGAACAAGATCTACGAATGGAGCAGAATATGGGAAATTGAATTTAATGTGAATACCATATTTTACGGCTTATAAGACGCACTTTTTTCCCCACCAAAAAACCTGAAAAATACTCCTGCGTCTTCCAAGACTAATGTTGTAGTACACTAGGGCCCCGTGTAAAACGATAAATTGGTCGATAAATGAGGTCGTTCTATGTGAATTCGCTCTATGTGAAACACATAACCTATGGGAAAAATTGATATTGGTCGATCGGTCCTCCCGTGCATACCCGTACATTTATACTCATTCACACCCATGCATATCAAAACATATAAATGATAAGTTATGCATAGAAATGATGAAATAGACATATTTTTGCTTACCTATAACACTGGTCGACACCAAAAATGGTTCTGAGCTCATTGTGTGTGGGTTGGAAAGCATTTTCGCTGCTGATTTAAAAAATGGCATTGCTTTTTCTCTAGCACGTATAGTTTTTGAAATATCGGCATTTTAAATTTTAATAGCTATTATAATTATATACGTATATATAATTATATAATTAATCGAAACAATCCCCCTACGTTAATATATATTACTCGTAATTAAATTCTGGTGGTGCCTGCGGCTTTATTAGGACCTAATGTACATATCTGGCAAAAAATATACTTAAATTGTGTTCCAAATATATCCAAAAATGTGCCACATCTTGGAAATATTCGAAAATATGCCAAATCACAGTAAATTTTGATATATATATAAATTTTGATATATATATATATATATATATATATATATATATATATATGTATTTTGGAACACAACTTCGAGATTTTTTTTGAGAGAAAGATGCGCTAGTTCGAAGAACAGTCAGATCTAGACTGTTCTTCAGAAGAACAGTCAAGATCTCAAATTGGTATTAAATATACATATGATTTAAAACTATACCTAACACACAAAGTACTCACCCTGCTCCATAGTACATCATAAGTGTTTCTGTAGTTTGCTCTTTCGTTTGTAGGAGCAGCTACTTTCACGTTGTAGCGTCCAGCAATAGTCCCCTATCATGTTGGGACTGAATCGTCCTTGGTATCGGGTTTTCATGGTGGCAATGTCCTGGGGGAAAACGTTCCCCCTGCTCATCACTGACCGCGCCAAGATTCGTGGGAAGAAATCAAGATGTGAATGGAAAAAGTGGATTTTGAGTGACATCCGAGCCCCAAGCGCATGGTAACTCTTCAACATGTCATTTACAAGTTCCTCATAATTCGATGCTCGAACATTACCTAGGTAGTTCTTTATAACAGCCAAAAAGCTCTTCCAAGCAGCTTTTTTCCAGGGCAGTTAGGCTCTTTACAAAGTCATCATCATTGAGTAGTTGACAAATTTGAGGGCCATTGAAAACACCTGCCTTTATTTTGGCTTCAGATACAGTGCGTTAAAACTTGCTAACAATACTGAAAGCCAGAACCATTTTGATCCATGGCCTTCACAAAAATTTTCATTAACCCAAGTTTCAGATGCAATGGAGGTAAGTACACCTTTTCACTGTCATCAAGAGGTTTGTACATACAGTTGAACCTGCCAGGTGAGTCTTTCGGTCGTGCTGGCCATTCCTTTTGTTTGTAATGTTTGCTGTCCGCTCTAGAGTCCCACAAACAAAGAAAACACATGTGCTTAGTGTAACCTAACTGGAGTCCCTAGAGCAAGGAGATTACCTTCAGGTCCCCACACAGATTCCACTGATGTTCTTCATATTTAACAGCAGATAACAAAGTCTTCATAGTTTTCATAAGTTTCACTCATTTCATGGCCATGCACAATTGGAACACTCGGAAGCTTATTTCCTTTATGCAGAAGAACGGCCTTTAGCGTGTTTTTTCCTGAATCTATGAACAGCCGCCACTCACTCTTATCATAAGTGTGAGACTCACAAAGTTGTTCCATGAGTGTGTCAACATCAAAGCAGTAACAGAGCTTGTGTTCCATCTTGAAGAAGCTTGAAAGTTCTTTATGTCTACGATGAAACGTGGTGATGAGAACTCCTTCTTGTAGCAAATTCCATTCCTTGAGACGAGATCCAAGGATTTCACTTTTCTCCTTGGGTAGATCTAGGTCCCTAGCAAGGTCATGTAGCATTTCCTGACTGATGAATTTGGGCTCTCTGTTGTCTGCCATTTCTTGAAAGTCTGTATCCATGGGATTATCCTCCTCGTTCGAATCTGATTCACTTATAGCACTTGCAATTGGAACATTTGGAACTGGGAGATCAGGAACGTGTGGCACAGGCCTGATGGCAGAAGGTACGTCAGGATACCTGATTTTAGCTCGCGTTTTTACTGAATATCCTTTGATGTTAGTGAGGCAGAAGTAGCAGTCAGTACTGTGATCCTTTTGTTCACGCCAAACCATTGGTATGCCGAATGCCATGCCTGATGGCCGTTTGCCACGCATCCATTCATTCAAGTGGTTCACACAGGGGTTGCATGCTACGTGAGGGGCCCACTTCTTATCTTGATCACCTATACGGCACTTGAAATAATGCAGATAAGCTGCTTTAACATTCTTTGTAAGAGGTTTCTTCAGACTGTCAGGGGTAAAAATTCCACATATGTAACAAAAACTGTCCGATGCATTCACACAGTTACGGCGCTCCATCACAGCCCGGTACAAGGTACTATATACGGTAAACCAACTAAAATTAGGACTCCACTAAATCAAACACATCATATCTGCAAAGAAAAATAAAATGTTTAAATATATGTCAATAGCTGTACGATCAGTAGGTAAAAATGTACTACACAGCCTGCTAACCCCTCGCCAATACGCAGCTCGCACACCCTCCCCTGCTCACTGCACAAACCACACTGACTCAAAAACACTGCACTGCCCTAAATAGGCTTGAGAAAAGAAAAGATTAAGAGTTTAAAATGAAAACATTGGTGAAACCTATTTCTGCTGATTTTACCCATATTTTTTCATGAATTGCGTCTGGTTCTCAAAAACTGGACGTGATAGAGTTAATTGAACATCAGATTCGAGTTCAGCAGGGTCGATTTACCTATAATCTGCTTCATTTAGCCCAGAACCATAGCTTCGATTTTTTTTTGTCGACCAATGTAATCTAATAGGGATTATCTACAGGGGGCGAGGGGTTCTGAGGCATCTTGTCACTCATCGTCACATCGGTCAGAGCTCGCACGCTCACAGCTGATAACTTGTAAACAAACCCACAACAAAAGTGTACCGTCGAATGAAAGCCATCAATAAATTACGATAACTGACGATATTGTGAATGGATCACAACATATATTCTTCACATGAATGTTTTTTTTGGTAATAATGAACGAGAACTGCGCGGTCGCTACCGCCATTCCCCACCTCATGCCACCCTCACCCCACCTCCGTGGCAACACGCCGCCGCCGTGCCCCACCTCACCCCATGCCGGGGACACACAACCTTCGTTCTGTATGATATTTCGGCGCTCTATATGAGAACACCTCGGATTTGCCCTACTTTGATGGCGGAATCGTTCTATATGATCACATTAATTCCTAACGAAAATTTTGGAATTTTATTTATTAAAAAAAAAAAAAAATAATAATAATTTCTTTTTAAATTCTAATATTTTAGGTCGTTCGTTCTATAAGGGAAACGCTCTATGCGAACACGTTTTATGCGGGACCCTAGTGTATATATAGTCTAAAATATATAATAACCAATAATATCAATAGTAAAATAATTGTCTAATATAATATATAAAATACACATCTCTACGTCACTATGAGGCACAGTGGGACACTCAGACTGTCCCCACTGTGCCCCATTTAAGTGTCCCACTGTGTCCTATATGACACTTTGGAAACAAAGTCGTTATATTCGAAATCATAATCACATGCTAAAAGGATCATCTCTAATGCACACACTTAGTTGTTATGCTTATGTAGTACTAATTATTATATAACTTTTGTGCAATACAGATGATCCCACAGAGACTGCTGTACTTACAGCAAACAAAGATACTTTTGACTGTTGATAGAACAAAGGCGTCCAGCACAGAGGACGTTGGCAGCACACCCTGCCTCAGCAACGTTAGTAGAGCACTGAGGCCTGAGGGAGTGTTATGTCGCCTGAAGTACAACAGTCAGAGTTGCATGATACTTCTGGAATCAGTGTTGTCCCACTGTGCCCCACTCTCCCCTACATAGACGTGTTATATTTTGGTTTCCGCACGTGAATAACTGCTGCCCTAGTCATCACATTTGTCATTATGTTCACAGAAAATTGTTGCTTATATAGCTGGGTTTGTGGTATACAAACTAAAGCAGTCATTGCAGTGAGTTTTGCCTATTGTGAGTTCTTGTCACAGTTAAATTCATTCACTGGCTTTTCTGAAGAGTAGAGGTACTTTGATTTCCCTTCAGATGATGTAATCACACAGCCTGCCTCTCCCTGGCGCACACACCTTCTCCACACATTTATCATGGCCGTATTGGTCGGAAATGGGTGCTAAGCTCTCTGACAGGGCACAGCTTTCTTGCTGCACCCATAAAGGATGCAAGTATATGCCATATCACACAAAACAAAAAAAATCAGAAACACCCAAAATTCTTCAAGTACTATATTTATTTATAATCTTATGTGTATTTGTATTACCGCGGGGTTGAGAGGCCACCTCATGTGACGTCACCGAGCCGTGGTGCGTCATCTGCAAGTCGTCAGGAGCGTTTTGGAAACTCGGGGAATTTACAGATTTTGATTGCTTATTTAAAAACGGGTGACTGGATTAAAAAAGTGACAACATATTGCTGATATACTCGATAATGGCTATATTTTGACTGCATTAAATCAGGAATGATGAAATGGTCTGGACGATTACTTAAGTCCCTATCTGTAAACCCCATGATGTATAAGTTCAACTATATATAAGTTATTAGTAGTGAAATATGAAAATGTAAAAGTAGAATTGTAGCCCATAATGTTGTACAAGTATATATAAGTTCAATTAATAGTGGAATAGTGAAATATAAAATTAGAATAGTAACCCATATACATTGGTACGTATGTTAAGCTAGGAATAATCTACACATTCCTGTAAAGTCAAAGATAGTTCTCAGTAGTCCAGCTGAAGCTCCTGACTGTAAAACCTATAAGAATACAACAATAAGTACAAAAAAAAAGGATTAAAGGGATTAATTTCATTATTATTTAATTACAGTATTTCATTATTGGACATTATTGGTATTTCATTATTGGACAAAACATTTTTCAAAGACAAAATTTGTATTTTCTATTTACGTAGTTTTTATGTATTTTGAATTAATTTAGCAGTTTTTTGGCGGAAATGAATATATTTTCTTATACCACCCCATCCTCCCCCTAAAGTTTATAAAATAAGTAATTTCTGCACATGCGCTGACCCATAACAGACACAAAGGCAGGTAAACTCAAAAGTAAAGATCTTTGAAATTAATTTCTGATGGAAAATGGCCGCCTATGTAATATGGGGTTAGAAATACTCGCTCCTAATGACGAGAACTAAACGTTTAATATACCTACCTAAAACCACCGACTGTGTATTGGTTGAACCTTAATTAGTGACATTACACTTAATAAGTGTAATGTCACTTATACTTCTTGTTCTCCAATCTGCCCATTTTATTTTCCATCAATCAATATTTCCGAATACGTACTTCAACTTGTCGCTGACTTCTGTGTCTCTGATTTTTCTGGTGTGTTTTTTTTTCCATCTTATTGCATGTACTGATGTACTTTTGCTCTTATTTATCTGTAAGCCCTAATGCTTACCCATGTTTAGTGTCATAGCTGTCACTTGCTCAGCTTCACTTAATCACTGGCCATCGAATATCATCCTGTTATACACAAGAAATAGGGATGTTATCCTAAACATTTCATCCTGGTAGCCTTTCATTCTTCCTAATTTCTCCTCCATCTGGTCTAGTAAGGATTTTAAACCATCTACTTATAATTTCCTCTATTCCTAATGTTTGTCTAAGCAGGCGTGTACAGGCATGTATACCTCATTACCAACGTTCAAGTTACATACATTCAGAGATACGTACAAACCTGTGAGTAATTATAACTATGTAGTGGTTTTCCTGTATATTTCATCCCCCCAACATGTCTCAGAAGCATTAGAGTGTAGGTAGTCAGTCTGTCAGTGGTGATGGTAATAGTAAGAACCATTGACACTACGTATAGACCATTTAAGCTGATACAATATAGGTACTGTTAAGTAATATTGGGCTATAAGCTGTACTGTACTTTTTTTCTTTTTACAGGGCTGTGTGTACAGTGTTAAGTATTGCTGCAATGCTGGTAACTTTTGTACATTGCAAGTTCAGTACAAACCCCACGAACGTACGTAAGTATGGAAGCTCCTGTATTTGCCTCAATTATTACTTTGTTCAGGTGCAATAACTCCAACTGTTATTTATTCTACTCATGGTGGTTTATCTATAACTATTTCCATCATGTTTGAGTTCTTTTGACCCATTTCCATTATGACATTCTACCCCTTTATATTCAAATTTCTGCCTTATTGTATTAATTCCTTCATATTTAGGGGAATTTTCATACTATTATACCATTTTTCATCTTTCCAGTATACTTTGATATTTCTATGGAAAAACCTGCATGAAATAGACATAGGTGTAAATATTTATAGCCTCGTTTTTTTCTAACTTCGTCGCATTGTTTTGTATATTTCTAGACAATTTGGACTTGTCTTTTAATGCAGTTGTGATCACTTTTCCTGCTGCTGTCCAATGATGAAGAGACAGAGTAAGGTTTATGTGATATACATATATGTGACCTGCAGAAAATAGGAGTATAACTTATGCATGGAAAGACTGTTATTTAAGGCAATCAGCAGAGAAACTTTTAAAACCCTGGTTACATTTATTGAGTAACACCTGCACTGCCAACCCAACAACTGCTGGGGCCATTACTCCCTCACAGCACACAAGGGCACGGCTGCCACCACACATGTAGCACACTTCCCACCACCATCACCCATTGCCACACAGGACACACTCCCACAGGCACGGGTACAACCACACTTGTCCACACAACACACCACCTCAAAAGTGGATCTTCAAGTGCCTGGCAATATCACTCTTTGCCTTGAAACACTTGCTACAAATATCACACGAACTCCAGCAAGCCAGTGTGTCTAAAGGTGTGTCTATTGAGTTCAGAACTTGCATAAAACCTTTTCCCACACTCTAGACATTCATATGATTCTTAACACCACTGTGTGTCAGGGTGTGTGTGGTGAGGTCAGTCTTTCTAGTAAATCTTTTCACACACTCTAAACATTCATAATTCTTAACACCACTGTGTGTCAGGGTGTGTGTGGTGAGGTTACTCTTGTAGTAAATACTTATCCACACTCCAAACATTCATAATTCTTAACACCACTGTGTATCAGGGTGTGTGTGTGTGGTGAGGTTAGACTTATCAGTAAATCTCTTCCCATTCTAAACATTCATAATTCTTAACACCACTGTGTGTCAGGGTGTGTTTGGTGAGGTTACCCTTTTGAGTGAACACTTTCCCACACTCTAAACATTCATAATTTTTAACACCCCTGTGTATCAGGGTGTGTGTGGTGAGGTGACCCTTTGTAGTAAATATTTTCCCACACTCAAAACATTCATAACTCTTAACACCACTGTGTGTCAGGGTGTGTGTGGTAAGGTTACTCTTTGTAGTAAATTTTTTCCCACACTCCAAACATTCATAATTCTTAACACCACTGTGTGTCAGGGTGTGTTTGGTGAGGTTACTCTTTGTAGTAAATATTTTTCCACATTCTAAACATTCATAATTCTTAACACCACTGTGTGTCAGAGTGTGTTTGGTGAGGTTACTCTTTGTAGTAAATCTTTTCCCACACTCCAAACATTCATAATTCTTAACACCACTGTGCGTCAAGAAATGTTCTTCAAGTTTACTCTTGTATTTGAATGTTTTCTCACACTGCTGGCACTTCAGCTCACTGTCTGCCTTGTGGCCTGAGCTGCCTGCCTCCAGGTGATTCTTGCCATCACACCTGTGCCTCCCCACACCTGAGGCAGACTGATCCTGCTGCTCCCGGCCACTCATGCTGCTGCCCGGTCCCACAGCCTCCACCGCAGCAATACTCTCGCCAGCACACGCGACGGCCGGTCCTGCGGGAACCCTCGGGGATGCCGGAGTGAGCCGGGTAGGGGAGCAGCCGGCTTGGACAGTGACCTCAGCACCTGCAACAAAGTTGACAGTCAGGACAGAGAGCCACGTGCTGCCCTGACACTCTGCCCCTGCCTGCGGGGCCCACACCCTGCTTCCTGCCTCACTCACACCACATTTGGCAAGGCCTCCTCTCCCTCCTCCTCCTGAAAGGGGAGGTGAATTGAAATGGAGGTGAAAAACTAATACGGTGAATAAAGGACGTGTTAATGAAATTGAATGATGAGAAAAAAGGGCAAGACTTGAAGATGAAGTGGAAGTACATAGTAGTAAGATTGGGACCTTATGCAGAAGGAAGAGATAGACCAATAAAACTACGATTGAAATGGCAGACTGCAATCGAGGAGATCCTGGCGAGAGCTTTTAGGCTGAGGTCAACGGATGATTACAGGGAGGTGGATGGAAAAAACCCAGTGAATGAAGAGGAAAGGAAAAAGTTCAAGGAAATTAAAGAGGAAGTAAGGCAGAAAAATGTAGAAAGAACGGAGGAAGAGAAAGCAACATTTTTTAAAGGTAGTATTAGATTAATGGCTGAGAAAATTATATATAAAGAAAAAAGACTAAAGGAAAATGTTGTGAGGAAATTTGTTGTAAAAAAGGGAATGGCAGTGATGTACACTAACACAGATGGGATAATACAAAGCAGGCTGGAACTGAGAGATTATTTATTAAATAAAGATCCAGACGTGGTGTGTCTAACAGAAACTAAATTATTAGAAGACCAAGTGGTGATAAGTAATAACTAACACATGTTGAGAAGGGACAGTAGTGGTAGAACAGGTGGTGGAGTTATGATAATGACAAAATATAAGGGTAAAAGTTTAAAAAAAGTGAAGTATGGAGAAGGAAGAGCTGAAATAGTGAGTGTATCAATAGAAGTAAAAAATAGAGAAACACACACTAGTGGCAACCTATGTACCACCCAAAACAAATACTTGGAGTAAGGAAGAACATGAGAAAGTACTAGAAGATACCTTGAAGTATTTAAGTATAATAATCAAGAGTAGTAAAAAGGTACTACTGGCTGAAGATTTTAATTGCAAGGAAGTAAAATGGGAGACCTTTGAAGGAGGAAATGAGAATGCTTTTGGGGATAGATTGTTGAGGCTGACAATGGAAAACACGATGACTCAGTGGGTGACAGAAAACACAAGATATAGGGGAGATGAACCAGCAAGACTTGACTAAGGTATTAACAATAGGTATGGACCTAGCAAAGGAGATAAGTTGTGTGTGCCCCATGGGAAAGAGTGACCATGTCATTTTAGAAATGGAGACGGAAAAGGATGTAAAGGATGAATTGTACACGAGGAGCAGGAGCAACTTTGCAAAAACTAACATGGAAGAACTGAGAATTTTTTTGGAGAAATTGACTGGGAGAAATTAAGAGAGTGAATGATGTGCAAGAGAAATATGATAATTTTCTGGGCATATATGAGAAAGGAGTTGAAAAACATGTTCCACTATATACACCAAGATACAAAGGAAAGCAGGAATGGCTTAATGGAAGATGTGAGAGGGCAAAGAGAATAAGGGATGAGGCATGGAAAGAATGAAGAGAATCGGCACAAAAAATAAAGAGATGTAAGTTGGCAAGAAATTAATATGTGCATAAGGAGGAAGAGACAAAGCATTGAGAAGGATAGAGTGAAAACGTAGGAAGAACCCAACTGTCTACAGATTTTCATGGAGTCAAGCAAATTGACAAAGTGAGAGACTGAAATAAGAGCAATGAATATTGAAGATGCAAACATAATGAGTGAAATATAAATAAAATTTCCTGGCAATATCACAAAGAAGTAGAAATTAAACCAGAGAATGAAATGTCCTGAAGATGAAAATTAAATAAAAAGGAAGAAGTATGAATGTGAAGATGGAATTCTTAATGGAAGATGTGAGAGGGCAAAGAGAATAAGGGATGAGGCATGGAAAAGAATGAAGAGAAATCGGCCACAAAGAAATAAAGAAGACTGTAAGTTGGCAAGAAATTAATATGTGTGCATAAGGAGGGAAGAAGAAAAGAGATATGAGAAGGATAGAGTTGAAAAACGTAAGGAAGAACCCAAACTGTTCTACAGATTTATCAATGGAGGGATCAAGCATAAGAACAAAGTAGAGAGACTGAAAGAAGGCAATGAAATATATGAAGATCCAAACATAATGAGTGAAATATCAAATAAAAATTTCCTGCAAGTATCCACAAAAGAATAGAAATTTAATGAACCACAGAGAATGAAAAATGTCCTGAAGGAGTGAAAAATTTAAATATAGAAGGAAGAAGTTTATGAATTGTTGAAGGAATAGGAGGAGAGGAAAGCACTAGGACCAGACGGGGTGTCAGGAAGGCTGTGTTTTAAAGGAGTGCAGAATGCAGTTGGCTGAACCAGTATAGGATATAATAAAGTGCTCATTAACAAAGGGAAAAGTGCCAAAAGAGTGAAAGAGAGAGGCTATAGTGGCAATCAGGGTTGTTGATTTTTTTTATTTAAAAAAAGAAATTAAACAAAATCCGATTTATTTGATTTAAATCAGATTTATTTGATTTAAATCGATTTTTTATATTTTTATTAATTTGATGTTCTACATGAAATTAACTACTACATGACATTATTTAGCATATTTATAACTAAAAAGAGAAAGAATAAGTGAATAAAAAATGAATATAACATGAAATACAGATGAATTTACATTATTTTCTATTTCTATGATGGACGTTGTCACATCAATAGGCCTGTGTCTATAAGCACGTTTTCACGACGTTTGCCAGGCCGGTCTAGGCTGGCCCTTAATATATTCATACCCATTAGTATAGTTATACCCACTTAGTATATTTATATTATTATCAGCATAAATATACTAAGGGCTGGCCCAGGCTGCACTGATGCTCGCGAAAACACATCCTGACTGGCCCTGTCCCATTCGTGGTTCCTATTGGCTGGGGGATCGAGTGGGCGGTCTTTACCGTCCTGCAAGCTTTATCCCCCCCCCCCCCCCAAGACACACCAAATGATTATTAATTTGACCTCTGGTAATAACCTCCTAGCTGGCATATGAAAGGTCATCATTCTGTCTGTGATGAGAGTCAGCTACACAAAATATTGCCTGATTTTGCTATATCATACTGTTCGGCCTAATTTTTCAGTCATCCTTGCTACTTGACTTCCCAAAGGAAAGTCAATCTGATTCAATGGGATTTTTGTTGTAGTAATAATTACTTCGGCAGTTAAACAAGAGAATTATATTTTTTGTTTGATAATAATTAATCATAATGCATATTAAACTTTGGTTAATTTAACTTTGGCTTTTTATAAACCAAAGTAACATGCATATTCAACTTTTGGTTATAGTAGTGTGGCTTTTTGTACAGTAAAACAAAAAATATATATATAATTGAGAAAAAAATATTTCTGCTGTGAAAACAGCCACATGGCAATTTGCTATCAAAAAGTGCCACAGTGGATTCCCCCGCACCACTCATTGTGTCTCATTATGATATATATATATATATATATTACAATGATACAATTGGTGTTCATAAAGCCCATTTGCTTAATTTTCCTTATTTCCCCTCTCGTTTTCAAATAATGATAAGGTTATGATTTAAATCAGTGATTAAATTTTTTATTTTTTTTATTGAAATCATGATTTAAATCAGTGATTAAAATCAACCTGATTTAAATCAAACAACCCTGGTGGCAATCTATAAAAAATGGAAAGATGGAGGAACCATTAAATTATAGACCAGTGTCAATGACTAGCGCAGTAACAAGGATCAGTTTTGTCATGAGTAGCGAGTGAGTGAGTGAGTTTTTAATGTTGTGAGTGAGAGCCGACCGCTGGGTGGTCGTGACGGTGAGGGGTTTGGTGGTGGTGTTTAGGGCTGCCAGGAGGAACCCATGGAGCCCTTGTGGTGATGTCCTGCCAGGCGATCACAGACTTACCAATAAATTTTGCGGGTTCACTACTGATCTACCCAGATCTTATTGTCCGCCTCCATTTCTATCCTTTGTGTGTGGTGGTCATATCTTTTTTTTAATGTGTTTAAAGAGGAAGCACTCACAAGGTGTTCAGAAAGGTTGTTCCTGGGGTTGATTACCCGGTGTGCAAAAGTGTTCTTTGTTTGCACCTTTGGTTGCACCTTTCCTTAAACAAGTGACTAGAGTGTAGTCCTCTTAGGTTAGTGGTGGATAACTTGAAATAAGTCTTGTGTATCCAAGTTTTCCATGCCATTCAAAATGTTGTAGACCTCAATCATGTCTCCTCTTTTTCTTCTATCCTCCAATTTGGATAAGTACAGTTTTTTCACTCTTTCTTCGGTTAAGATTAATTTTATCACCCCTGCCAATCTCGCTTACTACCTTATGAAGGACTAATATTTTGTAATACACATCTTCTACTAACCTTCAAACCTCTTGGAAAGCTGTTACTTTGGTAAAAATCACGTACAAAAATGATCTACGGCGCTATGGGCACAATTGTAAAAAAAACAAAAACAAAAAAAAACATGTACAAGGCAGCGCGAAACTTGAGGAGATAATGCGCAAAGTCGGGATGGTAAGAATTTAGGACTCGGCGCGAAACTCGAGGATTGCGAAACTCGAATAACGTGAAACTCGGGAGGGTACTGTACGTATTTTGTAACCTTACTTCTTGCTCCCGTGTTATGTGACTCGCTTGTCCTCTCCATCACTCCGTCCAGGTGTCCAAGCTTTGCTGGCCTTTGCTTCCCTTTATTCATAGATGCTGCCACCTTTTCCAGGCACGGATCGCAATGCAAAACCACAGGAATTTGTCTGTGCTATGTTATCAAATGCTTCATTGCTCAATCTCGTACATTCTATGTGGTACCAGGATTCGCAGCAATCACACTCAAATTCTCAATGGCACCTAAGCCTACCTTTCCCGCACAAACTGGCCACCTGTAGCCATCCTTGTTTACGTTCTCCGCGTGCCCGTCCCTGTTTACCTTCTCTGCGAATGTAGTACCTCTATGGCTAGTAATAATTTTACTCATCTTTTAGACCAAACACAATATGGAGGGGGCTAAGGATCAATGTAAAGTGTTTTACTCAGCTGTGAACCCCAAAATATATTGGAGATTTTCCATTGTTTGATGGGACGGTATTATTTCAGATGAACACCGAATTCACTTTGGTGGACGAAACTGTTTTTTTCTGGTGAGTTTTGATGTGTTTTGAATGAACCTGCTAACTGTTTCTGTTGCATTATTTCTATTTTTTTTAGGTAAAGGTTAGGTTAGGTTAGGTTAGGTATAGGTTAATTTGATATAGGTTAGGCTAGGTAAAGGTTAGGTTAGGTATAGGTTATGTTAGGTTCTATTTGTTTTTTTGTCATTTTTGTTGCCAAAAAAAAAGTGATTTGCGGCAGGAACGGTCAGCAGTTTCATTCTAAATACACCAAAACTCGCCAGAAAAATTTAGTTTCGTTCACCAAAGGAAGTTTGGTGCTCCTCTGGAAATTTACTGCTGGGACCGCCCGCCGACACATCCGCTTCCCTTGGCTGACCTATAGGAACTCATATATATATATATATATATATATATATATATAATTATATATATATATATATATATATAGAGAGAGAGATGAGAGAGAGAGAGAGAGAGAGATATCACAGGCTGGCAGCTGACCTGTCTCCTTGAGGTTGATGAGTCTTCTCAGGAAGGTACAGGTGAGGCGGATGACGGCGGGGCGTCGTGATGGGTGGACGGCAGCGGCGGCCAGCAGGGTGGCCAGGTCAAAAGTGGTGACGTTAGGGCGATGAGTTGACCACGTAGAAGTTGTCGGGTGGAGTGGAAGCGAGGACACTGCAGCAGGAAGTGCTCAATGGACTCCGGGACGTTCCTGCAGGGGCAGTACGGCTTCGGCGTGAGGTGCAGGCGATGCAGGTGCGCCGTGAGTGTTGTGTGGCCGATCCTCAGGCGGGTGAGGGCGACATCCAACTCCAAGACGCGGGATGTTTGTCTCCATGGGTGCGGGGAGGAGTCTGTGCGGTATTGATCGATGGAGGTGGCACGGAGGGCGTCGCCGAGCGACCTATCCCAGGCGGACTGGCGGAGCGGCAGACTCTAGAGATCAGCTGGCCGAGATACATAAAACTTTTAGTGCTAATAATTCACTCGTTACCTTATAAACAAGTAGCTGTTAAGCCGGTAATAATGGACGAGGACTTCGCGGTGTTTTTCAGACACCGACTATTTTTTCCTGGCCTACAATAGGTGCTTGTTCTAATGGAGATAGTTTTATTTTGCGCAAAACCATAGTTTAAAAAAAAAAAAAAAAAATCATCACCGAATTTTAAGGTACCGTTTCCATTAAAACACTATCTCCATAAGAAAAAGCACTAACACTTGGCCGGCAAAAATTGGTCAGGGTCTTATAGGTTTTAATGAAACCTAACCTAAGGTTATAGGTTTTGATGAAACCTAACCAAACCTTAACCACAAAATACTTAACCTACCCTTATGGGTTTTTTAATGAAACCTAACCTAACCAAACCCACAAAGTATACCTAACCTAACCTGAAAGGTTTTTTTACTCCCCCCATGAGTGGCCATGGCTGCCGTATTCTTTTATAATGCTCTGTTTACCCCCCAAACTGATCTGACTTGGGAATATGCCCTAATACCCTTCTGTGTGGCATCAGAGTGGCCTCGCTTGCCTAGTGCCCCCCTATTGATGGATACCTAGCCACGCCACTGCTAAAAAGCAATCCAGCCCTTTTAATGAACAGCCCACAAATTACGTAGCAAAAAAGAAAAAAAGAAGATAATATCCTACCCACAATCCTATGAAAAGCGGTTAATGAGTTCGAAACACGAACGAACCCTATCAATATAAGCTTTAAAAACAATACTACAAAACTATTCCAACACTTACTAACTCATATTTAGTAACATTTAAGACTTAGAAAAACGTACAGGTAAAAAAATTTTGGGTCAAAGGTCAATAGGTTAGGGTTTTGGGGAAGGAAATAAGGGAAAGGTTTAGTGTTTCGAAGCAGTGTTGAGTTCCTTGAATATTCCGATACGATCATACGAGCTGCAGTCGCGAGAGAGCCAGCGAACCTTTGTGCAGGCAGCTGGGAGGAGGAACAGGAGGATTTTTGGCCAAACAACGCTTTATTTTGTTGCTTTTCTTCCTCTTTCTGCAGCGTAAGGTAAGGTGTAGTAAAAAGAGAGAAAGGGAAGGAGTGGGAGAGGGGTGAGAGGAACGAAATGGGCAGTGGTCGTAACCATCATCTAGTTGGCCCTAGGGGGTAGCCACGCCGCCACGGCCACCCCCGAAATCTCATTGGCCACTCCTGATCAGAGTAGAGTCCGAGCCCGAGGTCTAATTCATCAATTTCTTTTCAATGGCTGTGCCATGGCCACCCCACACATAGAAAATGTGTCCAACCTTGGCCACCCCACGCCACCCCGTCAAAAATTTCTTGGGCGGCGCTACATGTTAGTATAGGAGAGGGAAGTGTAATGCCCTTATTCGGGAGATGGGTAGTATGATTTTTATTATTATAAAATTCCCCAGTTATGTCTTGTAAGTAATTCTTTTTCTCAGTTTCACATATGACTCATCGTATTTCTTTCTTTCCGCCATCTTTTCGTCTCAGTTTGGCCATCCTAGACGCCATTTTGTTCTATCTTCTTTCGTGCTTTCACCCGTCACTTTTTTCTTCCTTACTTCCATACCCTCTCACTCCAAAAATGTGTTCGGACAAGTTGACGGGCCCACAAATCATACCTTTCTTGGTTATTAGACTAAGCATATTAAATTCTTCAGTATCAAAGAAAAAAACAGGTTTATATTATAAGCCACATGTTCTTATATACGCAAGTTTCATTACTTAAATAGTTATTTCGGGATTATAAGCTTTTCATTTGTGGTCACGGCGACACCATTCAAACAATTTCCTTTTGGTGCGGGTGGACCATAACGCCCAGACGGCAGTTTCCATCCATCTCTCACTTAGGTAAGTCGCTGACCAGTGCTCCTGTTTCCCCCCCCCCTTTCCTTGTTATTATTGTTATCTATATTTTCAAATATGGGTATCTATGTTTAGTGTACGCTAACGTACAGGAGGTGCACCCATCCTTATAAGTATTATTAACAAGAGTTTCCATCCATCTCTCACTTAGGGAGAGGCTTCAACGGGAGGCGTCCCACGCCTTCCTCTCAAGAACACATGGTCATTGTGTATCCACACATCCAACTCCTTATTCTCACATTCTCTTTCCTATATATATATATTCAAGGTATACCTATAGTGCTCAGTCGATGGGTATATAAGTGGTAATTCTAAGAATCATTCTGTAAGGGAATTTATGCTCTAAAGAAGCTTGCCCGTTCCAGATTAGAGTTTATGTATGTGTCTACGGTCTCCAACAGCAATAATGTTTCATGGCGAATAAATAGGATAATGTTTCAAATATAGTTCTTGTGTTATTATAAAAACCCAGGTGATTATTCTGAGTTAGGACAATAATTCCCCACACTTCCAAGAGAGTCCAAGCCTTGTTTCGGTATAACCCCTCGTACCAACCACGACTACCAAGATCAATCTAATATTAATATTAATCTAACGTGCCCCGGGAGTAATCATAGTGAAATACTCGTCAGGGCTGGTGGCAGCAAATCCCCATAACCTAAACCTTATCCTTTCCCCTTAAGTATACCCCCCTTGTTCAGTACTCTCCGTAGTGAGAAGTGGTCAAACTACAATCATATAGTGAAGTCAGAAGACTAAGTTAAATCCTCCATTCAAGTTGTAATCTTTTATCAAATCATCCCCAAATAATATCATTCAAGTAACGTTGACCAGTCATAAAACCCCCATACCAGTGACCCCCAATTTCAAGCAACACACTGGTAGTTTTGCGGTGGGATTTTATTTTGTGTCGGTCATAAGGTACAATATTCATTTGAAAGCCTTTTAGAAAGCACAAAAACCCCGGCAACACAGAAGGAGGGAGTGAGAACTTACGTGTAATTTGAGGTTGTTTAGTCCTCCATGCATAGTATTGGTTGTTGCCTCGTTATCTTTCTACCTTATATAACGCCAGATCGGCTATAATCAGTGGCGTAGCTGTGGGGGGCAAGTGCCCCCAATGAGAATCCGGAACCCCCCCCCCCCCCAGGTGCTTCCCCCCACTGGCCATGGCTGCCGTATTCTGCTTGGACCTGTGAGGTGTGACTGACGATATGCCTTAATACCCTACTATGTGGCATCAGAATGCCCCTGAGCTTCGCTTGCCATAATACCCCCCCATACACAGCTATGCCCCCCAGGTGCCCCCCCCCATTGATAGATAGTACCTATACAGTGTATAATTATTATATATTAATATAAATAATATTTTATACAGTGGCGTAGCTATAGTCTATTTTTTTTATTATGGTCAAAGTGCACTAAGGAGGCCACGCCCCCTTGTACCTGATTGGCTGAACGCAACGTATACGAAGTTGTGATTGGCTAACCAAACCAAGAGTAGTGAAGATTTGAACTCCCCGGTGCACCCAGGAGGCCACGGCCCCTTGCTCCTGATTGGCCGAACGAAACCTGTCTGAAGTTGTGAAGGAGTTGCACTGAATACATACGATCGTGTTATTTAATGATTTAAGTCTTATCTAAAGGCGTATTTTGTAGTGTCCTTCTGGAGTAAAATTATACTTATTTAAGCTCCGCCCCTGCTTGCCATCACAAAATACGATTGTAGCGCTGCCAAAGCTCTTTCTTGATGTTGCCGAGAGTAAAAGTGTCGTACACTTCATTACCTCTTACAGAGGCTCAAGGAATATCGTTAAGGTTGACATTATTGAAAGCACAGCAAAGAGTAGTAGCGTGAGTGTCTGTATTACACATCGATATCTAATTGTTTTGAGCTCTTAGAATGGCCTAGCATTGTTTTCTAACTCTATAGATGGACTTGATATTAAACTGAAATGTTTAGGGCGCTATGAAACTGTTATTTGAATATCTATTTGCTACACAGCCATTTCACGATGTGCGTCGAGGATGTTTAATGCTTTCATGGACCTGTACGTATGTAGCTAGGCTACGTGTACCTACATCTACGTTTCAGCAATTATTCTTTGCCTAAACCTAGATGAATGCTGGTTGTGATTCATCCTCCAGTGCATCTCCCCCGTTTAACATCCATGGGCGGGGTGTGTGTGGTGGGCGGGTGTGTGATGGACGTGTGGTGGGTGGGTGTGTGGTGGGCGGATGTATGATGGGCGTGGTGGTGGGCGGATGGGTGATGGGCGTGTGGTGGGTGGGTGTGTGGTGGGCGGGTGTGTGATGGGCGTGTGTGGGTGGGTGTGGGGGTGGGCGGATGTATGATGGGCGTGTTTGGGGGGTGGGTGTGTGGTGGGCGGATGGGTGATGGGCGTGTGGTGGGTGGGTGTGTGGTGGGCGGGTGGGTGCCTGGGTGGTGGTGGGTGTGTGGTGGCCCGTGGGTAGAGACCTCCTTACCGTGTTGGCGCTGATTCAGAAATGATGAAATTTCGTATTCGTGCCCGGCGATAGGTTCTCTAAAAGGCTTTCTTTTTGTGTGATATAACATATATACCAAATTTTTATACATTTCTATTGCAAATGTAATATCACTCATGAATATATTTAAGTATTTGACTATACTATAGCAATAATACACCAGTTTTGGTGCTAAGCCAGCAAGCATCAACGAAGATTCGGACACATTGAAAAATTCGAGGGATTGGGAAATTTGTTCCCAGACGTCGCTGGAGAATTTTAATATTTGTGACTTCTTACCTGTTAAGAGTCACCTACTCTACTCCTTACCTACTATTAATTAAATACAGTATCCTTTGCATGTCGTGCGCATGTAATGAATGTTGAATTGGATGAGAATTAAAAGAAAAGAGAAACATTTACGGGGGGAGTTTTGATAAGATTTTCTCATGCGCGCGATCTGATTGGCCAGGCTCTTGAAACCACCACCCCACACCCACGACTGTATAATTTTACAGGAAAAGAGTAAAAAAAGTGTATCTGCTCAGTTTTCTATGCACAAAAAAGGTTTAAATATAATGGGGGGGAGTTTTAAAAAAGGGAACATTTTACTTCCAAGGGCAGGAAACAAAATACCCTAAAAAAATATAAACATAAATAATTTTCCCTTTTTGGGGAAAATTTAAAAAGGGCTATACTTTTATCGCGAAAATGATATATGACATCTGAAAAATGACATATTCAATACAAAAGAAGCTTGCTCTTTAATGTTTTTTTGTCATGATATTTTTTTAGCGATCTCATAAAAAAAGAAAGGTATACAGAAACAGCAACTTTTATTCACTTAAATAGCCAAAAACATTCACCCCTATAATGACCCTACGAACTTGTTGTATGTTGCGGGTTTTCTTTTAAACTGTACAAGGGAAATATTTTGGGCCCTTTAAACCTCAAGGAAAATAGGGGGGATTACGGGCAAAGACACTGCCTAGCAGGTAAAAAAAGAGTTTTGGGAAATTCAAAAGAAATTTAGGAGATTCGCCGGGCCCCCGCCCTGCACAGCTGGCAAACACTGGTTTGTTCTGGGGAAGCGTGCACCCCCCCTTTTCCGCTGCGCAAAAAGCCTAAAAAAAAAATTTTTAAAGGCAGTATTAATGTTTCCCTGCATGATGTGACAGTAGACAATTTTTTTTTTTCCCTAATTTCGCTTCATTTTCCCGAATGAAAAAAAAAGGGGAAAAAATGAAAAAAACGTAAATTCCCAAAGCAATTTTTTCAATGGCCCCCTCCCCATAACAAACGTCACGGTTTGTTTACATCGGGCTTTGGGGGGATAAGGGGGGTCCCCCGGGGGGTGGCCCTACAAAGGGAAAAAACTACGGGACGGAAAAATTTTAGAGTTCTTTTGCGCAAAATTGATTTTCCAGGTGCTATATTTTTATGTGCTCTGTTCTCGCTGAAAACACTATAGAAAAGACCAGGTAATGGCTGTTTTGGCAGGGCTTCAAACCAAAAAAAACAGAGTCAAAAACAGACCTCGTAAAAAAGGTAAGAAAATGGTATGACGAAAATGTGTCCCTACCCCCCCCCTTTTTACTTCTTAATGGACTGCTGTGACTTTTCCGGTTTAGAACCCTTCGCACTAAACCCAACACCCAGGTCTTCTCTTTTTGTCAGCAAAGCAGGGAAAATATAGCACCGGGGAATACCCTTTTCGCCCAAAACAACTCAAATTTTTTTCATGTCTTTTAGCCCTTTTCTTTGTAGGCTGTAAAATTTCCCATGGTTTTTGATAGTTTTTAAAAACCCTTTTTAAATTTGAGTTCCTTTTGTTGTTTTTCCTCATAAAAGTAGTGGTACATCAGGGTTTTAAAAGTTTTACTTACGACCAAAGATACCCCGGGTCTATACCAACATTCCCAACCTTTGTTTTGTTTTTTATCATTTTAAACTCCCATCCATAACAATTTGCATAACCACGGGGGACTTAAACCCCCCTTTCCCTCATATACCTGCAGGGTCCTGTCGTCTACCAAATTTTTTTGGGCCCCCTACGCAAATCAGGAAAACTCGCCGACAGTAAGGGTTAGGTTAGTATCCGGGGCCCTTTCGCCCACATCCCATTTCGCCACACCATAGAGTCATTTCCCCAAAAGGGTAATTTCGCCCACACTATGGATTCCAAAAAAGGAGCCGGGGGTTTAAAGGTTTTATATTTTTTTAGGGGTGGGGAAAAACCCCCAACCCCCCCTAGGGGGTTTTGGGTTTTGATTTTTTTAAAGGTTGGGGTTAGGATGGGTTTTGTTTTTGGTATTTTAGGTTTTTTTGGGTTTTAGGTTAGTTTAAATTTGGTTATTTAAAGGATGGGTTTAAATTTTGGTTGGGTTGGTTTGTTTGGTTGGTTGCTTTGGGGGGGGGTTTCAAGCCCCCTGAAGGGTTTTTTAAATTTTTGGTTGGGTAGGTTTTTTTTGGGGTTTTGGCAATTTTCGTCATTTCCCCCCACAAGACTTTTTCGTCCTCATGTAAGTAAAATTCGCCCACATAAAAGGGAGTCAATTCCCCCACAGATCCATGTCAGGGAGTCAGTAACTTTTATCTTCCTCTGGCAGAAATGGAAATAACCCCCTTAACCTTGGGCGAAATGACGGTAAATTTCTAGTGTTTGCCCAATTTCTCCCCCACCCCTTCCCCCCAAAAAAGTTTGGGGGACCTGTGGGAAAAACGGGGTTTTTTGGGTGGGGGAAAAAATTAAACGTCGGAAACACGTAATTAAAGAGGTTTTGTGGGGGGTAAAATTTTTCCCAGTTAGGGTAAAATTTTCCCTTTTATATAGAGAAAATTGCCTAACAAAATAAACTTTACCTAAACCCAAAAAAACCTACCAAAACGGGGGCTTTTACCCCTGATAACCCTAAAACCCAAACCCAAAATTTAAATTTTAAGCAAAACAAACCCAACCTAACCTAACCAAACCCAAACCTATCTAACCTATTAAAATTTGGTTTGGATAGGTTGATTAGATTTGGGTTTTGGGTTTTGGGTAGGTTAATTTGGTTGGTTAGGTTAGATTTGGTTTAGGTTTTAAATTAAAATTTTGGGTTGGTTAGGTTTTGATTTGGTTAGGTTAAAGGGTTTTTCCCCGGGGGGTCGGGGCCCCCCCCCTGCTAGGGTAGGTTAAAAATTTTGGTTTTTGGTTAGGTTTTTTTTTGGTTAGGGAATTTTTTTAATATAAGGAATTACCCTAAAATTTAGGGAATTTTAAACCCCCCCTAAAAAAAACCCTTTTAAATTAAAGTGTTTCCCAAGATAATTTTTTCCCCCCCCCCCCCGGGAAAAACCCCGCTTTTCCAAAAGGTTTCCCCCAAAATTGGGTTTTGGGGGGAAATGGGAGGTATGGGGAAACACTAGAAATTTTCCGTTTATTTCGCCCCAAAGGTTTTCTGGGGTTCTTTTCCCTTCTGCCCAAAAGGGGAAAAAATATATCATGTTACATGACTCCGTGAAATTGGGGTCGGGGGGGCGAAATTGAAATTTAGAGTGGGCGAAATTTACTCTTATATATGTTTTGGGGGAATTGACTTACAGGACGAAATGTCTTTTTTGGGGGGCGAAATGGGCGAAAATTGCCCAAACCCAAAAAAAACCCAACCTAAATTTCCCCACCCTAAAACCGGGGGGTTTACCCACCGATAAACCCAAAAATTAAACCCAAAACTTAAAACCCAACCTAACCAAAAAATAAAACCCATCCTAAACCTAATCTAATCAATCTAACCTAAAACCAAAAACTAACCCCAAACTACCCAAATCTAACCTAACCCAACCAACTTAAAAAAATCTAACCCTTTAAACCCCCTAGCGGGGGGTTGGGGGTTCCCCCGACACACTAAAAAAATATAATCTAAAAACCCCCTAGTCCTAAGACTCCATATTTTGGGGGAAAATGGGCTCTATGGTGTGGCCCAAATGGCAGTGGGCGAAATGAAACCCATCCCAAAACCCAACCATTTTCTGTCGGCGAGTTTTCCCCGGGTTTGTGTAGGGGCAAAAAATGGTAGACGACAGTACCATGCAGGTACCATGAGGCAAGGATGGGTAATGTCACGGTGGTTATGCAACTTGTTTATGGATGGAGTAATAAGATAAATCAAAGCAAAGGTTGGTGATGTTGGTATAGACTCAAGAGTATTCATTGGCTCGTCAAGTAACACTTAAACCATGATGTACCACTACTTATTATGAGGAAAGACAATAAAAGGAACTCAATTAATAAGGTATTTTAATACTATCATAACCATGAATATGTACAGCCTACAAAGAGAAGATTACGACGCTGAAAAAAATTCGAGTTGTTTTGGGCGAAATTGATATTCCAGGTGCTATTTTTCCGTGCTCGCTGACAACATAGAGAAGACCTGAGGTGATGGTTGATGTGCAAAGGCTTCTAAACCAGGAACACAGTCACAGCAGAGTCTCATTAAGAAGTAAGCAAGTGGTAGGGACACATTACGTACCTACCAGTTGCTTACCTTTTGACGAGGCTCTGTTATGACTCTGTTTTCTTGGTTTAGAAGCCTCTGCACATCAACCATTACCTCAGGTCTTCTCTATAGTGTTGTCAGCGAGAACAGAGCACAGTAATATAGCACCTGGAATATCAATTTCGCGCAAAATAGCTCGAAATTCTTCCATCGCCATAGTTTTCCCTTCGTAGGTCCACCCGCGGCGACCCCGCCTTATCCCCACAATGCACCGATGTAAACAAACCATGACGTAGTTATGTCTGGGGCCCATTAACTGCCGCGTTGACTTCGACAGGTATCACATGTCATTTATCAGTTTAATCGCGATAAAGTATAGCTTTTATATTGTCAAATAGAAATATTATGATGCTTTATATTTATTTAGATAAGACTTAAATCATTAAATAACACGATCGTATGTATTCAGTGCAACTCCTTCACAACTTCAGACAGGTTTCGTTCGACCAATCAGGTACAAGGGGGCGTGGCCTCCTTAGTGCACTTTGACCATAATAAAAAAAATAGACTATAGCTACGCCACAGTATAAAAGTTTTATTTTTGTTAAGCTTGAGTTTAAACCAGCATAGTGTAGCTCATAATTTTTTTTCTTCCCAGACAGAAACTCTTGAGCTGCAATAAGGAAGGCGTGACCAAGAAAAGGACATCAAAGCCACCTTAATGTGAAGATGGTTATCATCTCTTTGAGTTAGAGGGACATCATTCATAGAGTTTATTTCACAAGGTCAGTTAAAAAATTAATTTGGAGACCGTGAAGAATTTGAAAGAGTCAGTGTGAAACCACAGGCCTGACCAAGGATATTGTATACATGTACTATCCTTGGGCCTGACCAAACTATCTCAAGGCACTTGTTATCACCCATTCCACCTCTCCACACCACTTCATCTGCACACTAAGCTTCCCCTCTACCCACACATATGTATGCACTTGCCTTATATGAAATGCCTTAATTCCTTACAAGAAATTAGCTTCCATACCAACCCTATCATAGGCTTTCTCTACCTCCATGAGTGGTGCACACTACTTTTTGGCTTTCCTAAGTACTCCTCAACTACCATTTTAATTGCAAATATGTGATCTATACAGCCTTTCTCTTCCTGAATCCTCCTTGTTCCCCGCTAACCTTCTTTACACTTACTTTCACTCGACCAAGACCCTCCCCTATACTTATCCTGACATATTCAGCAAGCTTTTTCCCTCATAATTACCACACATATTCCTGCTACCTTTATATCCACACAAATGCTATGGTAAAGCTGCAGGTGTAGATGGTACTAGGCACCTGTATACAGCAATGATGCACAACATGCTCTGAAGGATAATAATGTTACCCCTCGCCCATCTTCATCGGGGAAAGTAAGGGCGGGTCATGCTGAACGGTCTCTCCTCGGATAGCTGCGGTGCCGCCTCTGCTTCATGGCTTAGGGCCGGTTAACCACTTGAGACCCAGAACGTAATTTCCATTGTAATTTTGGCACCATTAGACGATTTTCAGTGATTATAAGCAATATCTTATAGATATGACCTGTTTAGTATCCTTGTTCACTAACTAAAATGGTATATTCAGTTACTTTTCGTTACTTTATGACTAACAACGTACAATTTTTTTTATTGCTAAGCAAAGATCTGGGCGTGCAGGGGAGGTTTAACAGGAGGTTTAACTACATCCTACCATAGTCTAGATTGGCAGTGCAGGGGGGGAGAGGAGGGTGCTTAGGGGGTTAGCTTCAACCTCCTCTCAGCCTGTGTGTGTTATTATCAGTAGTTTTTCTCATAAATCTTTTTGTCAGTAAATTATTGGAATTTCGTAGTTTATTGGGTCCAGGTTCTTGAACATTGTTAGTTGAATGCCAAAACGTTGTATGCAGCCTTCATGGATGTAGAGCAAGCATATGATAGGGTTGATATGGAAGCTATCTGTTGTAAGAAGTTAGTGCATTTAGTAGGGAAGCATGTGCTTATGCGTGGGTAGAGGGGGAGGTTAGTGAGTTTTGCCGTAGGAGTGGGAGCGAGATAGTTGTGTGATTTGATGTTTTATTGATGTATGTATGAGGGAAATGAAAGCAAAAGTATGTAAGTTTATGTGCAAGGCTAAGTATGAACGGAGTGGTGGAAAGGCAGCTGGTGTTCGTAATATTAGTGAGGAGCCTGGATTTCGTCATGGCCTCACAGGTTAAGATTGACTCCTTTGACGCCTCCAAAAGGAAGCTAAGAAAAAGAATGGCTTGCTGGTGTCAGTTGGCACGGAGACACACAGTGTTTTGGGTAACCTTTGTGCACCAGATTTACCTTACACCAAGTCTTATGATGGTTTAGTAGCAGCTCTGAAGGGCATTATGATGTAAAGCCATCGTATCATCGTAGTTTGCTGGCGTTCCAGCAGAGAAAGAAGAGGATGGGTGAAACTTTGAATTTACTGTATGCTGATCTCAAGGCTTTAGCGAAAGACTGTAACTTTGGAGAACAATTTGATCAACGGGTTAGGGATCAGTTGTTTATGGCTGTTGAACATGAAATATATTTTCCAAATTTAGTTGCAGAAACTATAGATTTGCAGAAGATGACTTCTGCTAAGATTGTAGAAAGGATCCTTACCCTAGAGAAGGCTTTTGTGAGTGAAAGGAGTGAAACAGTTTCCATGAAAGCATTCAGTGTCGGATCTAGGAAGAACAGTTGTAGGCATTGTGGTTTTCCTCATGACAGTGGTAAGTGTCGGTTTAAGGACTTAACATGTAATAGATGTAAGAAGAAGGGGCACTTGAAACGAGTTTGTACTGCGATGATGAAGGAAGGCCCAGGTGATGATAGAAGGCAAGGTAGATCAGGAGCTAACAGTGGTAAAAGCAAGAGTGAGTTCCAGAGAGGGAAATGGCAGTCACAGTATGTTAAGGTTTTGGGCGAACCAGATGAGCAGGCTAGTACAGAAGAAGAAAGAGAGGGTAATTTGTCATCAGTGAGGGAACAAATATATGCAGTGAAGGCAGAGGAGTTCAATTTTGAGATAAATGGAAGACCAGTACCCTTTGAGATTGACACTGGTGCATCTGTTTCTACCTTGTCCCGTCACTGGGTTAAATTGTTACAGCTTCGGGTTGAACCATCCAGGAAAAGATTAAATGCTTATGATAACTCTGCTATTCAAGTGAATGGTAAAACAGCTGTATCAGTCAGATATAATGGTTGGGAGAGTGTCCATTCCTTCTATGTTGTAGATTCCTCAAATAACAATTTGTGTGGCAAGGACCTCATGAGTAAGGTTGGCATTTCTCTAGCTGGACTGGATGAAGGTTCCAGAGTAAATCAGATTGTAGATACAGAAGGTTTATTGGATAAGTATTGTGTTGATAATGGCAAGCTCATCTCCAGCATCGTAGCAAAGATTCATGTCAAGCCAGATGCTTCTCCAAGGTTTGTAAAAGCCCGTACTGTTCCCTATTTTTACAGACAGATGGTTGAAGATGCTTTAGATAAGCTTGTGGAAGATGTACTTGAACCTGTTTCTTGTAGTGAATGGGCTGCACCCATTATACCAGTGTTGAAGGCTGACAAAAAATCAGTACGGATTTGTGGAGATTTTAAGGAGCTTAACAAACAAATTCAATGTGACAGATATCAATACCAAAGATTGAAGAATTGCTGTCGGTGATTGGTAAATGTAAGGTGTTTTCTAAAATTGATTTTCACAATGCTTACTTGCGAATACCAGTTGATGAGAAAAGTCAGGATTTTTTGGTGATTAACACCCTAAAAGGACTATTTAGATATAAAAGATTACCTTTTGGTCTTTTATCATCGCCAAGGATTTTTCAGAAGTTTGTATCACAGTTATTTGAACAGATGGAAGGTGTAGCCGCCTACTTAGATGGTATCATAATTTGTGGTGAAAATAAAGATGAGCATGATGAGAGACTACTGAAGGTACTCCAGATTCTACAAGACCATAATGTCAAGATTAATAAGAGTAAATCAGTATTGCATGCAAGGTCCATGGATTACCTAGGCTACCATATCTCAGGTGAAGGAATCACGCCTTCCCCTGAGAAATTAAAAGCTATTGTGAAGGCTCCTGCTCCAGCTTGTGCAGCTGAAGTGCACTCTTTTCTAGGCATGATTACCTACGATTGTAAGTTTGTTAAGAACTTTTCATCCAAGTTGTCACCCTTGTATGATTTATTGAAGAAGGGAGCTAAATTTCGATGGACTGATGTGGAGGAGAGATTTTCCAGAGTATCAAGGATGATTTGAGGAATTCTACACTGTTAAGGGGAGAGTCCGCCGTGAATTTTAAATTGCATCTACGGTAACTAATAATTTATATGTTGTGTATATTAGTACCCTTGTTATCACATGAAAATTTCAAGCTGATCAGATGAAAGGAAAAATTAGAAAAAATTAAGGAACCTATTTTTGTTGGTTTTTGATGAAATTTTGAATTGCATCTTCTCAGCCATTTTTTGACCGATTTCCTTGTGATATGAGCATATGATAATTCATTGTTATTCTAACAATTTGTTTTGAGAATATTTTGAAATATTTTTCGATTTTTTTTTTTAATTGTTAAAAAAAAAAAATATTTAAATGAAAATTTTAAGGATAATTTTTCCATATATCAAAACTAAGACTTAAAAAAATAAAAAAATCAGAACAAATTTTTCTACGATATTTGATTTTGTGTGTCCTAAAGTTTCGTGAAAATCGTGCCAAAAAGAAAAGAGGAAATGAATTTCATGTTCATTTTATACTAGTTTTGAGAAAAACGCGTTTGAAGTTTTGCTAAAGTTTCTGCGCTCCAGTGAAGGTACTATACTGTCAATGCTACTTTCATATGAATTTTATGGGATCAGTAATCACATATCAATGCATGCATAAAAGGATCTGCACCTTGTCCCCCCTTATAAATATATTAATTAATCGCTCAAAGGCGAGGGTGTCAGGGCGCGCCACGCCCCTCATTGTTGCAAGGTTCCAGCAAAATTCACCAGGTGCCTAGCTTTCAGTTGGAATTCCTTTGTCTGTCTTCCTCTTCTTGTTTATTGTCTTCGGTGTAATTCTTCTCTTTTCTCTCTTTTCTAGGCCTTTTTGGATGTAGACATTTATTTGTTCCAAAATTTTTTGTGAACAGGTTGCACTTTTCATATCCAACATTGTGTTCCAGAATTGTTACCTGGGTAACAAACTTCACCCTGAAGATTGCAGTTTTTTGTTTTTTTTAAGGCTTAGTTTCGATATATGGGAAAATTATCCCAAAAAAAATTCAATATTTTTTTTTTTTTTTTTTACAAGTTTTGAAAGTTTAAATGTCCCTCGCTATGGGCATTTAAAAAAATGTCCGACTGAAAAAAATTCCACCATTTGAAAGCCATAGGATAGGGTGTTGCCATTGACCATATAACTCAAATTCGTATACAGGTTGAAGTTCCCAAACTCGGCATCCCAAGACTCGGCAACACCCAAAACTCGGCTATGGTTCCGGATTTTCCAAAACACGGCAGAACACCCAAAACCCGGCGCGTAGTTGCCGGGTCGGCCGCTAGGTGCCACCACACTAGGCCGCTTGGTTTCTCCCGCCGATTTGTTTGTTGTTATTGTTCAGTGGTGTTGTGACTGTAGAGTTGTGTACACTGTTATTTTGTGTACTTCTACAGGTCTGTTATTGGTATTATGGCTCCCAAATGTCTAGAATCCAAATAATTTTTTCCTGTGATTTTTTTCATGTGATTTTCATGCTTTTTTTCCCCTTAATATATCTACGTTCTAAAAGTCGGAAAATTCCATTACTCGGCTCGGCGCTGGTCCCGAGGTTGCCGAGTTTGGGAACTTCAACCTGTATTAACAAATTATTTTCATATTTTCACGGCGGACTCTCCCCTGTTAATTAGCTTTGATGGAGAATCTTCCTTAATTGTGGAAGTGGATGCATCTCCTGCAGGTGTGGGTTGTGTTCTCTTACAGAACAAACAGGGTATAGAGAAGCCAGTGTATTTTGCTAGCAAAAAGTTGTCATCAGCTGAGAAGAATTATTCTCAAATTGATAGGGAAGGTCTGGCTCTAGTGTTTGCTCTTAAAAGATTTAGGTATTTTTTGCTTGGAAGACATTTTGTTGCTAGGACAGACCATAAGCCCTTAATTGGACTGTTCGGAAAAGGAAGGCCTGTTCCTTGCAATGCAAATTCTAGAATACAGCGATGGGCACTGTTGTTGTCCCAGTATGATTATGATCTAGTGCACAAGGCAGGGAAGGACAATGTAGTGGCCGACGCCTTAAGTAGACTACCAGTTGATGATGATTTTGAGTCCAGTATTCCTGCAGAGTATGTAAAATTAGTAGAATCACTGGATTTTGATGATATTTCTTTCCATGCCATCAGAAACCTGACCAAGAGGGACCCAGTGCTTAGTCAGTTGATGGGTTGTCTAAGGTTTGGTTGGAGTAATGAAATGATGCCTCTATTAGCAGATTATGCCACAGTGAAATCTGACCTGAGCCTGTATGATGATGTTATTCTGTATCGGAATAGAGTGCTAGTACCAGTGGATCTTCGTTGCAAGGTACTTGAACATTTGCATGTTGGTCATAATGGCATCAATGCTATGAAAGCTGAGGCAAGAAATTGGGTTTGGTGGCCAAGAATGGATCAAGATATTGAGGAAGTAACTAATTGTTGTGATATTTGTTTCAAGAATTTCAGTGCCTCAGCCAAGCCAGTTCTTTCCTGGCCCAGTGCAGGGTCACCTTGGTCTAGGCTACATATAGATTATGCTGGTCCCCTGGACAATAAGTATTTTCTTGTGATTGTAGATTCTTTAACTAAATTCCTGGATGTTCAAGTAACTAATTCCATAACTTCTACTGCTACTATTGACTTGCTCAGGAAGTCATTTTGTAATTTTGGATTGCCTGATGTAAATGTTTCAGACAATGCTCCTTACTTTGTATCCCAAGAGATGCAGCATTTTTTTTAAGAAGAATGGTGTCAAGCATGTAACTCCTGCTCCATATAACCCTTCATCTAATGGACAGGCTGAAAGAGCAGTACGAACCTTGAAGGAAGGATTGAGGAAATTCCGTAACGGCAGCTTAAATACTAGAGTCTGTAGATTTTTGTATAATCAGAGAAAGACAATCCACTCAGCAACTGGCAAGTCACCAGCTGAGTTGATGTTAACAGAAAAAATTTAAAATAACATGAGTCAGTAAGCAAGCGCATCAAAAGAAAAAAAATTTGTTCAATGAGGGGTAAGGGTTTTTTGTGGAAAAATAAACTCCCAAGGTTGGTGTGCGTCTTTTGAAGAACATGGACAAGGGGATTTTTGGGTGAAGGGAGAAATTGTGGAGGTTTGGGGGTTAAGGAATTACAAGGTTTGTGACAAAATTTTTGGAACTAGTTTTAAAGAGGCAAGCGGGGCCAAAAACAGCACAGGACTTAGCTCTCCCGGTCAAGAGAATGAGTGGGGTTATAGCACAAGGACCAAATAGAGGATGTAGTTTTCCGGTAAGGTGATACACAGGTGGGCAGGGTGGGCCCTGGGGAGAATTCGGGCCATGAAGTAGTGATGAAAATGTTTTCCCCTGATGATCGCTGGGGAAATCGGGCAAAAGATGTTTTCAAGTGCCCAGGGGGTGTACTCCCCAGTTTTTTGGTTCAAAGGCCATCGGGGGAACGGGAAAACTCCAGATTGGCTCAATCTTTGAAGGTAAGATTATGTAGTTTTTTTTGTTTTTTATATGTGTTTTCAGGTTTATTGACATAATTTTTCATTGTTTCAAGGCTATGTTATTTTTTAACCCCCCCGAAAAAATTTGAGTTTAGGATAATGGTTGCTTTTTCTTTGAAAAAAAAAAAAGGGGGGAGAAGTGTTGGGTATTGGAAACCGATTAAAAACATTTATTGGGGGTTATTTTTCCGTCGTGATTCTCTTTTTTGTCTGAGCACGTACTGTATGTCATGTAAAGGTTTTTTGTTTTGGGGGGCATCACAAAATAAGGAAAAAGGGGCAGTTGGGTTTTTTGGGCCTTTATCTTGCCCAAGTTGCAACAGTATCCTAGCGCTGCGTGTCCTGGTGGAACGCCGACGTGAGTTTCGACAGGGGATGCTTGCAGCCTATGTTGATCTCAAGAAGGCGTTTGACTCAGTGCATCGTGAGTCACTCTGGGATCTTCTGCGACTTCGCGGGATTCCTGCAAGGACTATTGGTTTGATAACTGGCCTGTACACTGGGACTGAGAGTGTTGTGAAGTGTGGGGAGGTGTATCCAGCTTCTTTCCTCTTAATACAGGAGTGAGGCGTCCTTTGTGTCCTTGCCCCATCACTTTTCAACACTTGTATGGACTGGGTATTGGGTAAAGTTGTAGATCAAAGGGATTGTGGAGCATCTCGGCAACACCAAGATCACTGATCTTGTTTTTGCCGATGATGGCAAATCTTTGCTGAATCTTTGCTGAGTCGCTGGAGGTCCTGGTGATGGCTCTCGAGGCGCTGCATGAGGAGGCAAAGCCTTTAGGACTTGAGGTCTCCTGGCTTAAAGTAATCGTCCAGGCCCATTTTTTCTTTGCATTATGAATATGTTGAATGTTCATTCAAAACACCTAATCCACAAAAAATAGTTAATTTCCACGCCTTATTTCTTAAAACACGACTTTTGTAAAAAGCGCGGGAATTATTTTTCCAGCCTTCCAACCGGCCCGCGAATATTATTGATGACATCATTTGAGGTGTTTCACCAAGAGAGAGAGAAAGAGGGGATGCTGGAGTCCTTCAAGAATCTGCTATTATTCACCCTACTTCATCCCCAACACCACCCACATCCCACAACACCCACCCCTGTTCCCACCCACATCCCCACTTCCAACACCCATCCCCTTCCCCCACCCACATCCCCCAACACCCACCCCCGTTCCCACCCACATCTCCACTTCCATCACCCATCCCTTTCCCCCATCTCCAACATCTATCCCCTTCCCCCACCACCAACACCCATCCCCTTCCCCCACCACCAACACCCATCCCCTTCCCCCACCACCAACACCCATCCCCTTCCCCCACCACCAACACCCATCCCCTTCACCAACTACCAACACCCATCCCCTTCCCCCACCACCAACACTCATCCCCTTCCCCCACCACCAACACCCTTCACCCACCACCAACACCCATCCCCTTCTCCCACCACCAACACCCATCCCCTTCACCAACCACCAACACCCATCCCCTTCCCCCACCACCAACACTCATCCCCTTCCCCACACACCAACACCCTTCACCCACCACCAACACCCATCCCCTTCCCCCACCACCAACACCCACCCTCGTTTCCCTACCTTCACCCCATTGCGATGGCTCTCCATTGAGCCCTCGTCCGACGCACCAACATTTTTTACACATTTCGCGCCTATTGGTCTGATACGTGTGCAAACTTCTCTGGAAAGGCACAGCTTTCTTGCTGCACCCATTAAGGATGCATGTGTATACCATATCGCAAAAAAAATCTATCAGAAACACCCAAAATTCTTCAAGTACTATGTTTATTGCCTAGGTTTACGTGTATTTCTATTAGCGCGGGAGGAAGGAATCGCCTGGGATGACGTCACCGAGCCGTGGTGCTGTCGTCTGCCAGTTGCCAGCAGCGTTTTTGAAGCTCGGGGAATTTACAGATTTTGATTGCGGATTATTAAAAAATGGCTGACTGGATGCAAAAAGTGACAACATATTGTTGATACACTCGATAATGGCTATACTCTAACTACATAAAATCAGGAATGATGAAACGGTCTGGACGATTACTTTAAGACCAAGGTATAGGTGTTTGGAGGGTTACTAGATGAAACAGTACAGTCTGTTCATGCATGCGGCGAGGACATGGAGATCTTGGAAAGTTTACATTCCTTGGTAGTGCAGTCCATAATGGCAGTGGGTCACGTCAAGAAGTCTTACGGCGGATTAGCATAGCCCACGGTGTTATGGACTCGCACAGCAGGAGTACTTGGCGTTGTCGGTACCTGTGCAGGAGGACAAAGATCCGGATCTTCAAGTCACTTGTGATCCCTGTCTTACTCTATGGTTGTGAGACATGGATTCTAAATAGCGACTTGAAGAGACTAATCGATGCCTTCGGTAATAAGTGTCTTCGCAGAATTATGGGGTATCGCTGGGATGATTACGTGTCAAATCAGCGATTGCACCGTGAGACTGAATTGAGGCCTATTACCTGCATAGTCCGTCAGCGCCAACTTCGGCTATATGGGCATGTGGCACGCTACCCTGAAACCGATCCTTCCCATCGGGTTGTATCTGTAAGAGACAATCCGGCGTGCAGGAGGCCAAGGGGGCGCCCACAAGGCTCGTGGCTGGGGCAAGTTTGTTTCTTGTCGAGAGTTGCTTGGTATGGTAAGGGAGCCTGCATGGAGACTCGCGTGTGGTGAACCCCGGGAGTGGCGTCGTAGGGTGGGCGAGGCGACGTGCCCCCCGGTGCATGCCCCCAATGATTGATTGATTCGGGGACGCTTTCTGGCACCAACAGAAATGAACACATTTAACTGTAGCGGTCCTGCATGGGCATGGCGACATGGCACACTTAGTGCATAAACATTCAACTGTCCAATGTGACTCAAGGGTTTTCCACGATGTTTCAGGTATCAACTGTTTCTTGTCGTGTTTATAGCCAAAATTCTCTGGCTTCAATGAGGTGACACTTTCTGGATCTTGATAAAAGTATGTATAAGGCGTGCATTATGCTGTATGCATTATAAAAGGCTACGCATTATAAATGCTACGCTTGATATGTGGGAGAAGTCTCTGGCTGGGTGGAGGCAGATTGTGATGAGAACTTCCCTTCGCGTGGTGGAAAACCTCGGCCCGCAAGTCCGAAAAATTCTTGGCATCACTTGTTGATTTGAGCAGCTTCACCAAGTAACTTCACCAAGTGAGTTGTGTTTGTCAAAGATAGAATCAGTGTTATTGTGTAATGCTGCTAAGGAACGGCCGAGCTCCACTGATAACCATTATGACATTCCTGGTGCCTGCTTTGTTCTGCCTAGTTTTCAGATTTTTTTTTCTTCACACAAATGCTTTTACAAAAATATATGTACGTAGCCTACTCTTTATAATTATTGTGTTTAGTAGTTTGAAATCTTATTATTGTGTAATATTTGTGCCTTGCAGAAGGCAACCTCACCAGTAGCCATTAATTCAAATGGAAATATTCAATTCAAATTATGCAAAATTTTCATTTTGCGCACTTTCATGGAACCTACAGTTTCTGAAAAATTTACCGTTCTTTACTTTGTTATTTCCAATCCATGAGAACAACAACAGTGAACAGATTGCCAGTCACCGGGATGAAAATGTTTCTGCAATATAAAGTCCAACAAATATTGAATTGGAACCCATGCATACAAGATAAACTGAGCATTTAAGTGTTGGCCTTATGAAATTCTCCCTGGCCAGCAGAGGTCGTCCCATCCATGTTCAAGCCTTGCAGTGTGTGGTGAGAACATCTTCACAGCCTGCTGCTTTACTATACTTTTGTGATGCAGGATGCCATAAAGCATTTAATCTAATGTAATTTTTTGTAGTCAATGATCATCCTAGCCATGCAATGGCCTGCATCAGTTCATTCCAAATAGTGAAACACACTCCTGCTAAGGCATCAGTATTGAGTGTGGATGTTAGTTACAACCAGGAAGGATAAATAATACAAGATATAAAATATAACTTCATTTGAAAAGACATGACTGGCTCCTAAGTAACACACTCTGGCTAGAAATGGCACTGTGGCATTGCTCTGGGTGGCAGCACACTCCAGGCAGGCACCCCTAGCCCTTCTGGACTTTATTCCAACAATACTTAAGTACTAACATTCGGTCCCTTTCTATGCTTTCCCGCCACTGTGGTGTGGGAGGCAGTCAACCTGCAGGCACGGCAGGAGACGCTGCCCCACGACACTTCCTAGACCCGAGGATGATTCGGTCAACATTGTAACGGTAATACACAAAGATAAAACTTGTGGTGGCTTCTTCACTAGAGAGAAATACAGATGAAAAACTAGTTACCAAAAGTGTCATCTTAAAGAATGACTATTTAATGATGTAATCTGTTAGCAATTTTAATCAGATCATCCAGTATTTACATATAGGAAGAATAATTGGCAAAATAAGTAGTCAGGAATACTGCAGTAGAAAATTTAATACAAAACACATTCTAAGATGATTTACATTGGAGTTTGCCTTGGATGAAGGATAAGCTTTTAGCAATGAATAACTTGGGGATAATGTACAATCTTGTACGGCTAAAAACATTGTGAAAATAAGACAAAGGAGTGATGGTGAGGAAACATGGAATGAAGAAGAACCACCATTTCTCTAAAAACTTTTTTTTTCTCCAGAAAATGGTCAGACTTGGAAGTACATCAATCCTCGAATAAATTTGTTTTGCTTTAAGTAGTTTAGTTATTAACGTTGAAAAAAAATACAAATACATGGTGTATGATGTCCATGTCAACAATAGTGTATGAAAGTGGTTGCCAAATTTGATGGATTGATTTAATGCCTAAAATTGCCAAATGCCACTGCTAGCGTGCAACGTTTGTTATTCGGTTTTGGGTCGAGTGGCAGCAAGACTTGTTCTGTACAATATTGGCCTTGCAAAATTTATTCCTAATTATTTCAATTACAATGAATGCTTAACACAGATGCACCGGTGATGTGAACAGGAGTCAGATTCACCTCTACCAATCACAAGTGGTGAGGGTGAAGCAAGATTGCAGTGGCCACCCTCCCCATGCCAGCCACTGCCTACCGAGTGGTGACAACTGACACTTGTCACCACTTTTTCACCAGTTCAGTAAGGTAATTTTATTTGTTTTTATCATGCATTCAGTCTTATTGATTTCATTGTTTTTAACCATCTTTCTTTAATGTGTATAATATTTACTTTTTTATGATAATACTAGAAGTTTTGGCTCTTTATCTATTAGTTTGGTAATGTTATTGTGACCAGGAATATACCATAGTAACTTAACTAATGTTTATATCATTGAGCCTATGGTAAAGTTGACTTAGTTTATCGTAAATTCACTTAAAGGTCGTTCCCTTTGTGGCGATGTGTGCCGCCTCACACACTGTCCTCCTGAGTCCATCATGTAATATTTTGATATATTTAAACTGTTTTAACATTAACTTCAGTACCAGAACTATGAGCCACATCAACACCAATCATGTTGAGGAAAAGGTCATGAACACCCAGAGCTGGGCAGTATTTACATTTGTGTATCCAACTATCTGGCAATCCAGTCGTTACAGTGAACCAGTGTTTCCACTTTCAAAGAAATTTCCAAATTTTAAGTAAATTTAGGCCTGGAGAAGAAAATCTAAGGAAATCCTGAGGGAATCCAGTTTTTTTTCGGACATTTTAGAGATAGATTAAGTTAAATAGCCAGTTGAGCTGAAAATGCACAATTGCAATAGGAAAGTATCCTTTATCAAGCATTATATATTGTTAATCATTAATTGCTGAATACACGTTAAAATTTGTGTGTATTTACAAATTTATTTAAATACAGTTGATGTATTTGATATTTAGATACATTTCTCCCATATATTAAGTATTTAAATGCATTCAATGTATTTAGTGCCCAGCTCTGTGAACATCTCCCTAACTGGAACAATGTAAAGATATTACACGATTTATTCAATTAAAGATGGTAAGAGTGTGGAGGCGGCACACATCGCCACCAAGGAGGTGACCCACCCTAGCCAAGGGTTGGTGAGTGTGGCAAGGGGTCATAGGTCATGTACACTGCAGGATGAGGGCAGGACATGAACCAATCAACACACTAGTTTGCCTGACGACCTGGTGGCTGTGTGGCCTAAAGAATAGACTTGACTTGTCTTCCTAAAGTTTAAGGGATTCGAGATGCATTTCCTAGTCGACCATTCTCTATGAAGAAGACAATAGTAGAAATGTAAAAGAAACAAAATGCTTCAGTTTCATTGTTTCTTACTCACACCCCAGGAAATGAATGACTTAAAAAGCAAAACTGCAAGTGGCAGCCCTTTAAGTCTTCTTGGAATAACTGCTCGTGATTCTCTGAAAGGACTTTACTCTACAGTGCCTCACACAAAACCTGACAAATTATAGTTATTTATTCTCCTCGCACATATCTCTTGACTTAACCCGAACCACTTAATTATTTAAAACTAGGCCACCCTTAAAAATGCCCACTGTTGATATAACCAGGCTGACCTGCCTGTTACATAACCTTTTTTTGATATGGAATATATGCACAGGGCATTGTTAAATGTAGTGCATGCTGTAATAGGCAGCAGCAGTGTGAAGCATGCGGCTTGGAATAAAGTCACTGAAAGTTGAAATAAAAACTTAAGTGGAATGTTGTGGATATCTCGCCCAATACATCTGTTTCACACAGCATAATAGCATCAGCGAGTTTTGTAAGATTATTTTAAATTTGAATCTACTGTTCTTTTGGTGATCTTATTCCTTGTTAACACATTTAAGCCTTTTGCAGCAGCCATCCTAGTATGTACTATATTGGTTCTGCATTAACAGGACTCTTGGAGCAGCCCAGCAAGCACGGCTGTTATCACGGCACTTGTTGCTGCTCAATTTTGATGTCAAATGCTTCTAAAACTAAATATTTTTCCATGAATAATTCTTTAAAATTTTAGTTTGATTATGTATAAAGTATCCAAAATATCATATAAATCACAAACTTAAGAACAACTTGACTGATTTAGCAAAAGAAATACAGTAGGTTGGCCAACAACTGGTCTCGGCCTGTTTTGTGTATTCTCAGATAAATTACAAAACAATGTCTTCCCAAGCTTCTTAAGAGCTACACATAATACTAAGAGGTGTGGTATAGGAGAAATGGGTAGGAATATCTGCTTGTTTGCTGCACTTTCTTCCTGAAATTCTTGGCAAGATACATATTCTTTCATGGGAATTTTGTCATTTAAGACAATTTGTTACTTATCTTCTGTAATGATTAACACTTGACTTGTGTACATCAAAGCAAAGGATTAGGTCATAAAGACATCCTTATTAAGTTCAGTATTTTACACGCTCCACAATGCGACACTCTGTAAGGTTTAAGTCAACATAAACCCCTTGAGACCCAGAACGTAATATTCATTGTAATTTGGCTGCTATTAGACAATTTTTTGTGAATATAATCAATATTTTATAGATATGACCTGTTTAGTATCCTTGTCCCTAATTTGGCATATTCAGTTACTTTTCGTAATTTTATGGCTCAACAGACAATTTTATATAGCAAAGGAAAGATCTGGGCATGAAGGGGTTAATGAACACAGCCTCTGCTTTGTGACTGACCAAGAAAACCTTCCCCCAGACAGCACCAGTAATTAAGATTTGTTTACCTTCACTGAATGTTGTTGTATTTTCACTGACATGTACACAAAGTATTCAATATTATATACACAATCATAAACTAAGACACACGGCATGTCCCAACAAGCATGATGACTTAGGCTTGTATGGGATAAGGAAGCCCACAGACCTGAACCTCAATCATTGTGGACAACTAGCATAGTAAAGAATTCATTAGATTAGATTAGAAAGATTAGATTCATATCGGATTTGTGATACAGTATGCTTGCCATGATGCCAGCCAATACATTCCACGAAGCCTCCTTGTATATTGAAGTTTTCATATGAAAGGTTTAACTAGTACATACGTATATTAATTAATGCCTGGGCTGACCGGGGGTTCGCTCCTAACCGTCGACAACCGATTCGTGACCTTGTGTGTGTTCGCTGTAAGTGGGTATAGGCATACACATAAGCAAAATTTTAAAGGTAATGCTGTATCTAGTGATGTAAACGTTACATACACAAAAAGAACGAAAAATATACAAAGAGAACGAAAAATAAACTTAACAATCAAACGCATGCATTTCTAGGACTCACGGTTCCGTAATAGCTTGCCCAGGACAATGTGCAGAGGCACTTTTAAAAATCAGAAAGATATTTTACAGAATTCAATAAAAGTTACAGGAAAAAGTTTGAAATTATGATAAAAAGTAATGTGCTGACAACGAAACAAGAAGCACATTACACTTTAGATTTGTAATGTATGCATCATATTATCCCTTTCAGGTGGATGGGCACGTGCATATGTAAATAGAACGATAACTATTAATCAATTTAAAAGCTACATAAGCAAAGTAATATCACACAATTAAATTGCAGAAGATAGTAGCATATGTGCCCGACTGATATTCTACCCAAAAGGAGGAGGAGGAACGACATAACGTCAACACATGTACAGATCATAAACTGTTTGATGACTTCAATCTCCCAAGTTTCCTTGGCTGCCCCTGGTAACCAGTGGCCTAGGATCAGAGGCAGTGAAGGTAACAGACGAGCAGTGACATGGACAAGGTGAGAGGGTGTAAAGATAACTATTTCCCATGACCACCGTGTCACTGACCCTCATATACACCACTGCATATGTTAGATTATATCTGTCGCATTCTAACGTAGATTTTTGTTCATATGAACATAAATAGACGGATCATGCTCTGTTGAATTACTAAAGGTTAGCGAGACACAAAATTAACTGAAAATTGACTGAATTCTTACAAAAAAATTCGCATAAAAATTAGCGCAAAAACTGCTTGCACAATTAAGTGCAAATTCATGAATCTCGTAGCATTGGATTCTAGTGTATACAATGCTTGTATTATAATGCAATCATACCCGATATGAAATAATACTTAGGACATGTAACCCTATTCAATAATAATGTGAAAATAAGATACTCCTCAGTGAAGGAAAACAAAAATCTTGCTATCTACTGACACCTAAGAGGCTGGTAAAGCAGTTCATAGATAGTAAGAGATTTGAGACATTCCCAGTCAGGTCACTTTCCAAGTTGAAGTCAGTGTTCACTAGCATTATTTAGCTTGGAGAATTGTCATGTCACAACTTGGCAGAGGCAGATAGCTAATAAACCTTTCACTAAGGCTCTTAATCAGAAGTAAAAGTTATGCAATACATGACCACATCTGAAAACTTTTTGATCATTTAAACCACAAACTATACTTAGATTTAAAACTTACTCGCATCAGAAATGGATATTGACCATGAAAGAGTTTGCATTTCAAGAGGAAGTGCAGGGATGAGCAAGCAGACTAGATGGTGAGTGTGGTATTTACACTGAATGATATGATGAAACCTCCTATGCATCACAGTCTTGTAGTTTGGAGTTCCTTCCACTGATTAGCAGTTGGCGCTCTGTCCCCTTACAATGTAGTTCATGGCTGTCGCCTCTCACATTTTCACAGAGTGTCTGTAGAAGTGAGGGAGGAGTCCAGGCCTTCATAAGTGAAAAAAAGGCTTCCTCCCTCTTACCAGCCAGCAGCAGCCATGACAGCCCATCACTTCCACAGACTGAGAGGTTCTACACCCTCACTGAGCTACCAGTGACCCCCATGATACACCTGCCTTTTGCTGGAGCGCTGGTGTTCCTCACTAACAGGTAACCATGGTGCCTCTGGTTGGAACCTAAACACTTGAGCAGTGCTGCCTCAGCCTCCAGGGAGGGCAGGGCCAGCAGGGGACTAAGTCTGGTTGGAGGGTGGACGGGGCAGAACCACAAGTGGGACACCTTGCATAAGGCACGTTGAAGAGTCACCGGCGCTGCCATCATTTTCTCCTCACGCCAGACGCTGGAAGGTCTGTTGGCCGTGGAGAGGTGGTGGCCGTGAAGAACCCCAGCTTGAGCAGCGTGTCGGTGACCCGGCCGACTAGCGGCTCGCGGAACCGCCAGATGGTGGTGTCGAGAATAGTGTGATTCTTGTACTCCTGAGAGCAAGACTTCTTGAGTGTGTTGACACAGTCAGCGCGGTAATGCTGGAGGTGTGCATCTTCAGTGTCCACTGCATAGGAGGAGCAGCTTCCCCCTAGACAAGCTAATGGGAAATGGTTGTGTAGGGTGAGGACTCGCTCGGGATCGTGGAAGCACTTGACGTACTGCCCTGGCTTGGTGTAGTTGACCGAGCGATACACGTGCTGTAACATGTGCATGTAATGTGGGATCTCCCTGAACCACCCGTGGGAGTGACGCATCGTGTCCATGAAATAGACATTTCGTACGTTGTAAGATGCCCGAGAGACTTTCTTAGTCTTCAGGGCTTTGGGCACTACTATGTCCATGAGTCCCTTCCAGGTCATGGAACTTTTGGGCATGATGATCTCATCTGTGTCCAGCAGTGCTATGTATCTGTAACGATACATGTTCTTGTAAAGGCAGTCATTGTAGGGGATGAGCTCATTCTGCCGCTTGTTGGTGACTTTGGACTTGAGGTACATATGGATGAGTCCTGGTATGTTGGGCTGCTCCCCGGGCAGAGTCAACTTTGTCACCTCCACACGGCCCAGTGCCTCATAGTGCTGCAACACCTTGGATATGTTAGGATGCACTTCCAGGTCATACAAGAACACCTTATTAGCACCCAACACATGGAGCATCTCCAGCCACTCCACCAGGCGCACACTCAAGTCATCGTGAAGAAAGTCCAATCCCTTGACACATACAGCAAAATCTTCTTTTTGACCATTGGGTGGCCTGTTATTGATGACCCTCAAGTTGGTGGTGGCCATGTCACACGGCCGCTCAACCAACGACACTGACTGAGGCACCAAGTGGCGGTGGCCGGGGGGCACCTGGCATCCAATGAGATATGGCTGGAAGAGTCCATTTTTGTAGTTTCCCCATTTTTTATACCAGATGTATTTGTATTCCCAAACCTTGGCAAAGACTGGTTCCTTGTAGCCTTCAAACCACAGCTGGCAGAATGTCTTGACCTTGGGCTCCAGCCGGTCAATCATGCCCAGTACCCGAATGACGGGCTTCATGGCCACCAGGGTGCGGTTGTCGTAGTAGGCGCCGTACAGGTGGAAGGTGCCGTTGCTGCTCTTCAGAGTCTGCCAATACATGTTGTTGAAGCTGAGTTCATATAGGTTAGGGAATTTGGCACAAGTCTTATTCTTGGAGATTACTTTGCCCTTGTGCTTCTGCCAATAGATGATGGGCAGGTTAGGAATCTTGGCCTGGATCTGTTCTGCCAGGTCCTGTTCTGACAGCGATGGTGATCGGTCCACCGATGGCTCCTGCTCGAGGGGGTTGAATTCAGTGGTCATGTTGGGGGAAGACTCTGTAGTGGCAAACGGAGGGGCTCGTGTCTCAACTATCTTCTGCAGTAGGAGGCGTCCAGTCCCTCCATGTGTGAAGCCTGCCTCCTCCTGCCCTGAGAACCTGCAGAAACAAAATGTAAGTTTAACACACACACACATAATAGCTATGACAGTACATTATGTAATGGAAAGAATATTAAATAACTTTATTCTGGTCACAAGTCTAACTACCACCGGGCAGAAAATGTATCTTTTGTGATGTGCCTTTCAAAAGAATCTAACCTTGTCTAGTTTAGCTGCTTATCAATTACTGAGCGGTTTAACTCACTGTTTAATATTAACTTCTTGGTAAAATCATATACTTACAACTGTACATCATATAAAGTAAATAAAACTGCCACTTGAATGCTCATCGCAAACATTTGATGAATTTCTATTTTTTTATTTTATGAGTCCAAGAGGTTTGCTTGGTGTGGATAGTTGGCAGTAGGAAAAATCTAGCGGTGGTCACATCTGGCTTTGTCCCGACAAGCTACAGAATCAAGGCTGTGTTATGCATGACACCACCTACACTCGTACCCGCCATCGTCTACCAGGCAGAGATGGGATGACGATGTAGCGTGAATTTACATCTGGCTAAACACTGATGCACCTGTTAAGATATTTTGATAATTTACGCCATACATGAGAAATAGCTACACTTCTAAGTTTCTGGCTACGAGCTGGGTGTAGTTAACCACTTCACACCAGTTCTTTCCTTTGCTATATGAAAAATTGTCCGTTTCCATAAAATTACGAAAAGTAACTTAATACATCCAAATTAGTTAGTCGACAAGGATACTAAACAGGTCATATCTATAAAATATTGCTTATAGCCACTAAAAATCGTCTAATGGTACTATTATGGTAGCCAAATTACAATGGAAATTCTGGGTATCATGGGGTTAAGGACACATTGGAGTCATGAAACACACCTGAGAGCTCCGTCACACACACGCACACATGTAGGCTCAAATTAGCCCAACAAACTAACCATAACAGCAGGCCACAGCACTTCTCCCTCACCTGAAGACTAGGTAGCAGAGGGAGCACCACAGCAGCAGCAGGTAAGTGCCGCGACGCAGCGCTCGAGTTGGACACCAGCGACACATCCTTCTCGCCGCCCCCATCACGGCCGCCCCGCCACCCTCTGCAAGGCAAGGCAGGGTGAGGACCTTGCGATCATAAGAACATAAAAACATAAGAAAATAAGTTAGCTACAAGAGGCCGCGAGACCTACACGAGGTAGTTCCTGTTACTTAACACTACCTACATCCACCTTTCATCCCCATCCATGAATTGATCTAACCTCTCTTTAAAGCTCTCTAATGACTCTGCACTAACTACCTGTCTGATCATAGGAAAGAGATTCATTACTCAGTACTAACTAACCAACACCTGTGCTATCATAAAGGCGAGGCTGATGCAGCTACTTTCATTGATTTCTCTTAGGCACACATACACACACACACACACACACGTCAGCCACATTCAACGCACCATCAGCACTTCATAACTACGTATTTCATGTTTTCAAAGGCATGTTTCATTAAATGGTTAAGGTAAATGTTTGTGATTTTTTCCCCTAGTGCCAGTAGGGTAATTTCCTATGAATCAGAACATTATTGCTAACATGACCTTACACAATATACTTATAATCAATACTCTTTTCCTCATCCTAACCCCTCAAGTTTTTCCCCCTCCTATTCCTTCAACACTACCTACCATGAATTAAAACTGTGATCCATACTGCCTGGCACTAGAAAACTATAACTGACTGATATTATTTTCATAGCAATCAATTTTTGTGTGTGTGCCAACCCTATAGTTTAAAAGCCAATTGTAAAAGAAATACATTAATAAATCTCAGTAACAAAATCATGGAGGGTAAGACTTGATCACGTGTCCTAAATCTAAAAGTAGTGTTGGTTGTTGACGGTAAAAAAGGTGAGTGTGTCAGTGAGGGAATATAGAGTCACCTTTGCCTCACCACGCTAGTATTGCCCTTTTCCCGTACACCCTCCTGACGTCATGGTGGGCATTATTTATACATACTTATTTGTACTCTCTCTCTCTCTCTCTCTCTCTCTCTCTCTCTCTCTCTCTCTCTCTCTCTCAGCTAACAAGACCCAAACTAAGACAACAATAATAATAGCTCAGCGAAAGAGGGAAGAAAAGTTAGGGACACAGCCGCCCCTGCCTCGTATCACCTGATCAACAAAATGGATGATGGAACAAATTTTGAAGATTTTTGTGTAACTTGTGAAAAAGTTCGAGAGAGAATGAAAAAGTTCGAGAAAAAAAAAATCACTTGATATCAAGCTCAGGCGGACCAACCCAGAGTTCTTCCAAGTTGGCAACCTCACAGGGCACCGCTAACGAGGGAATCTGAATATTCATTATCTCAAGTCGACCACAATTGGACAAACCTTTGATCCGCCGGTTTTCAAAGACTACTAAGAAAGGGTGGAGAGAGAGAGAGAGAGAGAGAGAGAGGAGAAGAGGTTGGAAAGGCAATGGAAGAGAAGAGTTATTTGAGTGTGTGTGTGTGTGTGTAAAAATATGGCTTGAAGAAATATGAAATAGAAAACTGGTAGAAGATGAAACAAGATGCAAAGAAAAGAATGTCAAAATCAATAGCATGAAGACATGATTACAACCTCCTGAAAACGAAAACAAAAAAAACAAAGTAATAGCAGGCGTAACGTGATATGAAGAAGTGATGAAAAGAAGAACAGAGAGAGAGAGAGAGGGGGGGAGGGGGGGGATGGAGACCAATTAAAACTGGAAACTTGATATACAAGGGAGAGGAGAACAACAGATGATGAGTACGAATAGAAAACCGCCCTTATGTTCACCTTATAATCACCTGTTTCCTTCCACCCACACAAGGGCTGACACGTAAACAGGTGTCTCTCAGGTATAGGCTACATATAATAAGGCCGAGCTGTCACCCCGCCACACTAATTACACTCATTATCTATTATTATCTTTCCCTGTGCTAGATACACCTTGAACCTTGGCACTGTATTAACCCTTATTTGGCGAGGAAGGGATCGTTACCTATCTTCCTGATCTTCAATAAATCGATAGTCACCCCATAATTGCTACTCTTCCTCGTACTTCCACCACTACTGTTCTTATCAGCACTATATATACTACTACTACTACCGCAACTAGTGCAATTGCCACAACAACTAGCATTCCTATAGGCTACAACCCACTGGCGTAGCTAGGTAGGCTATCTATCAATGGGGGAGCACCTGGGGGGGCACAGCTGTGTATGGGGAAGCATTAAACAAGCGGAGCTCCGGGGCATTCTGATGCCACCTATAAGGGTATTAGGGCATATAGTCAGTCACAATTCTAAGCAGATAACGACAGCCATGGCCAGTGTGGGGGGAAGGGGAGCTCTGAATTTTCAATGGGGGGGGGGGGGGGGGGGGGCATAGCTACGCCATGGCTATAGCTGATCTGACGTTATATAAGGTAGAAAGATAACGAGGCAACAGCCATTACTTTGCAGGGACTACTAAACAACCTTAAATTACACGTAAGCTCTCACTCCCTCCTCTCCCACTCAGTGGCGCCGCCAGGAAATGTTAAATTGGGTGGCCAAAGTTGGAGACGATCGAGTGTGGGGTGGCCAGGGCAGGGCATAGCCATTCAAAAGAAATGTTGAATTTTCATTAGACCTCTGACTCAGATCTGGCGTGGCCAACGAGATTTCCGGTGCCACCCCCTTGATCGGCCACTGTCCACTCATTCCTCTCACTCTCTCTCCCACTCCTTCCCTTTCTCTCTCTACTACCTTACGCTGCAGAAATATGAAGAAAAGCAACAATATTAAGCGTTGTTTGGCCACAAATCCTCCTCTTCCTCCTCCCAGCTACCTGCACACACGTCCTGCTCCCTCGCTGGCTCGCTCGCGACTGTCGCTCGTACCGGATTATTCAAGCAACTCAACACTGCTTCGAAACACTAAACATTTCCCTTATTTCCTTCCCACACCCTTAAATGTTGACCTTTGACCAATAATTCTTTACCTGTAAAATTATCTAGGTTAGCAAATGTGAGTTAGTATTAGTGTTGGTATAGTTTTGTAGTATGTTTTTTAAAGTATATATTGATAGGGTTCGTTAGTGCTTCGAACTCGTTAACAACGTCGCAGATGATTGTGGGTAGGTAGGATATAATCTTTTTTTTGTTGCTACGTAGTTTGTGGGTTGTTAAAGGACTGGATTGCTTTGTTAGCAGTGGCGTAGCTACTATCCATTTCAGACCCCATGAAGCATCGTTTTTCGCAAATATCTTCTCAACAAACAGTCGGATCAAAATGACAGTTTGGCATAGCTTGTCTGAGACCGTCCCCTAATTTATGGCAGTAGAGTACATTGCCAAGTGTGTTTAATGAAGGAGTTTACTCTTGGCTTTTACGGCGAAGCTGGCAAGAGCCGGGTATACATTCGGACAGGGAAGGTTTGAGGTGACGTACTTGTGACGTGTATCAAGCCACGCCCTCATCCTCCCCTCCCGGCTTCCCCTCCCTCCCTCCTAGCCTTCCTCCCCCCCCCGTACTCCCACCTTCCCCTTCACTCTCCTTTACCTATGCGCTCTCTCTCTCTCTCTCTCTCTCTCTCGTCCACATGCGTTGTACATGAGATATGACTCCATGCACATATTACTTGTCTATAATGGCAGATAACCCGAAAGTATATGCTAAGTATGGTAGGGTGTTCATGCACACGACAGTGATACCTGTTCCAGCGTAATTGGCTGCTGCTTAAGTGCTGTCCGAGTTTGGGGAATTATACAACCATTGAAAGTTGTATATGACCCTCTTTCGTTCTTACTCTGCTCTTGAATCCCCGCTCCATTTCCACCCTTATTCTTTCCCGACTCCAAACCGATGTCCTATAAATGATCAAGCCACAGCTACCTCATCCCATCATACGCACAACGTGCCCTTCTAGGAAAGAGGGTCATATACAACTTTCAATGGTTGCATAATTCCCCAACAAAACTCGGACAGCACTTAAGCAGCAGCCAATTACGCTGGAACAGGTATCACTGTCGTGTGCATGAACACCCTACCATACTTAGCATATACTTTCGGGTTATCTGCCATTATAGACAAGTAATATGTGCATGGAGTCATATCTCATGTACAACGCATGTGGACGAGAGAGAGAGAGAGAGAGAGAGAGAGAGAGAGAGAGAGAGAGAGAGAGAGAGAGAGAGAGAGAGAAGATAAGATTTTCATCCTCTAGACACTTTGCAAGTACCAACTACAAGGTTATTGACTATACAAAGCGCCGCCATGTCAGCACGAACTAGGCGGACTCGAACCGCTGACCGAATGCACAGGGACGCTGCACATTGCGAACTCACGTCTCTACCAACCTTGCCACCCTGACGGGCAGAGAGAGAGAGAGAGAGAGAGAGAGAGAGAGAGAGAGAGAGAGAGAGAGAGAGAGAGAGAGAGAGGATAGGTAAATGGGAGTGAGGGGGAAGGTGGGAGTACGGGGGGGAGGAAGGCTAGGAGGGAGGGAGGGGAAGCCGGGAGGGGAGGATGAGGGCGTGGCTTGATACACGTCACAAGTACGTCACCTCAAACCTTCCCTGTCCGAATGTATACCCGGCTCTTGCCAGCTTCGCCGTAAAAGCCAAGAGTAAACTCCTTCATTAAACACACTTGGCAATACACTCTACTGCCATAAATTAGGGGACGGTGTCAGACAAGCTGTGCCAAACTGTCATTTTGATCCGACTGTTTGTTGAGAAGTTATTTGCGAAAAACGATGCCTCATGGGGTCTGAAATGGATAGTAGGTATCTATCAATGGGGGGGCACTAGCAAGCGAGGCCACTTATACCACATAGAAGGGTATTAGGGCATATTCTAAGATCAGATCAGTGGTGGGTATCAGAGCATTATACAGAATACGGCATATGGTCAGTTGGGGAACCGGATTCTCATGGGGGGGGGAGCACGTGCCCCCCATGCCCCCCCGTAGCTACGCCAATGATACTACCACCACTACTAAACATAATAATTTGCACGAGAACACGAAAACAAACATAAAAGGCAAACTTGTATTAAAAAAAAAAAATATCCACCACAAACACACACACACCAAGGTCAACAAACAAATAAAGAAATAATAAACAGAATACGTACACTAATGATCCCTTACACGGCCTCCTCTTCCTCCTCTTTCCCTCCCCTTAAATACCTGACAACAATGGCGCAGGTAAATACAGGTAAACCCTACTGCCCCGGGTTCAAGGCCAAGGCTGCCCCGTCCGTGTACCCGCGAGTGATGTCATGGAGGGGGAGGGGAAGGGAAGGGGAGGGGAAGGGGAAGGGGAAGGGGAAGGGGAAGGGGTAGGGGAAGTAAAGGATACGCAGCATTGGGGGAAATGAGGGGAAGGAGAGGAAACAGTGGACGCAGAAGGGCAGAGAAAAAAATGAGAGAGAGAGAGAGAGAGAGAGAGAGAGAGAGAGAGAGAGAGAGAGAGGAGAGAGAGAGAGGAGAGAGAGGAGAGGAGAGAGAAGAGAGAGAGAGAGAGAGAGAGAGAGAGAGAGAGAGAGAGAGAGAGAGAGAGAAGAGAGAGAGGAGAGAGAAGAGAGAGAGAGAGAGAGAGAGAGGAGAGAGAGAGAGAGAGGAGAAGAGAGAGAGAGAGAGAGAGAAGTAAACAAAATATATTGTTCAGCGAATTTGAGGAAGCAAATGAGTGAGGGATGGATGAGAAAAAGAAACAAGATTGCAACCTTTTGTTAATTAAAGACGAGATAAATGAAGGAAAGTGAAACAAATGCGAGCAAAATGAGATTGTCTTATATGAAGAAAAAAATAATAAAGTGAACAGAGATAAAGAAGTAGAAGAGGACGACGAAATACATGATGGTGATACTAAAGTGAAAAAGAGATTTTTTTAGCAACGAAACTCCAGGGTAAGAGTTTGTTGAAAATAAATGGAAAAATTATTCAGACACAAGTTTAGGGTTTCAATTTACCCCCCTTCTTTATTCTGTCCTCTCTACCCCATGCACTTTTATTTTACTCTCTCTCTCACGAACAGCACACAGTAAAGTAAGAGACTACATACAAACGCTTGACAATGTGTGTGTGTGTTGTGTGTGTGAGAGCATGTGCGTATGTGTGTGAACATGTGTTGTGTGTGTGTGTGTGTGTGTGTGAGCATGTGTGTATTCATCTAGTTGTATTCATCTAGTTGTATTTTACAGGGCCTGAGCAACGCTCGTGTGGCCCCGTCTCCATATCAAGATTTATTTTATCATTCTCCTTAGTGCTTTGTGTTGGCCGAAGCCAGCACCCCGGAGAGCAGGTCACAAACCCCGGCTAACACCCGGTACCCATTCACTGCTGGGTGGACTGGGGCTCGGGTATTAAGGAAACAACCCATCTGTTTCCGCTCCGCCCGGGGATCGAACCCGGGACTTCTCGGTTGTGAACCGAGCTGCTATCCCTTACACTACGGAGTACCCGTAGTGTGGGTACTCCGTGGGAGCATGTGTGTGTGAGCATGTGTGTGTGTGTGTGTGTGTGTGTGTGTGTGTGTGTGTGTGTGTGTGTGTGGTGTGCGTGTGCGTGTGTGTGTGCACGTGCTCCTACCTCATCAGCTAACACCTAACCTATTCCCACCTAGCCAGCCAGGTCTCCACCCAATGCGGCCGCCGACCCAATGCGGCCGCCGACCCAATGCGGCCGCATAGTGTCTCAGGAGAGTATTGTTCAATAGGGAGTATTAGTTGAAACTGCATATTTACCTTTCTAATTGTAACAAAAGTTGTAACTCATTCAATTTCATCTGATTAACTATATAAATAAAAGGTATTATATTTTACACTAGGACCAGACCCCAAGGAAGAAGAGTGAGGCGCACATAAACACTTTCTCTCTCCTCCCGATAAATAACATGTTATATTATATCTCCAAAAGTAATTATTTGCGATGGAAGCTCATTAAGAGAAAGTTTCCTAGGATACAATAAGGTTAACAAACCATACTCCCAATTGTGTAGGGAATACACAGCGCTACATAGGCATCACAAGAGCCGCACACCGAGAGGCGATACGCGTAAATCATGGCATGATTGATTGGACATGCTTAGAGGTTTGAAATACTTTTTCATAATAATATCTTGATAACAGTACATAAATTATTTAATGAGTGAGCGCACTTTCCTCCCCGCCCCCTCCGCCTGCCTGTATGATAATTTATAATATTGGTTCTCGCTCGCATTGGGCTCTCTCTCTCTCTCTCTCCTCTCTCTCTCTCTCTCTCTCTCGTCACTTTCACCCTCAAAAAGATGAAACAACAACAACAGCATCCACCGTCCCTCCACAAGTCATTTAGCGAGAAGGTAACCGCAACTCTCTAACTCCACTGAACACCAAATAACCATCGCGTGGCACAATATTCACCTCACGACTTTGACACGAAGCGCGCACATAATTTTTACCTTTTCTCATCTCATCTCTCTCTCTCTCTCTCCCTCTTTCCTTTTTCTTCTTCGCCCGCAGGGAAGGTCAGATAAAAGAGGAATGTAAGGTCGTGTAGCCTCTATTGTCTGTGTATCTGTTTCACTTCATCACGACCCACCCTCAGGCGTTTGTTAAGTGCAGGATGACCACTAGTAAGGAGGAACAGGTGAAGGAGAGGTGAAGGGATGTAGGATAGTTTTTGAAGGTATGTAAGTGGGAAAGGATTAGGCTGTCACGAGTATATGCAAGTGCGGATATGATAAGGAAAGAAGTGGAGGATGTGTGTGTCTGTGTGTGTGTGTGTGTGTGTGTGTGTGTGTGTGTGTGTGTGTGTGTGTGTGTGTGTGTGTGTGTGTGTGTGTGTGTGTGTGTGTGTGTGTGTGTGTGTGTGTGTGTGTGTGTGTGTGTGTGTGTGTGTGTGTGTGTGTGTGTGTGTGTGTGTATATAGGGGGGGAGAGGTGTGTGTAAAGGGATGTATGGGTTGTCTAATAATTATGAGGAGGTGGATGTAAGAGGGAGTAGATTGGGTGGAGGAGTGGAGGAGTATGTGATGGGAGTAGAAGGTTGTGTGGTGACGTGGAGGAAGTGGGAAGGAATATGGATTGAAGGGATGGGAGTAAAAAGATGATGGTGGTGGAAGTAGTAGTAGGAGTGGAAGGCTAATGGGAGTGGGTAGCATTTCCGGAGTGATGGTTGGAGTACTTGCATGACTAAGATGGAGTGAGGCAAGTCCGTGTGTGTGCGTGTGCGTGTGCTGTGAGTGTGTGGTGTGTGGTTGTGTGTGTGAGTGTGGTGTGTGTGTGTGTGTGTGTGTGTGTGTGTTGTGTGTGTGTGTGTGTGTGTGAGTGTGGTGTGGTGTGAGTGTGTGGAGTGTCGAGTGTGGTGTGATGTGTGGTGTGTGTGTGTAGTGTCCAGTCGTGAATGTGAGTGTGTGATGTGGTGTGGAAATGTGCGTGTGTGATAGATGTGTTTACAGGTCCACCGTGAACGAAAGCAAGAATGGTGGAAAGAAAAAGGTTAACAGAGATAGCCGAGCAGAATGGAGGATGATTAGAGGAGAGGAATGGACAAAAGTTAAGGGAGGAGAGATAGGTGATGAGGAAGAGATGAGAGAAGAGGAAGAAAGGGAGAGAGGAGGAAGAGACGGATGGATGATAGCAAATTATTCTTAGTCCCGGACCGAAAGAGAGAAGGAATGGAAATGGAGAGGAAGAGGAAGAGGAAGAGGAGGAATAGGAAGGATTTAGAGATGATGAGGGAGATGAGAGAAGAAGATACAAGGATGACAAATAGCGTAGGGAATTCAAGGTTAGATCATTCTTCAAACACTCTCCTCCTCTCTCCTCCTCCCTCCTCCCGGAAGCTTCATCGTCATTACCGTCACCACTGCCACACTCCAAAGCCCCTGAGTGCATCATCATCATCATCAGCACTCTCTCTCTCTCTCTCTCTCTCTCTAATCACTCCCTGGGCGGTGAATACGTAAGGTAATCAGTCATCCCTACACGTTGCCACACATCAAAAACTCCTTAGAGACAGACAGACAGACAGACAGACAGACAGACAGACAGACAGACAGACAGACAGACAGACAGACAGACAGACAGACAGAGACAGACAGAGAGAGACAGACAGAAGAGACAGAGAGAAGACAGAAGAAGACGACAGACAGACGAGAAGAAGAGACAGACGACAGAAGAAGAGAAGAGAGAGAGAGAGGAGAGAGAGAGAGAGAGAGAGAGAGAGAGAGAGAGAGAGAGAGAGAGAGAGAGAGAGAGAGAGAGAATTAATTAAAGGAATCACGTTATTAATTAAGAGGAAGGACTCTGGTAAATAGAGAAGCGCGCGGCGAAGGCAATCGTCAAGGCTGGGGAATGCCAGTAATTGCAAGGTTACTGAAAATATCCAGAAAAAAAACTTAAGAGAAAAATTCAGAAAATCATTGAATAAAAATAATTTCAATTTGTGTTGAAATCATTATTGCCACTTGATTTTTCTTAATTTTTTACTAAAGGTTGTTTTGCAATCGATGATTTTAAATATTACGGAAGGTGAAATTAATGAAATATCTTAAATCCCATGGTTATTTTTGCTAAACTGAATGTTTGCAGTAAATACAGATATAATAATACGATATACTACTTTTCCTATCCACTGATGTTGCTAGGAATATATTCAACTAATCATATTACTATTTTTCTTATCATAACGATCATTACCACTACTAGTCTACTACTATTACTACTTACTATTACTATTACTACTACCATTTGCAAAAGTTATCTTCTTTTCGTTCAGTAACACTTTAATTTCAGAGTTCATCCACGGTTTATTATTTGGAAGTAATTATGTATCCAAATAATAAACCGTGGATGGAACTCTGAAATTAAAGTGTTACTGAACGAAAAGAAGATAACTTTTGCAATGGTGATCCTATACAACAAAGAGTGATACAAAGTCAGTTAAATAGGAAAATATTAGATGCCAAGCACTCGTATAAAGTTAAAATTGAAAATTTATTTAAGTCAAATAGATTAAAAGATGCTTGGAGTGGGGTAACACTATTGTGGGGATCGAAAAAGAGAAGGGTATCAATGGATCCACCAAACATTCAACACTATGTAAATGACTTGAACTCCTTTTATGCTAGGTTTGATGCCCACGACTTTCATGTAGAATGTGAAAATATTCTGCCAATTGTCAAGAGTATTGATGTAGAACGAATAATAATAACTCATGAGGATACAATTAACTCTCTGAAACGCATACAGTGCGGTAAAGCAAGTGGGCCCGATAAAATTGGCTCGAAACTACTAAAATCATGTGCAGAGCAACTTGCTGATCCACTTTGTAAACTATTCCAAGCTTCCCTTGATCAGAGTACAGTACCAGAGGCGTGGAAAATGTCGGAGGTTATTCCCGTACCCAAAAACAACCATCCAAAAGAGTTTAATGATCTACGAGCCGTAGCCCTAACTTCAATTATTATGAAATGTTTGGAACATATTGTGAAGAGATACCTTAGTGTAAATATAGATCCTTTAAGAGACCCATTGCAGTTTGCTTATAGACAAGGTAGGAGTGTTCAGGATGCTGGGTTAACCTTACTTCACCAAACTATTGAACATTTAGAAACACAAAATACACAGGTTAAAATCTTATTTATAGACTTTAGCAGTGCCTTCAATACAATTCAGCCCCATGTTTTACTTAGGAAATTATTAGAAATGAATGTAAACAGTAAACTTATAGTTACCTTTCGCAAAGACCACAATATACTAAAATAAGAAATGTTAAATCTGATACTGTCTTCACTAATACTGGAGCTCCTCAAGGGTGTGTTCTTTCGCCGTTACTTTTCACTCTGTACACAAATAATTGCTAAAGCAACTATCCTAGCTGTCACATAGTCAAATATGCAGACGATATTGCAATTATAGGTAAAATTAAGAATGATAACTCAAGAGAATTTTTAACTCAAGTCAATAACTTCGTAAATTGGTGTAATGAAAATTTCTTAACCCTCAATGTAAAGAAAACAAAAGAAATGATAATAGATTTTAGAGTAAAAAAAATTATGTGCCTGACCCTATTGTTATAGCCAATGAACAAGTTGAAAGAGTGAATGAATAAAAGTACTTAGGCATAATCATTGATGACAAATTAACAGTCTCTCCAAGTACACAACAGATGTACAAGAAATGTCAGCAACGTATCCATTTTCTAAGGATATTGGGAAACATCCGAGTAGATAAAGTAATATTGTCTCTATTCTATCTATAAGTCCGTATCCATCTTGTGTTTCTCAATGACATTATGGTAGGGAAGAATAACATGTAAAGACAAAAATAAAATGAAGAAAATTGTAAAGACCGCGGGTAGACTCCACGCAAAAACTGTACCACTAGATGAATTATACAATAGCAGTGTAATGAAGCAGGTAGATAAGATCATGAATGATGTAAATCACCCACTGAACTGTCAATACACTTTTCTTAGATCAGGCAGGAGATTAGCACTCCCTATGCAACACACAAGTAGATTTAAAAATTCTTTTATTCCAAAGAGTATAAAACTGTACAACTATATAGCATCCCAGTAACTTAGGTCTGTAAATAGTTATATCACTGTGGTGCGTGCATATAGGTGGTGACAGGTATCTGGTAGTAGGAATGATACTCTGTAAATAGTATGATTAATATACTTAATTTTGTATTGTAAAATTGTTATTTTCACTTTACGGGTGAGCTTTATGCCAAAACGAATTTCATGTTGTATGTATTCAATGTGACAATAAAGTTATCTTATCTTATCTTATCTTAGTCCTGATGAACAGGTATCCTATTATTATTTTTACTACCACAACCAATAGTACAACACTTTCCATCCGTAATCACTAGCACCATTATATATCTATTCAAGAGAGAAACTACAACCATTCCTAAACAATGACTAAGTACCTTGCAACAAACACCACTCCTTTCTTCCCCCCTTCCCCCTAACCCTCACTCCTTGACCTCCGCTCCCACCACCCCTACCTTGCTCCCACCACCCCTACCTTGCCCCCCCGCCCCCACCAAGGCCAAGGTCGAGGTGACGTCACTGACTCGCCTCAAGGTTGGTCGTTTCGTGCCTCGGGTTCGAATTGTGATCGCATGCGGCAATGTTGATCGACTTATTGTTTGCTGTTAATATTTTGTCATCACTGTGGCTGACGCGAGCTCTTGCCTGTAGCAGCCCGCCTGTGGAATAATGGCTTAAAATGTAGTGTGCTGGAGCTACCTTGGGGGGCGGGTTACTCCCGAACGGTGGTGATGAGTGGCCAGAGGGGCAGATCTGACTACCGCGGCGGCACCTGGATGTCCGGGCTGCAGATGAGGTGGCAGGCGTTCCCTGAGGTGGGAGGTTGCCTCGCACTTTAGGAGGACCGGAGGTACCTTGTCCCGTCAGCAACACAGCCACTGTCGCCCTGTCATCACCCTCCGCCTACAGGTACGCTGCTGCAACACTTTACCACCCTCTCCCCCAAGACCCATCCATCGCCCCACACATACGGGACGCATATTCCCGTTTTCTGGAAGAGTATATAGCGTTTACTCTTGAACACATCGGGTTAGGTTATGCTAAGTAGCGGATAGGGTAAAATAGGATTTCATAAACAATGTGTTGTTACCTTGGTTGTGGGAATCACAATGAGGGTATTTTCGAGAAAATCCTATGGTTAGTTTCGGAGCTACAGCCAAGCGTCTTCACTCGAAAACCACATACTGGCATAGAGAACGGGAATATACTGCCGGGACTGGCTACACCGCCCCCGCCTTGGCTTTCCCTGATTTCCCTTGTTCAAGCCTCTCTCTCTCTCTCTCTCTCTCTGATGCTCCTCCATCTTCGTATTTACACACACACACACACACACACGCTCGCTCTCTCGCTCACTCATTCACTCTAGAACCGACTGCCCAAGTGTTTGCATTTCCTGATCCACCTGCGATCGAAAGCAAAAAATAAGTTAAAAGTAAAGGCATAAAAAACACCGTGACGTCATACTGGCACTGCCTCGTGATTGGCTGATGAGAGCTGGGAGTGCGTCGAGGAGGCGGTGGACGTAACATTATCAAGTAGAGGAATGAGAGAAATAGAGACATGCAACACTACAACACTGATTTATTACACTAAAAAAACACTAATAATAGTAATAAATAACCTGTCCCCCGTGAAAATGAAGAAAATGAGGGAGAAATGAATCTGGGCTCTTTTATGCAAACTACCAAAAAAATAAAGAATTAAAATCGTAGCACTGCGGGTCTCAACCAGGCAGTGATGCAGTGTACGTACCTTCGCATTTACGTGCATTAGTAGTCACGTACACTGGCAATTACTTACATATATTACCTCACCTTATTGCAACCTGTCCTCCAAGCAGTTTATGCAGCTAATATACTACAGAGTATACGAAAAATGATTATACATAATGTTGCTGTGAAATACAGTATTTAACAACCATGCAAGGGGGAGAGAGAGAGGGAGAGAGAGAGAGAGAGAGAGAGAGAGAGAGAGAGAGAGAGAGAGAGAGAGAGAGAGAGAGAGAGAGAGAGAGAGAGAGAGACAGAGAGAGACAGAGACAGACAGAGACAGAGACAGAGACAGAGACAGAGACAAGAGACAAGAGACAGAGACAGACAGAGACAGACAGAGACAGACAGACAGAGACAGACAGAGACAGACAGACAGACAGACAAACAGACAGACAGAGACAGAGACAGAGACAGAGACAGAGAGAGTAAAAAAAAACTACCACTCATAATAATCAGTCCCACTCTCCCTCCCTTCTCTTCGCTGTGC
>JACEEZ010013077.1:312500-315000 GCA_016584305.1 Chionoecetes opilio | reverse complement strand
AGTAGTAGTAGTAGTAGTAGTAGTAGTAGTGGTAGTGGTAGTGGTAGTAGTAGTAGTAGTAGTAGTAGTAGTTAGTAGTAGTAGTTAGTATAGTAGTATAGTTAGTAGTAGGTTAGTAGTAGTAGTAGTAGTAGTAGTAGTAGTAGTAGTAGTAGTAGCAGTAGCAGTAGCAGTATAGAGTAGTAAGTAGTGGTAGTAGTAGTAGTAGTAGTAGTAGTAGTAGTAGTAGTAGAGTAGCGTAGCAGTAGTAGTAGTAGTATGTAGTATAGTATAGTAGTAGTAGTAGTAGTAGTAGTAGTAGTGTAGAGTAGTAGTATAGTAGTAGTAGTGTAGTAGTAGTAGTAGTAGTAGTAGTAGTAGTAGTAGTAGTAGTAGACTAGTGTAGTAGTAGGTAGTAGTAGTTTGTAGTAGTAGTAGTAGTAGTATAGTAGTAGTAGTACTAGTAGTAGTAGTAGTAGTAGTAGTAGTAGATGGTAGTAGTAGTGAGTGTGTAGTAGTAGTAGAGTAGTAGTAGTAAGTAGTAAGTAGAGTATAGTGTGTGGTAGGTAGTAGTAGTAGTATAGTATAGTTAGTAAGTGTAGTAGTAGTAGGAGTAGAGTAGAGTAGAGTAGTAGTAGTAGTAGTGAGGTGGAGAGGGGAGTACGAGAGTGTGAGTAGTAAGTAAGTAGTAGTAGAAAAGAGTTATATACTAGTACTAGTAGTATTATATAGTAGCATAGTATGTGTGTTCGTGGGTTAATTAATAAGGGATAAGAAAGCAATGACTGGGTGTGGTGAGGGGAGAGGGGAGAAAATTGATGTGAGGGAAAGAAAGGGGGGGAGAGAGGGAGGGGGTTGGAAGAGAGAGAGAGAGGGAGGGGGGAGGGGGGAGAGGGAGGAGTGTGGGGGGAGTGTTCACATTAATCAAGTGGAAAAAAAGTTCCTCTCACCTGTTCTTTCACACCTTCCCTCATTTTCTCCCTTTCTCTTTTTTTCTTTCTTTAATTTTTTTCTGTTTCTTTCCTAGAGAGAGAGAGAGAGAGGAGAGGAGAGAGAGAGAGAGGAGAGAGAGAGAGAGAGAGAGAGAGAGAGAGAGAGAGAGAGAGAGAGAGAGAGAGAGAGAGAGGTTATCCGCACCTGTGTGACTCATGCGGCCAAGGTAAAGATTTGTGTCTTCTTTTCCACAAAGAAAATAAGAAAAAATTGAAGAAAAAAACCCCTGGAAGGTTACACGAACTGTCCAGATTTTAGTCAGAAAAAAAAAAAAAAGGTATGATAGATAAAACACTGTCATGGTTTCTCTCTCTCTCTCGTCCTCTCTCTCTCGTCTCTCTCTCTCCTCTCTCGTCCTCTCTCTCTCTCTCTCTTCTCTCTCTCACCCTTCATCCCTTCCCTTCTTCATCCATTCATCACTTCCCCTATCCCTTCCCCTTCCCCTACCTGCCACCCCTTCCTCTCTCTCCCCCCTTCCCCTTCCCCTCTCTCCCTCCCCTTCCCCTCCCTTCCCCTTCCCCTCTCTCCCCTACCCCTCTCTCCCTCCCCTCCCCTACCTGCCTCCCCTTCCTCTCTCTCCCCCCCTTCCCCTTCCCCTCTCTCTCCCCTACCTTCCTCCCTTCCTCTCTCTCTCCCTACCTTCCTCCCCTTCCCTCTCTCTCCCCCTTCCACCTACCTTCCTCCCCTTCCCCCTCTCTCCCCTTCCCTTCCCCTCCCTTTCCGTTACCTGTTTCATCAATTGCACAAGAGACTGGACAACACCGGCCCTTCCTTCCCCCTTTTTTAATCTCCCTTGTTTCCCCTCCCTTGGAAGGATTATCTACAGAGGGGAGAGGCAGGAGAGGGGAGCCATAAATATAAATAAATTGGTCCATCCATAAGTTAATAGAAATACCTTTATGATTACTGTAAATGTCCCTAAATATGTAGCTATGTCCCAAAACTTATCTTATTAATATCCGTAAGTGACTAGTAATGTCCCTAGATCAAGGTTTGTGTCCCTATATTATTAGTGTTGCTGTTCTTAAGTTATTGTTACTCTCAGTGGGTGAATAGTAGTGATTTTTTTATGAGAGAAGAGAGAGAGGAGGGGAGAGAGAGAGAGAGAGAGAGAGAGAGAGGAGAGAGAGAGAGAGAGAAGAGAGAGAGAGAGAGAGAGTAACAATAAGACAAAAGGCAATTAAAATTAATATTCCGCTTTATATCCTTGCCTTTTCTCTCCTCTCTCTCTCTCTCTCTCTCTCTCTCTCTCTCTCTCTCTCTCTCTTCTCTTGTACAATGTTACGTCACAGATTCATGACGTCATAAATCCGGTCTGAGATGGAGGGAGGGAGGGAGGGAAAAGGGAGGGGAGGGGGGGGAAAGGGAGGGGAAAGGGGGGAGGGGAGGAGAAGGAAAGGGGAAAGGGAAAAGGGGGAAGGAGGGGAAAGGGAAAAGGGGGAAGAGGGAGGGAGGGAGGGAGGGGGGAAAGGGAAGGGGGGAAGGAGGGAGGGAAAGGGGGGAGGGAAGGGGAGGGGAAGGAGGGAGG
>JACEEZ010013077.1:165000-292500 GCA_016584305.1 Chionoecetes opilio | reverse complement strand
AAATGGAAGATGAAGGAGAAGGGGAGGAAAGGAACAGAGGGGAAAGGGGAAGTGAAGGAAGGAGTGGGGGTTTACACGAGTAAGAAAATGGAAGAGAGGAAGTCAGAGGGGAAAGATGAGGAAAAAAGGAATAGAGAGTATTGAAAAGGATTGAAAGGGAGAAATAGAAAGAAAGAAACAGAAAGGAATTGAAAAGGATTGAAAAGGAAAAAGGAGACGATAAGGGCGACACATTGAACCCATTGACGACGTTTGGAACCCTATCAATACCTTCTTCTTTCCCTCCCTTTGTCTTTTTTTAGCTACAAAGTCACCCATAACAACTATCTTACCCATTAACCCCTTTATCTTAACCCCACTAAACCTCTCCTTTCTTATCCACACCACCCTCCTGTTGTCATTTTTAGCTACAAAGTCACCCATAACAACTATCTTACCCAAATTAACCCCTTTATCTTAACCCCACTAAACCCCTCCTTTTTTATCCACACCACCCCCCTTTGTCGTTTTAGCTACAAAGCACCCATAACAACTATCTTACCCATTAACCCCTTTATCTTAACCCCACTAAACCTCTCCTTTCTTATCCACACCACCCTCCTGTTGTCATTTTTAGCTACAAAGTCACCCATAACAACTATCTTACCCATTAACCCCTTTATCTTAACCCCACTAAACCTCTCCTTTCTTATCCACACCACCCTCCTTTTGTCTTTTTTAGCTACAAAGTCACCCATAACAACTATCTTACCCATTAACCCCTTTATCTTAACCCCACTAAACCTCTCCTTTCTTATCCACACCACCCTCCTGTTGTCATTTTTAGCTACAAAGTCACCCATAACAACTATCTTACCCATTAACCCCTTTATATTAACCCCCACTAACCCTTTCCTTTCTAATCCATACCTTCCCCTAATACCCTACACCAACCCCAATTCCTCCACCTCCCCAACCTAACCTCACCTTTCAAACCCACACCTTCCCCCCACCAACCCCAATTCCTCCACCTCCCCAACCTAACCTCACCTTTCTAATCCACACCTTACCCTACACCAACCCCAATTCCTCCACCTCCCTAACCTAACCTCACCTTTTTAATCCACACCTTCCCCCCACCAACCCCAATTCCTCCACCTTCACAACCTAACCTCACTTTTTTACCCTCTAAAATATCGTGGTAATAGGTGGAGGAGGGGGTGGGGAGGACAGGTGGGGGGTTGGGGGTTGGGGAGGGGTGTGCCAGTGATGTATTGCTTCTAAAATAACCCCCATCCATCTTACAGGTTCAGGTATATATATGTGTTTAGTTTTGCAATATTTTTGGGGTGGTTTTCAGCAAGGTGGCGAGAAATGTTTTTTGGGTGACACGGACTTTTTGCTTTTTTATTTATTTATTTTTGTCGTTTTTTGTGAAGGGTCGTTGAGAAGGAATGGAAGTGAGGATTCTCGTTGTTGTTGTTTTTTATTTTTCATTGTTGCTTTCTTATCCTTGTTGTTGTTGTTAATGGTGTGTGTGTGTGTGTGTGTGTGTGTGTGTGTGTGTGTGTGTGTGTGTGTGTGTGTGTGTGTGTGTGTGTGTGTGTGTGTGTGTGTGTGTGTGTGTGTGTGTGTGTGTGTGTGTGTGTGTGTGTGTGTGTGTGTGTGTGTGTGTGTGTGTGTGTGTGTGTGTGTGTGTGTGTGTGTGTGTGTGTGTGTGTGTGTGTGTGTGTGTGTGTGTGTGTGTGTGTGTGTGTGTGTGTGGTGATTAGTGAGTTTCTTTTGTGAGGGGAAAGTTGGGTAAGTAAGTACGTGTTAATTTGTCTTCCCCTCTCCTTCTCTTTCATCTCCTCCTCCTCCTCCTCCTCCTCCTTCTCCTCCTCCTCCTCCTCCTCCTCCTCTTCCTCCTCCTCCTCCTCCTTTTATAGTCTTCCATTCTCCCTTCTTTCCTTCCTTTTGTAACTATTAATCATAAATATTTTTGCATTCATGGTCTCTTTTATCTTGATGAGTCCTTTTCTCTTTATTCATTCCTGTACAATACATAATCTCCACTAAAATATAGGTGTGTATGTATGTATGTATGTATGTATGTATGTATGTATGTATGTGTGTATGTATGTATGTATGTATGTGTGTGTGTATGTATGTATGTATGTATGTATGTATGTATGTATGTATGTATGTATGTATGTATGTATGTATGTATGTATGTATGTGTGTACTCTATTTTCCATCGCCATCTCATTTCTCTTCTCTCACCTATCTTTCCTTCCTTCCTTCTTTCCTTCCTTCCTTCTTTCCTTCCTTCTTTCCTTCCTTCCTTCCTTCCTTCCTTCCTTCCTTCCTATCCTTCCTTAACTAATATATTTCAACCTTAAATGCCCGAACCCCTCCCCCCCTCCCCCCTGCCCCCCCCGCCCCCCCTCACACCTCGCCCCCCCCCTACCCTGCCTCCCCTTGCCTCAAACTCCCCCCTCCCCCTCTCATTCTTCTCTCCCCGCTACTCTCTTCATTTTCTCTTTCACTTGTTTTGAGCGTTTAACTTGTTTGTAGCCCACTTCTCTCTCTTCTCCTCTCTCTCTCTCTCTCTCTCTCTCTCTCTCTCTCTCTCTCTCTCTCTCTCTCTCTCTCTTCTCTCCCCTCTCTCTCTCTCTCTCTCTCTCTCTCTCTCTCTCTCTCTCTCTCTCTCTCTCTCTCTCGCTCTCGCTCTCTCTCTCTCTCTCTCTCTTTACCTCCCTCAGGACATACCATCTTTCTTTTCCTCCACCTGTTTCTTCCTCCCCCACTGACAACAACCCATAATTTACTGTTCTTCCTTTACACCTCTCTTCTCCCATCCTTGCCTCTTCCCCTTTCCTTCCTACTCTTTCTTATCCTCATTCTCCCTCTTCCTCCTTCTCCCTCCTTCTCTCCTCCTTCTCCCTCCTTCTCTCCTCCTTCTCCCTCCTTCTTCTTTCCTCCTTCTCCCTCTTTCCCTATATTCCTCTTTATCTAAGCAGTTTCCTCCTATTCCTTTCTCCTCCACCTCCTCTTCTTCCTCCTCCTCCACTATGGATACATATACATACTCAAGTGCATTATTAAGGTAACAAACATCTGCATCCTCCCTCTCTCCCTTTAAATTAAATAAAATAGGTGGAATGACTCATTTCTCACTTTCCTTATAAATTACGTGTAAGTATTTTATCATATTTTTCATGGTATTGCTTTTTTTCTCGTCAGTTTCAGCTAGAGGCATGGGTGGGTGGGGAGGAACCTGCGCTTTACTATCCCTAATACTAGCCAATTAGGTCAACAGGTAACCTTGTAATGGGGCGACATGTCTCCATACCTGTGCTTTCTGTGTAATCAAATGTAATCCCTATATTTGAAACTCAGTCGCTTCCTCATTATTTTTCTTACTTCTCTCTTATTTCCGTGCTTCCCTCTCTTCCATTGTGACAAATCTCTTCTCAGTAGCGGCTCTGGCTTGTGTGGCGCCCTGGGCAAACCCTTACTTTTTTATTAGGATATTAGGAACTACAAATTTATTTATTATTTATTATTAATATTTATTATTGTTATTACTAGCAAAATTTATCCGTAATAAGTATGCTGCTGTGAAAGACAATCCGAATGGCTTTGTACACGTAACACCGTGCTTATGAATCTCTCTTTTTCTTTTCTTTTTCTCTATATATTTTTTCTCTCTCCTTCCATCTCGAGAGAGAAAGAGAAAGAGAGAGAGAGAGAGCGAGAGAGAGAGAGAGAGAGAGAGAGAGAGAGAGAGAGAGAGAGAGAGAGAGAGAGAGAGAGAGAGAGAGAGAGAGAGAGAGAGAGAGAGAGAGAGAGAGAGAGAGAGAGAGCGAGAGAGAGAGAGAGAAACGCAGAGAGAGAGAGAGAGAAACGCAGAGAGAGAGAGAGAGAGAGAGAAACACACACAGAGAGAGAGAGAGAGAGAGAGAGAGAGAGAGAGAGAGAGAGAGAGAGAGAGAGAGAGAGAGAGAGAGAGAGAGAGAGAGAGAGAGAGAGAGAGAGGTGAAAAGCATAAACATAAAGTGTCTCCTGTGCCAGGTAGGTATGCCACAGGCTGCAAAAATACCCAATTTTCTTAACTAATGAAGAAATTGGATAAACCTGGCCAAATATAGCTTATAACCATCTCAAGGATGACCCTGACCTTTCCTGAAAGTTCAGCTGAAATTGGGACATAAATGGCGGAGCCTCAGCTGTAGGCCTACACACGGACAGACGGACATTCGGTGAATTATAGTAAGATTTAATATTTTTTCTTTTCTTCGACTTTTTCATCGTGACTTTGTCTTATGATATTTCTACAAAAATAATTTAGTTAAACAGAACTAATAAATATTTTAACAAATAGAAACACTAGATATACAACGAGGTGTCGGGAATTCACGGAAACAAACAAACATGCAGTGTCAGCCTTGGCAATTATAAGAACAGTACAAGAAAAATAGCGAGATCTAAGAAAAGAGATCAAAGAAACATTGACATAATAATAATTGTCAACACCCTGAGTAGTGGAGACACCCGGGAATGGGTCACGCGGCGTGGCGTGCCAGGCGTTCGGAGGTCACCTGTTGGGTCACAGCGTGAACCGCAGGTCACGGCGGTGAGTACATCAAGGAGTGAGTATTGACGGGGTCATCAGAGAGCTCCTCACTTCTTGGCCGCCGCCCCTGCGCGATGTTGTTGCCTGTACAGCTTCAGTAGCCGCTATAGCCGCCGCCGCTCCGCCGCCTGCAGGCGTGCCTTGATGCAGGCCTCCACGGCGGCCACCTCGGCGGGAGGGCCAGTTATCCTCACCTGGCGGGACTCTGTGTTGGTGGCAGGGGGCACCGACACCCTCACCCCGGGGTACTCCTGTGCCAGCCTCAGGAGTGCCTCGCCCCCAGGGCCCACCACGTGGCGCCGCATGTCGGGTGCCACTTCAAGGACAACCTTTGTTCTGGCCGCCTTACGACGCTCGGCTGCCTCACGCAGCAGTGCCGCGATGCCCTCCAGGCGGCCGGTGATGTCCCTGGCGGCGGCGGCCACCTGGCTCTTAGGGCCCTCCAGGGTGACGTGGTTTGAGGTGCGATCCTGGGGCAGGGGCACCGTCACACGCACGCTGGGGTAGTCCTGTCTTAGCTTTTGGACAGTGTTCCCCCGTGGCCCGATGACGTGCTGCCGTCTGCCCGGTGGCACCGGCAGCAACACCTTCACCGTGTCTTCCTTCCAGGTGTTGCGCACCTGTACTTGGGAGTTGTCCATTGGCACTGCTTTCCTCCGGGCCTTGACGCGCTTCTCTGGCTTTGCAGGCGCGACGCTCTCCTGCACAGCCTTTGTGTCTTCCTCCTTATCCGATACAGTATCACGGCATTTTCTCTTTTTTCTAATGACAATGTGCCATTCGCCGAATTCGTCCTTTGACTCTTCATTTTTAATAAGAGTCTTCTTCTTTTTCCGTTTGGTACGCTTTTTAGAGCCTTTCCCTTCCGTTGGGGCTTCTTTCTCCTGTGGATCCTCGACAAGTTCCTCGGCGTGGTCGCTCGTCTCGACCGTCGCATCGGCAGACTGATCCTGCTTCACTTTCTTGGTTCCGTCAAAAGAAAACCAAGAAACGAAACTCCGGACAACCAGTAGTGCAACAAATCCGAGGAAAAACAGAGCAACATAAATGAGTTTTGTTTTGAACTCCTCGTGCTCGTGTTCGGCCTCGACCACCTCCACCTCGAGGCAGCTGAGGAACCGCTTAGTCTCCACCAGGCGGTCCCACCACGGCACATCCCCTGGGGCCACGCAGGCCTCCAGGGGGTCTCGAGGTGGGGCGGGGCGCAGAGGTCCCAGCCACCCCTGGTGAGCCAGGAGCTCCCGTAGCTGCCATGTCACAGTGGCGTGGAGCGCCTTGTCCTCCCACGCGTGCAGGACCTCGGACACCCGCAAGGCGTCCCTCAGGGCGTCCTGCCCGGCGCTCCTGAGGAGGGCAGCGATGCCCACCCCCACGGCCATCAACATCCCCATCACCAAGTACTTGCAAATTTTTACTCTGAACACTGAAGTTGTAGACATTTTATTTTATAAATCACCAGAATAAGGTGTTGTGTCACCGTAAGTCTTGTGAGTGAAAAAGGGGATGCCAAGTTGTCTGTTTGGGGGACGAGCACAAGTTACCCGTAATAAGTATGATGCTCTGAAAGACAAACCGAATGGTTTTGTACACGTAATACCGTGTTTATGAATCTCTCTTTCTCTTTCTCTTTCTTTTTCTTTTGTTCTCTCTCTCTCTCTCTCTCTCTCTCTCTCTCTCTCTCTCTCTCTCTCTCTCTCTCTCTCTCTCTCTCTCTCTCTCTCTCTCTCTCTCGCTAACGCCTCGAGGACACACAAACCTGAGTAGTTTTCAGATAAGCGTAAAATTGCGCTTATCTGAGTGAAAAAATGCGGCCGAATCTTTATCTTCGTTGCTTTGTTTTTCTTATCCCTCCCCCCTTCCCCCCTTTTTTTTGTGTATTGTATATTCATCTATCATCTTTTTATGAGTTTATTTATCTTACTCAGGGCCGCGGGCTATTTGAGTTTATATGTTATTCTCTTTTTTTTTTCTTTGTCTTCTAGTTTCGATTTTTTTTTGTTTTTGTAGAGACGTTTATTTTTTACGCAACTATTTTTTTGCTCCTCTCTCTCTCGCTCTCGCTCTCGCTCTCTCTTTCTCTCTCTCTCTCTCTCTCTCTCTCTCTCTCTCTCTCTCTCTCTCTCTCTCTCTCTCTCTCTCTCTCTCTCTCTCTCTCTCTCTCTCTCTCTCTCTCTCTCTCAAACTAAAGGAACCATAGCCCACTCACAACATCTGCCCTCCCAATCAGCCTTCCTTTCCTCCCCTCTCCTCTTCCTATTCTTCTTTATTCTTTCTTGCCTTTACTTTATTTTTTCTTCCAACATATACTAAATTTTTTCTATCTTTTCTTCAAACTTTTTTCCTCCACTCTTTTTTTTCATCCTCGTTTCTTCGAATCACTCAGTTTTTTCCTCTTTTTCGTTCAGGTTTTCTTCCTTTGTCAAATTTTTTTTTTTTTTTTTTTGCTGTTTATCAGTGAATTTGTGATACCAGTTACGAATTTTCATCTTTGGTGATTCTCTCTCTCTCTCTCTCTCTCTCTCTCTCTCTCTCTCTCTCTCTCTCTCTCTCTCTCTCTCTCTCTCTCTCTCTCCAAATAGCTAAAAAAAATCAAACCAAACAAACCATGAAGCAATTTACACACTTTTCCCCTTCCCTCATCCTCCCCCTCCTCCCTCCTACCTCCTATCTCCCACCCACACTCCCCCCCCTTTCCCTTCCCCCTCCCCTCCCTCTCCTCCTCCCTCCCTCTTCCCCTTCCCCCTTCCCTCCCTCTCCTCCTCCCTCCGTCTTCCCCTTCCCCCTCCCCTCCCTCCCGTCCTATCATCACAGAACACAAACTGGGAGTGATATATGGAACTGAACCAGCTTTTATGCCACAAGTGTGAGGGGAAAAGAGGGGAGGGAAAAGGGGAGGATACCAGCATGTGAGGGTAGGGAGTGGAAGGGAAAGAGAGGGAAGAAGAAAGGGAAGGTAGTGGACAGAAAGATACATAAAGGGGATAAACGGGAAGGGGAATAGAGTGAAGAAGAAGGGAGGAAGTAAAGGGAGTAAGGGAGAGTAAGAAGAGGGGAAAATAGCGTTGGAGAGGGTAAAGGAATGTAAAGGAATGGATATTGCTATGCAGAGAGAGGAGAGAGAGAGAGAGGAGAGAGAGAAGAGGAGAGAGAGAGAGGGAGAGAGAGAGAGAAGAGAGAAGCGTTGAGAGGGTAAAGGGATGTAAAAGAATGGATTAGTGCTATGGAGAGGAGGAGAGAGAGAGAGAGAGAGAGAGAGAGAGAGAGAGAGAGAGAGAGAGAGAGAGAGAGAGAGAGAGGAGAGAGAGAGAAGAGAGAGAAGAAGCGTTGGAGAGGGTAAAGGCGGAATGTAAAAGAATGGATTAGTGCTATGGAGAGAGAGAGAGAGAGAGAGAGAGAGAGAGAGAGAGAGAGGAGAGAGAGAGAGAGAGAGAGAGAGAGAGAGAGAGAGAGAGAGAGAGAGAGAGAGGAGAGAGGAAGAAGAGAGAGAGGAGAGAGAGGAGAGAGAGGAGAGAGAGAGAGAGAAAAAAACCATAACAGTAATGATTGATATATGATGAGAAGAACACGTTTAGAACAGAGAGCAGTAAGTAGTGTGCTGTTCATTAATTAATCTGTTAAGTTATTAAGTTATGAGTTCACTATTGTTTATTGTATTAATGAGTAGCGGATCTTTATGCTTCTATAAAAGCAATGGGTGACTATTAATTAAGAATGATTCACTGACAAATAGACAATGAAAAATAATGATCATATAACAAAGAAGAGACGATATGAAACGAAGTAAAGGATGATTTGATATATTACAGCGACTAAAGATTAAAGAGTTATTGAAAAGAATAAAGAAACAAGATGTGAGAGATAATAGAAAATTGATAAAAACAATAAACTGATAAAAGAAAGCAGAGAGAGTATAAAATGAAAATAGAATAATGAATAAAGAATAGATCAGATAGAAAATAGAGAATGCAGCTACGTAGAATATGAATAGAGTTATAGAGTTTATTGCCAAATAACAATTATATACACATAAATAAATATATACACATTTTATAGGCATTAGTCTGCTGAGCATGAGCTCCTTAGCAGACATAAAATCAGTTAACATAATCTAAATGCGAATACGATGACGGCAATAATTTACTAATAAAGATTAACATACAAAAATATAAACTCAGTGAAAACATGTTTTTTTATATAAAAAAAAGCACCTAAATTTCAGGAGCACAAATTTACTGTATTTTCATTTTCAATCTATAAGACCTTGACTTTGTAAATTATATAAATACTGTTTAAGTTTAAATTTAAATATATTGAGATTATTTGCTGTTTTGATATCATCTGGTAATGCGTTCCAACATCTCGGACCAAAACAATATATAGAAAATATGTACAGTGTTGTTCTCGAATAGGTCTATTAAGCCCTCTTCACACATTCCATAATGGAACCACGACCGCGCCAACAATGCAATGCGCAGCGCCGTCATGGTACTGGTTATGGGTCCATCGTGACCGATCGTGACGCTCATGACGCGCTCGGCCAAGGCCACGAAAAGTTAGTGCGTGCATTAAAAAATCGGGAAGCTCCCCGACTTTTGTACCCAACGCAGCGCTATCGTAAGTCTATCGTGACGCTATCGTTATCTATGTAGCAGCTTCGTGACACTATCGTGATCGTCGTATGTCTATTGTGACGATAAGAAACCATTACGAGCTGCTTCATCCCTGCCTTCCCCCCTTTTTTGCACCCCCTTCCGCCTTCTCCCCCCTTTCTCATTCACCTTCACCCACCCTCGACTCCCTTCCCCCTACTCCCACCACCACGTGGTGACACTCCCCCCTCGACTCCCTGCCCCCTACTCCCACCACCACGTGGTGACACTACCCCCTCGACCCCCTTCCCCCTACTCCCCCCACCACGTGGTGACACTCCCCCCTCGACTCCCTACCCACTACTCCCATCACCACGTGGTGCCACCCCCACCCCCCTTTTAACCACTCACATCCCCACTAACACCACGCCTTCTCCATCCCCAACCCCCGTCCCCCCCCATTCCCCACCAACATCAACACCCCCTTCTTTATTACAACCCCCCTCCCCCGTTTCCCCCATTCTCCATCACCAACACCCACCCCTGTTTCTCCCACCTTCATCTCTACCCCCCTTCCTTCTCCATCACCATGGCAACACCCAGCCACGTGTGAAGCATGTTGCTAGCTCTTGACGGTATCGTGGTACGCTCATGGCACCGTCATGGCACTGTCGTGGTTATCGTAGCTCTATCGGGACGACAAAATGACCGTTAATTTTCCATTCGTGAAATAGTCTTACAGTTGTCATGACTCCATCGTGACCATCTTACGACCATCATGACACATACGTACAGGCAGCGTGACATTGTTGTGAGGCTATCGTGGTCTGCGTTTATCGTGGTCAAATTTCACGATAGCGTCAATAATCAAATTGGTGGCGCTTTCGTGGTTCGATTATGGAATGTGTGAAGGGGCTTAGAGGAAAAGAATAGGGTGTAAAGAAAAAAATACAGAATAATACATAGAGTGTGTGGGTTGTTACCGGGAGGCGACCGTAGTGTTAACGGTAGCACGTCCGCCCGGCAAGTGGAAGGTCTCGGGTTTGATCCCCGAGCGGTACCTGCCTTTTCGGTGAACCCCCTACCTCTAACATAGAACTAAAAAAAAAAAAATAAGCCTAACTTTGATGATTAAAAGAAAATCATAGAAATCAAGCAGCACTTAATCATACTTTCTTTAGTGGCAAAAAGACGTAGCTATACACCCGGGTTCGATTCCCGGCGGAGCGAAGATAGATGGATGGTCTTTCTTAAAACCCGAGCCCCTGTCCACCCAGCAGTGAATGGGTACCGGGTGTTAGCCGGGGGTTTGTGACCCCCCTCCCGAGGTGGTGGCTTCGGCTAACACTAAGCTGCAGCGGTAGATCACTATGGCTCTGAGGAATTATTCTCTAAACAAACAAACAAACAATACAAGAAAAACCTGCGTAAAGGTTAAATATTTGTGTTTGATTCAGTATACCTTCTTTGTTGTTTTCTCTTATTTCTTCACCATGAGAGAAAACTGAATAATTTTAAGGTATACTAATTTTAAAAATATATGAAAAAAATGTATGAATCTGAAGAATAAATTGACAGTAGGTACAGTATATCAATTGGAAATGTATTCGTAGGGTTATATACTTTTTATCATGATCACATATAAATAATCATGCCCCTTCCCGGACTAATCTTTTTTAAACTCTCTGTATCTGCTTTACGAAGAGATGGAAATATATGGGTCTTTCAGTGATGATTATCTTCCCTTGCTATAGACCTGCATGCAGACATGCAGCGCCGCGGGACAGGCCGAGGCGGGCGGCACACGAGGTCGCTGACTCCTGAGTCAGGTGTCTGGCCTATTAGGACGCTTACCAAGAGGCTCCTGGTTAACATTGAGGGTACAGGAACTACCTCGTGTAGGTCTCACGGCTTCTTGTAGCTTCCTTATTTTCTTATGTTGTTTTGTTCTTATGTACAAAAGAGCCTGGATGGGGCTGCCGTGCACTGCCTCACACATACACACACACACACACTGTCAGTAGCGTACCGAGGGGGGGGGGGGGGCATTCGGCCATGCCCTCCCCCTTTTGCAAAGAAAAAATAAAAATAAATAAATATATTTATTTAACGGAATAAATATACTTTTTTTTTTTTAAACGAAATTTTTTTTTTTTCCTTGCCAGTATATTACTTTTTTATCTTAACATGTAGTTCTAAAGCAAGTAGTGCTGTTTTTAAAGTAAATTTTTGCAGGTCAAATTACAAAAGTCAACAAGATTAAAGACTAAAAAAAATTTGGGTACGCCACTGCACACACACATGCTTTCTCATCTTTATCAACGACGCTCTCCTGGAAACCGAGCGTCGTTGAGCACCGAGTACGTTGATGACTCCACCCTTAACAACCTCCTCACCTGGACCACCACTAACAACGTCACCATCAACCGCCAGAAATCAGTTGCCATGCAGTTTGATTTCTCCACCACTCCCAACCCCCACCATCAGAGCCCTGGAGGTCACTGCCTACAGGCTCTATAGGCATAGATGTATAAAAAATAAAATTAAAAAAATATAAAAAAACTTTCATCCCGCTTTCACACTATAGGCGCCTAGAAGAGACCCTAGGCGACTCCACCCTCGACCTGGCCCACTCCACCAGTGGTGGTCCACTCCAACACTGGTCTACGCCACTGCATAATTATGATGCTGAGAGAGAGGGAGAGAGAGAAAAGAAAAAATATATATATATTAACTGGGAAGACATTCACCTCGCTCATGCCGTGCCACCGTGACACTGTGGAGAGAGAAAGAGACTTGACATTGGGTAGGCTACGTTTTTTTTTTTTTTTTTTTTTTTTTTTACGTTGGAGCCTTTGAAGATCCTCCCAAAACATCCTCCTTCCTCCCATACAGCCTTTGAGAGATTTGAAATAACCATGTGCAAAACAATAGTTATATAAAGCCAAGTAAGTGTCATTCAACGTTCTTTATGTTAAATGATATTTACAATACAGTGTGTTTGGGTTATTCACCCATGGTCTTGTCCACGCGAGTCGGACCCGCGATCTCCAGTTTCACCCTCCAGGTGCGAGCTTGGAGCTCATTATTACCAATCTTTGGGCAATACCTCACACATCACACACACCCATCTCTTTGCTTAAGTAGCCTAGTAAAACTGAGTAGCCTACCTACTGATACATAATTATTAAAGATTGGGTTTGATGTGGTCACCATGAAGGGCTCTCCTTCATGAAGTAATCAGACAATTGCCTGCAGTCACGCTTCATGCAGCAAACCAGCCTGGCCTGACGTCTAATTGCCCGGTCACGCTTCATGCAGCAAACCAGCCTGGCCTGATGTCTAATTGCCCGGTCACGCTTCATGCAGCAAACCAGCCTGGCCTGATGTCTAATTGCCCGGTCAGGGCTTCATGCAGCAAACGCAGCCGGGCCCTGACGTCTATTCCCCGGTCACGCTTCATGCAGCAAACCAGCCTGGCCTGACGTCTAATTGCCCGGTCACGCTTCATGCAGCAAACCAGCCTGGCCTGACGTCTAATTGCCCGGTCACGCTTCATGCAGCAAACCAGCCTGGCCTGACGTCTAATTGCCCGGTCACGCTTCATGCAGCAAACCAGCCTGGCCTGACTCTAATTGCCCGGTCACGCTTCATGCAGCAAACCACCTGGCCTGACGTCTAATTTGCCCGGTCACGCTTCATCAGCAAACCAGCCTGGCCTGATGTCTAATTGGCCCGCAGCCCACGCTTATGCAGCAAACCACCTGGCCTGATGTCTAATTGCCCGCAGTCACGCTTCAGGGCAGAAAACCCAAAGCCTGGCCTGATGTCTATTGCCCGCAGTCACGCTTCATGCAGCAAACCAGCCTGGCCTGATGTCTAATTGCCCGCAGTCACGCTTCATGCAGCAAACCAGCCTGGCCTGATGTCTAATTGCCTGCAGTCACGCTTCATGCAGCAAACCAGCCTGGCCTGATGTCTAATTTGCCCCAGTCACGCTTCATGCAGCAAACCAGCCGGGCCCTTTGTTGTATAATTGCCCGCAGTCAACGCTTCATGCAGCAAACCAGCCTGGCCTGCTGTCTAATTGCCTGCAGTCACGCTTCATGCAGAAAACCCAGCCTGGCCTGATGTCTAATTGCCTGCAGTCACGCTTCATGCAGCAAACCAGCCTGGCCTGATGTCTAATTGCCTGCAGTCACGCTTCATGCAGCAAACCAGCCTGGCCTGATGTCTAATGGGCCCCAGACATAACTACGTCACGGTTTGTTTACATCGGTGCATTGTGGGGATAAGGCGGGGTCGCCGCGGGTGGACCTACGAAGGGAAAACTACGGCGATGGAGAAATTTAGAGTTATTTTGCGCGAAATTGATATTCCAGGTGCTATATTACTGTGCTCTGTTCGCGCTGACAACACTATAGAGAAGACCTGAGGTAATGGCTGATGTGCAGAGGCTTCTAAACTAAGAAAACAGAGTCATAACAGAGCCTCGTCAAAAGGTAAGCAGCTGGTAGGTACGTAAAGTGTCCCTACTACTTGCTTACTTCCTTTAAAGAGACTGCTGTGACTGTTTTTCCTGGTTTAGAAGCCTCTCACATCAACCATCACCTCAGGGCTTCTCTATGTTGTCAGCGAGCACGGAAATATAGCACTTGGAATATCAATTTCGCCCAAAACAACTCTAAATTTTTTCATCGTCGTAGTCTTCTCTTTGTAGTTTGTATACATATTCATGGTTATGATAGTATTAAAATACCTTATTAATTGAGTTCCTTTGTTGTCTTTTCTCATAAAAAGTAGGGTATTTTCTAGTGTTTGCCCATACTCCCCCCCTCCCCACAAACAAGCTTGGGGACCTGGGGGAATGCGGGATTTTTAGCTGGGGTAAAAAAAATATTTCGGTCGCAACCACATAGTTTTTGAGTTGGGGGTTTAAAATTGCCTAGATCAAGGGAAAATTCATTGGATTTCTTCTGAGTCCAGAAACGTGTGAACCTGACGATCCTCACAGAATGATGACCGAAGTGTCGAGAACACCCCCAACCTCCCGCTAGGAGGTTAGGTTATATTTGGTTAGGTTAAGGTAGGTTATATTTGGTTAGGTTATATTTGGTTAGGTTAGGTTTAGTTAGATTTGGTTTGGTTAGATTGGTTAGGTTAACTTAGGTTTTTATTTGGTTAGGTTAGGTAGGTTAATTTTGGTTAGGCAAATTTCTCTAGATATAAGGTAATTATCGTAGATCTAGGGAATTTTACCCCCCCATACACAACTCTTAGATAATGTGTTTTTCCCACGCATAATTTGTTCCCCACCCGAAAACCCCACATTCCCACAGGTCTCCCAAACTTGTTTGGTAACTTGGGAGAGTATGGGCAAACACTATAATTTATATTTTGGGGGTTTTAAAATTTAATGTGGGGTTTTCGGGTGGGGAACAAATTATGCGTCGGAAACACATGATTTAAGAGTTTTTGTATGGGTGGTAAAATTTCCTGGATCTAGGGTAATTACCTTATATCTAGAGAAATTTGCCTAACCAAAAATTTAAACCCAACCTAAACAAATATAACCTAAGCTAAACCCAACCAAATCTAATCAACCTAACCTAACCAATCTAAACCCAACCTTCTACGGGGGTTGGGGGTGTTCTCGACACTTCGGTCATCATTTTGTGAGGATCGTCAGGTTCACACGTCTCTGGACTCAGAGAAATCCAATGAATTTTCCCTTGATCTAGGCAATTTTTACAACACCCCTAACTCAAAAAAATATGTGGTTGCGACGCAAAATTTTGTACCCCAGCCAAAGAGCCCGCATTCCCCCAGGTCCCCCGCATTCCCCCAGCAGGTCCCCAAGCTTTTTTTGTGGGAGAGGGGAGTATGGGCAAACGTGCACTAAATAATACCGGGAATTTTACCCCCTATACACAACTCTTAAATTTTGTGTTTCCGACGCATAATTTGTTCCCCCCACCCGAAACCCCGCATTCCACAGGTCCCCAAACTTGTTTGGGGGAAGTGGGAGAGTATGGGGGAAACACTAGAATTTTACCAAATTCCCTAGATCTAGGGTAATTACCTTATATCTAGAGAAATTTGCCTAACCAAAACTAAACTAACCTAAACCCAACCAAACCAAATATAACCTAACTAACCTAACCAAAATAACCAAACCTAACCTAACCAAATCTAACCTAACCTAACCTAACCAAATCTAACCTAGCCTCCTAGCGGGAGGTTGGGGGGTTCTCGACACTTCGGTCATCATTCTGTGAGGGTCGTCAGGGTTTTCCACGTTTCTGGACTCAGAAGAAATCCAATGAATTTTCCCTAGATCTAGGCAATTTTTACAACACCCCTAAATCGAAACTATGTGGTTGCGACGCAAAATTTGTACCCCAGCCAAAATCCCGCATTCCCCCAGGTCCCCAAGCTTGTTTTGTGGGAGAGGGGGAGTATGGGCAAACACTAGAATAAAACCCTACTTATTATGAGGAAAGACAACAAAAGGAACTCAATTAATAAAGTATTTTAATATTATCATAACCATGAATGTATACAACCTACAAAGAGAAGACTACGAAAGATGAAAAAATTCGAGTTGTTTTGGGCGAAATTTATATTCCAGGTGCTATATTTTCCCTGCTCGCTGACAACACAGAAAGACCTGAGGTGATGGTTGATGTGCAGAGGCTTCTAAAACCAGAAAACATCAGAGCAGAGTCTCATTAAAAGTAAGCAAGTGGTAGGGGCACGTTACGTACCTACCAGTTTGCTTACCTTTTGACGAGGCTCTGTTATGACTGTTTTCTTGGTTTAGAAGCCTCTGCACATCAGCCATTACCTCAGGTCTTCTCTATAGTGTTGTCAGCGAGAAGAGAGCACAGTAATATAGCACCTGGAATATCAATTTCGCGCAAAATAACTCGAAATTCTTCCATCGCCGTAGTTTTCCCTTCGTAGGTCCACCCGCGGCGACCCCGCCTTATCCCCACAATGCACCGATGTAAACAAACCGTGACGTAGTTATGGGTAGGGTCCATTGCCCGCAGTCACGCTTCATGCAGCAAACCAGCCTGGCCTGATGTCTAATTGCCCGCAGTCACGCTTCATGCAGCAAACCAGCCTGGCCTGATGTCTAAAACACCTACAAACTGACGCCAATGCAAGGATAATATACATAGTCCTTGCGCCAGTCACTATAACGAGGTATATAACTTAATTATAACGAGGGTTAAGTACGTATATATATGAACATATTTAAGATGACGCAACACCCTTTTGTACGCTTTCTTTACAATGGGTATCATAAAAGAAGGCATATAAGTAGCAGCAGTAATGGTGTTGGTGTTGGCAGAGGCCACGACACCCCAGCGTGCACACACCCTCCCCTGCAACCCTCCCCCCCCCCCCTCCTCCATACAGGGAACGTTGTACTGTGCACGCAGACTCGCTCTATATTTACCTATTGGCAACTCACACTATATGGTCGGGCCAGGTGGCAGGTGTGCGTCACTTGGCCCCACCCACGCCCCTTATAGCCCTATCTCCAGGCCATACTGTTGCTCCCTGCACACTTGGTGCCACCCTTAATACGCCCCGACCTCCCTTAGTCAATTTATTCTTGCATCCATGTGGAGTCAGTCTTTGCAGCCAAATTTACTGAAATGTTAACATAATATTTTTTTTTTCCCCACGTTCATCATACATGGTTTATAGTCACCATCCGCTTCAATCATGATTCTTAACCAAATGTTTCGCATAATGAGACGGTAACGAAAATTTGCCCATTCTTGGTGATCTCATAAATGTGTGGTTTATGTGGCGGCCGTCCTGATCCACGGCCGTGCCTGATCGAGGCCTACGAGTAGGCCTCGGCCTGATCCCTGCACTGGGCGCCAAGTTGCCAGGTGGGCGAATTTCACGCCAAATTGGGCGATATGTTATACTTTCTGGCGGGGATTTTTTTGCTTTGGCGGTTTGGCGGATTTTTTGGCTGGTTTCTATTATGTTTGGCGTATATGTTGGCTGTTTTTCATGTTCATTTCTTTAAGGACACAGGCTTTTATCGACCTTTTTATTACTTGTTGGCACAAATAAGTCGTTTTTCAGACGTCAAAACTCTTCAAAGAAAAGTGAGAGTGGGAGGGCAGTGTGAAAGGATTAGCGTATGGGTGCTGATTGACAGTAACCTCTCTCAGGGCATGAGTTCCCTGACTGCCCCCTCTCTTCCCCCTCCCTTCACCCTTCCCTCCTACTAAGTCAGATTAAGGGGGGCGTTACACGAATATTTCCGAAAAACATCAAAATATTCTAAAAATAATATCATGCCTAGTTGAACACTTGGGCAAGCTTGTGACAAAGTATTATAAAGAAAGAAGAAAAATTGAGAGAGTTATGGCTGATTTTCTACACCCCCTCCCCCCCCCGAAAAATATCCGTACAATTTTTTTCATGATATTCACCGGCATAGACAAACTGGCACCTCAGTCCCTCTTTGTGAGACAAAGAGGGTCTGAGGGTCGTCTCAAGGCCTCAGTAGTAAGGGAGTAGAGGGAGAAGACCTATCTACTGAAAAATTTGCCTTTTTCCAGTTTTCCTTTAATAACTTCGCCACTATTGTACCAAATTTAATAAACAATATATCATTGGAAAGAGGAATAAAGATGTAATTTACTCATCTTTGAATTTTTTTTTATTTGGGTAAAAATTTGCAAATAATAGCAAATACATTTACGAGATCAAAAAAATCTTTAAAAATGCTAAACACCTTCGGGCGCGTAATATCCTGTTATATATATATAAAATAATAAAAAAAAGGGGACCAGGTGCCAAAAGCTCTAAATTGGTTGTTTTTAGTCTGAATACAAATTATAGATGCCTGGAATGCTGTTTAGTTCAGTTAATGTAGATCAGTATGACAAATAAACTTTAACTGCTCATAACTTTTTTTCCCTCATTAGTGGTGAATATTTTCTATAAACTCTTAAACGGTTTGACTTATTCCCAATTTGATTGAAGCATTTGACAGAAGCATGCAATAGGCAGTTTTGGGAGTATGTTCATTGCTCCAAAATGCACGCGACATTAATAACGAAAAAATCTATGGTAAAATTCAGTACGCCATGATGAAAAAAAATGGTTTAAAATCCAATTTCCCTGCGACAGCTAAAATCATACTTACAAATGTAGAGGAGTGATTGTGTTATCGAGTGGTATAAAGCAAATTGACATATGATCATTTATAAGGAAGAAGATAGAAATTAAAGTTTGCAAAAAAACGCCCAAATTTAATAAAAAAAATATTCATGTAAACAAAGTAAGAATCATGTCTTCTTCAAACTTGGCCAGGAATACTGCATAATAATGTAGTTTATCATCGTGTAAAAATCTCAGGGGGATCGGAGCCATATTTCAAGTTTCCCTGAACGCCCCCCTTAACAGGGAGATTATTTTCTCAAATAAACTTGATAAAAAATAAGATAAGGAACAGAATGCAAGTGAAAAGCTTAGAAAACATATAACACATTAGAGCATTCATGCAAAGAAACAACATTTGCTGTAAAGAATTTCTACCCAAAACATCAATGTTATCAATATTCACCCAGGATATCCACCATACGGACACAAACATAAACTTAGATTTCTCTGACTAACAAAACAACCTATAGGTAATTTAAGCTACTAAAATCTCTCTCTCTCTCTCTCTCTCTCTCTCTCTCTCTCTCTCTCTCCTCTCTCTCTCTCGAATCTCTTATTTTCTCTCAGAAAAGTTCCAGTACTCCTGAGGACACCCACAGTTCACTCCTTCACTCTTCCTATCTCGAACGTGACTGAGGTCACCCAGTCTCCTCTCCCTCCCCCCCCCCCCACTCTCTCTCTCTCTCTCTCTCTCTCTCTCTCTCTCTCTCTCTCCAGTTTTTGTTTTTTTGTTTTTTGAGTGTAAAAAAGTCCAACCTGTGTGACCTACACATTAATTTAGGCATCTTCTTTTGCGCTGGAGAGGACTTCCGGTCGGCGGCACTTCTGGGCGAATTCTCGATAGCGGAACTGCGTATGCAGTCCACGACCCTGGCAACTCTGCAGCGGGCGCCATAGTCCGTGAGTTGCTTGTCACGTGTCGAAGGCGAAGCACGTGAGCTACATGTGCCCTGGACTGCGCAAACCCCTGTCGGTGCGGTATCGGGCGAATCGAGCGGGACACTGAACGAACCCCCGCCTTCTAGAATCGCTCAGTCAGTTGTGTCATGTCGAGCGTACAGTACCACACTGTGTGTTATACCCCCGCGTGACGCACACAGCATATACGTAACAACCCTTGACAAGCCAGATCCTTATGCCGTATACCACCCATGAATGAGACACTTAGTTCTCCTCTCATGCCACCATTCCCCCGCCTCTCTTCCCATCACCTGTTTTGCCGGTCCTCTGTTCGGCTCTCCCTCCCCTTCCTCCCCCCACGCATGAAAACATCCCTATGTATATCAGGTACAGACATACGTTTTAGGAGAAGCCCTGTATCCACCTGGCTAGCCGGCTCTCCACATGTAGTCTCGAGTCCCATTAAAGCAACCGTGACGTAGCGTATATAGAGCCAAACAAAAGCCCTCAAGTAATTAATGAACCAACAGGATTTTCTACCACACCCATCAAGAGGACATTTCAGAGGCTAATGACCACACACACACACACACACACACACACACACACACCACACTTTTTTTTTTTTTTTTTTTTTTTTTTACATTTGTGCCTATAGCGCCAGTCACACACACACACACACACACACACACACACACATGATATAAAGATTGGCTTCAACTATCACAAAGCATAGATGAAGCAAGGATGATCTTTGGGATATATAATTAATCAAGAAGAGAGTACAAATTAGAGTTACCGGAAAAAAACATCATGATATGGAAAATCTGGAAAACAAGCCAGGAAAACATGAGGAAAATCAACACCAAATGGCTGATTTAAAATAAAATGCTTGGGACGTAACAGTTATTGATCTTTTGTTTTATTGTCACCATCATTTGTGTGACTGAAGCAAGACAAAGCTGCCCTGAATTCCTTGGTCCACACTTAACCCAGTCTGTGTTTCATATATTTCTTGTATGTCTTTGCATGGCCTTAGTCTTGTCTTTCATTACTGCCCTGAATCTCATAACTATAGTGGGTTCGAACGGTTTAGGAGGTTGTAAATAATGAGCAGCTGGTGTTGCCTTTATTTTGGGATCATCTTTGGTATAGGGGAGTTCATTCACTCTCCTGCATGTCATGTACCAATAATTATTATATGTCATTCAGTGTCTTAATGTTGCAATAATATTTGTCTTACTCATTTCGTGTTGAGTAATTATAAGGCTTTCGTCCAATGTGTCCTTGAGTTTTTCTCCATACTTCAAAACAGTGAAATCAAGCTGTATTCTGAAATTGTTCGGTTCATCATTGGTTTTCAGGTCTGCATTTCATAGATCACATGCATGTTTCCCGCTGTGCATGTGTAGTCACTCCACTTAAATCGCGAACACACAGGCCTCGGATCCTCTCCTTCCATTTCCTTTTCGTATTTTCCAATAAATTATCGTTCATATTCTCAAAGTCTGTACAATGCATTCCTCCTCCTTCCCCTTACCACCGCTGGCTTCGAGGCGATTTGTTATCACTGAGTCAAATGCAGAACAAAATAGGCACTGGACAAAAATAATGATAGTTTTTCGTTCCTGCCGCTGACAAATTGAAGCTAATGGGCTCAGTTGTGATAGATTTCTTATATGTATTGTCGATGCGTCTTCAGTACAGCATGCAATAATTCATCAGTTTCATAGATCAAGATGATTTATATCTACCTATAACAGCTCCTTTTGCGCTTTGGCAGGATCTAAGCCAGTGATTTGTGCGGCCACCACTGCTGCAATGCCACTGCCTCCCCTTCAGAGGTCATGGGGTGTAATGGGTGACAGCCATGTTGCCTCTTTTTTTATTTATTTGAGCATATAGTTTTGCAAATGGCCTCAAATAGCCACTGTAAACATTTCTGCAATGCGCAATTATTAACATTCTACTTGCGTATCATTAGTGAACAACAACGTTAACGAACCACAAGGGTTGAGCCAAAGACTACTCGTATAGAGTAGTCTTTGGTTGAGCCATAGACCACTGTAAATCTGGACTGCGCACGGAATATCGGCCTGTTGCACAAGGGCCCTTAAGTCGGAGCGCCTGTTTTCAACTTCACTGTTCACTCGGTAACCAGGAAGGATATCGAAGCGAATTTTCGTAGGTTTTCAGTTCCTAATAGAAAGTCGCTGATAGTGACGTAGTTTACATAGGAGTGAAAGAAGAAACTATAGGAGATGAGTGGAGATGATAGGAGTATATCGGAAGTAAAGAAAAGGCTGTTATGGAGATGTTGAGGTTAGTGGAGTTAAGTGTAGGGTGTTGAAAGGGTGTGAAATGAGGTTAAGGTGAGGTGGAGGAGGGGTTGTGGGGGGGGGGGGGGTTATGGGCGGTAGTGGCCGAGGTTGAATTTCGTGGCTTCGCGAAACTGGCCCGTAATTTTAGGTTATCAGTGGTGATAAATGTTACGTGTGTGTGTGTGTGTGTGTGTGTGTGTGTGTGTGTGTGTGTGTGTGTGTGTGTGTGTGTGTGAGGTGATCAAAACCATATGAGGTGAAGTTAATGATGCGTCTCGGATTTCACTCACCTTACAACCCATTCACAAGTCACAACACCTAATAACCTACTCATTAATAACTCATAACACCTCTTAACCCACTCACAACACCTCATAACCCACTCACAACAAATCATAACTACTCATAACCCACTCACAACAAATCATAACTACTCATAACCCACTCACAACACATCATAACCCACTCATAACAAATCATAACTACTCACAAACACTCACAACACATCATAACCACTCATAAAATATATAACCCACTCATAACCTCTCACAACAACTCATAACCCACTCACAACCCACTAACAACACCTCATAATTATTAATAATATCTTATAACTCTCTAACAACACCTCATAGCCCACTCACAACACCCTCACAACCCACTCACAACCCACTAACACCTCATAACCCACTCACAGCACCCTCACAACCCACTAACACATCATAATTACTAATAATATCTTATAACTCTCTAACAACACCTCACAACCCACTCACAACACCCTCACAACCCACTCACAACACCTCATAATTATTAATAATATCTTATATAACTCTCTAACAACACCTCATAACAACTCACAACCCACTTTAAACACCTCACAACCCACTCACAACACCTGCCATCTTAACTATCACTCCCTACCACATGCACAACCACACTCCACCACAACCCATTACAACTCCCACTTCCACACCACTCCTAACACCAGCCTTATACCCCCCCACCACTACCACAACCACAACCATAACCACACCTCTCTATCCTTCCACAATATTCCATCCCCTTCCTCTACCCCCTACCACACTATAACCACGACCCACTATTTCCCACCACTATCACAACCATAACCACGCCTGCCTCTTATCTTTCCTCAATATTATATCCCCCTCCTTTCCCCCCAACACACTATAACCATCCCCCTCCTTTCTCCCCACCACACTATAACCACACCCCAATATCTCCCCCACCACACTATTACCACACCCCAATGTCTCCCCCCACCACACTATAATCCCCATCCTCTACCCCCCTACCACACTATAACCACCCACCCCCACCACAACCATTCCACATAATTTCCTCTCATCTCCCAGCCACTCGCACCCCCACCACCACACCCCACCCCCACCCCACACCTTCACCCCACCACCACACCCCACCACCACCATCACACCCCACCACCACCACCACACCCACCACCACCACCACACCTTAGCTACACCCCAACCACACTTATGCGTTCTCGGTACAGTCAAGGACAGTGTATGTAAATGGGACCAGTAGGGCACCTATGCAGCCTGGCGATTTCAAAACACTGGCGCGTGAACAGTCCAGAAATATAGTGGTCTATGGTTGAGCGTGTATTCACTTTGCAGACAATATTAATGATGGCTCCTTGTGAGATAGGAAATAAAGTTTACCACGCGAGATCATCTAAACTTCTAAAGCCTCTGTCAATAATTCTTACTTCACTTCTTGCATTATACTCATATCCTTTGTTTTTCCAATTTTTGCAGGTGTATTTTCGCACCAACTCCAATCTCCGACAGCAGGCAATGCCTGCTGGCAATGCCTGCAGGCAAGGCCGTGAGACCACGTGGTAGTTTTTGTTACTTATAATACTACCTACATCTACCTTATTTCATCCCCATCCATGAAATTGTCCAGCCTCCTTTTAAAAATCCCTATTGACTCCACACGAACTACCTGATGACTGAGTCCATTCCCATCATTTATCACCCTATTTGTGAACCAGTTTCTCCCTATTTATTTTTTTCATTTTCATGCTTGATGTGTTGCAGCTATCAGCCTATTATACCACGGCTCCACCTTCAACAAACCAGATATGTACAACACATAGAGGCACAAGGAAGCATTTCTACCAATATTTGATTAATTAATAGCATTCCCTGGACCACTTCAACCAATCAGGTCAAATAAAGTTACAAACATACTTGAAGGAAAACGGAAAAAAAAATCTTCAGAAAATTAAGAATAAAAAGTTACCAAAAGTTCCGTATCGCATCACAAAAAGTTCGAACTGTTATGTTGCTCGCTTCTCCTCCTCGATCCTTTGTAATCATATCGTCTTAGGCAAAGATATTTAGTGCCTATGGAAAATAAGAAGCAAAAGAGAAAGAAAGAGTGAAAAGGGAAGGATGTCATTACACAACACTAAAACACAGAAAGAACGAAATAGGTAAGAACCATAAGAACAAAATACCGTTAGTGGTAGCGGCGAAGATCCCGAGATGGAGGAGGTGGTGGTGGTGGTGGTGGTGGTGGACACATCGTAGATACACACACAATAGCCTGTAGGTAAAAAAAACAAAGCCATTAATTAAATTTTACTGATATTATGACCTCACCATTATAGTACTACATAAAGCATGTATGTAATAGGACTGTATAAATGATAAAGTTTAGGTTATGATAGAAATAATAAGGTTTAGATATTTCCCTGCCACATCGTAGATACACACACAATAGCCTGTAGGTAAAAAAACAAAGCCATTAATTACATTTCACTGATATTATGACATCGCCATATATAGTACTACATAAAACATGTATGTAATAGGACTGTATAGATAATAAAGTTTAGGTTATGATAGAAATAATAAGGTTTAGATATTTCTGTCAATCCAAAACACGCGAAACTGGAGTAAAAGCAGCATATGAGAACTATGAGACATTTCATATAAGAAAAGCAAACATGTACTAAATTCAAATTATGCTTATATAGCCATTTAAACCCAACGTCTGCAGCCTACTCTTTCAAAAATATGCCGGTCTTTTTCATTCTTTTTTCATATTTTCCTTCTCCAGCATCTATATTCCTTCAGTAAATATGTTTGAATACGTCCTAATATCTATAGCAGAACGTGTATTGCCATGGAATTGATGTAGATAAAGAAATTCGTGAGTTTTGATAAGGAGCTCACCTGTTGCGTCCTCCCGCTTTCATAGTTCCCGCTCGTCTGTTGGTCCAGTATTACCAGTTTACCACATTAAGCTTTAAGTATAATAGTAATAATAATAAAAAATAAATAAGAGTGCATAACAGTCCACATAGTTAGTTAAACATGGCAAGGTGTTACCGCAGAGTTTTTCACCCACACTTTCTTCGCTCACCCTAGCGAGCGAGCTTCAAGTTAAATACTTGACGGTTCATCCTTTTTCTCTTGGCTCACGCCCCCCTAGGTAATAATTACCCACGCCCCCCAGATTAAGAACCGCATGTTCATCCGTCTTTGCAAGCGAACATATCAAAGTACTTTTTTATATTGAAATAAATAAAGTCATAGATATGGATGTAATACCTTGTTACTATAGTAAGGATCCAAGTATCCATTTCCCGAATTCGGTAATTATGGAGGGGAGTTTCACGTTCGTTTTCAGAGACACCAACTATTTTTTCTTGACCTACAATAGGTGCTTGTTCTAATGGTGCTAGTTTTATTTTGCGCAAACCAAATAAAAAAAAAAAAAATTTAATTGAAACCTAACCTAACCTTATGTTTTAACCTAACCTAACCTAACCTAACCTAACCCAACCTAATCTAACCCAACCTAACCTAACCTTACAGGTTTTAAAGAAACCTAACCTAACCTTAACCACAAAATATTTTTTTTTTTATTTTTTTTTTATTTTATTGAGCGCAAGTAGAGTAGTAGTGTACAGTATACTGAGCCAAAAAAAAAATTGAATTCGTGAGTAGTAAGGTCTGTAGCGTACGTGAAACTCTCCTCCATATTAACCCCGAATTCTTATTGCAAATTTCTTTCTGAGCAGTAAATGCAGGCTAAATGTGACAACACTGTTTGGGGGACCACAGCGAGCCATCCGCGACATTTCATGTACTATATATCTCAAGAAAACACCGCCCATCACAACTTCATTAGTTACCATTGTGGACTTCAAGTAATAAAGAAACTATCTCACAAAGGTGGTTCGTAAAGATGCAAAGTTAATGCCATTAATCCCTGAATCCCGCAACACACTCAGCCGTCACCCGGCACGAGCTGGCATCTGTCCAGCAGGCCAGCACAGGTACACGGCGGCTCGCGGCACTGCGGCGGCGGCAGGTGACGGCTTTCACCATTAGGTCGTGTGACACAGATACCAGCGGACGTCAAGATGGCTATGGTAGCAACGAAGGGACTGCAGGGTGGGCGCACTCTGGCCGCCACCACGCCCTCCTGGCACCGGCATACCCTCAACACAGGTGAATACTGAATAACAGGCATTAACAGCTGATCGGCCGCCACAGTGTTAACGCGGAACATGCATTTGTGTTTGTTTGGACTTTTTTGTGCATCTTGTTAGGTTCCATTTATTAATGACGACGTTGATATTTCTTATAGTTATCTCTTGATCACAATTAGTGGTTACATAATGTTTATATGATCCATTATTAGTAGCTTTGTTTTCACCAGCAATGCAGGTGCTCTTCCAGTGGAAGGCAATAGTTATATAAATAGGATCAAGGCCCTGCATGGACAATTCATACAACCCAGTCTTTGAAAGTGATTAATGGATGCTACAGATTTATATAAAGTGTTGAGTGGTAATGGAATGAGATACACAGGCTATTTGTACGGGGTGCAGTCAATTCGTACACAAGTTGTTTCATACACCAGTAGATTCGTACACCAAAAAGTTGTTTCGTAGTCTATATGAAACCATAGTCGTTTCGTACACTCAGCTCAGAGTTGAACTTGACTACTAGAGTTACGAAACGACACGATATGTACGAAAAAAATCAAAATTAGTGTACGAAACAACTAACAAAACCTGGGTAGAAACAACTTTTGTACGAAACTCCCTGTAACCATTTGTACTACAGATGGAAATACTGCTAACTCTGCTAATGCAGAAGTGTAGTGAGTAGTGAGTACAATAATTTGTTGGTGTCACATTCCTCTCTGCAGTGCCTAGCCTCACATTTGGTTTCATGTCTTCCCATATTTCCTCCTCCAGTGTTAATGTGCCACTAACATCCATCGCACTCTGGTGATCACATTTGCCTTTTGTAATTCTATCTCCTTGCTGCTATTTCTTTCTCATGTAAGGAAGGGTTGTGAAAAGACTGCATTGTAGGAACAGAAACTAAAAACCTGGATTCTGTGTTTTAGTGGCAAAGTAAATTCAGATATATATGTGAATAGAATAGAATAGAATAGAATATATTTATTTGCTCAGACTTTATAAAAAGTATGGAGCACAGCTCCTGTGTAATATATATACACATTCATAACCGAAAAATCATCTAAACAGCTTAATCAACATTTACATTTTATCAACATCAGCTAAACAGCATTTACAAATTGTGCTAAATTTGTTAATATTATTACATTTTTGTTCTGCATCAGCATTGTAAATTTAGAGTGATTTGGGTGTAACCTGTAATACTCTGGTATGTATCTGGTTCTTAACTGAATAATTTCCTCATTTTGACATTGCAACTGAACATGATATTCGTCTCCTAGTTGTCCGTCATTACATTGAGTACAATAACACTCTTCCCTGCTTATTTGACTATGTCTTCCAGTAATAATTGGCAGCTGATTATTTCCTGTGCGGAATTTAGTTAGAGAGATATGATTAGTTTTATTTAGTTTGGCTAAATACTCTTCAATCCCATAAACTTCTTTATACATCATATAACTACTGCAAATGCCTCTGCTTGTTACATTTCTATAATCAATCAATCATTGGGGGCATACGCCGGGGGGCTCGTCGCCTCGCCCACCCTACGACGCCACTCCCGGGGGTCACCACGCGCGAGTTCCCATGCAGGCTCCTTTCCCATACCAAGCAGCTCTCGACAAGAAACATCAACTTGCCCCAGCCACGAGCCTTGTGGGCGCTCCCTTGGCCTCCTCCACGCCGGATTGTCTCGTACAGATACAACCCGATGGGAAGGATCGGTTTCAGGGTAGCGTGCCACATGCCCATATAGCCGAAGTTGGCGCTGACGGACTATGCAGGTAATAGGCCTCGATTCAGTCTCACGGTGCAATCGCTGATTTGACACGTAATCATCCCAGCGATACCCCATGATTCTGCGAAGACGCTTATTACTAAAGGCATTGATTCGTCTCTTCAAGTCACTATTTAGTGTCCATGTCTCACAACCATAGAGTAAGACAGGGATCACAAGCGACTTGAAGATCCGGATCTTTGTCCTCCTGCACAGGTACCGACAACGCCAAATACTCCCGCTGAGCGAGTCCATAACACCGTGGGCTATGCCAATCCGTCGTAAGACTTCTTGACGTGACCCGCCGTCATTATGGACTGCGCTACCAAGGTATGTAAAACTTTCCAAGATCTCAATGTCCTCGCCACACGCATGAACAGACTGTACTGCTTCATCTAGTAAGTCTCCAAATACCTGGACCTTGGTCTTGAGCCAGGAGACCTCAAGTCCCAAAGGCTTTGCCTCCTCGTGCAGCGCCTCGAGAGCCATTACCAGGACCTCCAGCGACTCGGCAAAGATTACTGCATCATCGGCAAAAACAAGATCAGTGATCTTGGTGTTGCCGACGGATGCTCCACAATCACTTTGATCTACAACCTTGTCCAATACCCAGTCCATACAAGCGTTGAAAAGTGATGGGGCAAGGACGCACCCTTGCCTCACTCCTGTATTCACAGGAAAGAAGCTGGATACACCTGCCCCACACTTCACAGCACTCTCAGTCCCAGAATACAGACCAGTTATCAAACCAATAGTCCTTGCAGGAATCCCTCGAAGTCGCAGAAGATCCCAGAGTGACTCACGATGCACTGAGTCAAACACCTTCTTGAGATCAACATAGGCTGCAAGCATCCCCTGTCGAAACTCACGTCGGCATTCCACCAGGACACGAAGCGCTAGGATACGGTCCGTTGTTGACTTACCAGGCGTGAACCCAGACTGCTGAGGTCTCTGATGCTTCACCAGATGACTGCGAATTCGTGTCAGCAATAGATGGGCAAGCACCTTGCCTGGTACGCTGAGCAGTGTAATACCGCGGTAATTGTTGCAGTCCTGACGGTCCCCTTTCCCTTTCCAGATAGGGACGACCAGCCCCCTTTTCCAGTCAGGAGGAATGGTACCTGATTGCCACACGGCAGTCAGGACAGCATACAACCCGCGGATCATGGCCTCACCCCCAGCTTTGAGGAGCTCCGCACTGATATTACAAACACCAGCTGCCTTTCCACCCTTCAACTTTGCTACAGCCTCTCTGACTTCGTCAAGAGAGGGTGCGGTTTCGTCAATGGGAGGATCGGCATCCACTGCCTGTAACCCAGTGGTGTGAAGCTGCTCAGTTGGAGGGTCCACCGTGAACAACTGCCCAAAGTACTCAGCCCAACGAGCCATCTGCCCATCCATGTCCGACACGAGGCGCCCATCTGCTGTTCGAATAGCACTCGCCCGAGAAGGAGACTTGGAACGGAGCTTCTTCAGGGCTCGGTAGGCGGGTCGGAGGTCATTAGCGTTCTAATGACCCTCGACATCCTCAGCGAGACTCCTGACATACCTCTCCTTGTCTCTGCTCAGGAGGGTTCTAGTCCGGCATGACAGAGCCCTGTGCTGGTCCCGGTTCCCAGCCAGCCTGGCAGCGCGACTCCTCGATTTTCTCCAGCGTCTCCGTCGAGACAAAACCACGCCTTGACCTCGGGCGCTCCCCAATACACTCCTTGGCAGCCTGTAGAGTTTCACGTTTGAAGGTATCCCACAGTTCTACAGGATCCCCGAGAGCACCGAGCACATCAAACCGATTTGAGACTGCCACCGCATACTCATGAGCACATGTCAAGTCCTTCAGTTTCTCAAGATGAAACACAGTATGGTTACCTCTTGAGATTCTTCTGGACTTGACATGAAGCTTAAGTGTAGCAACAACAAGTCTGTGATCTGTTCCAAAGAACTCAGCACTCCGGTAAACCCTGCAGTTCTGGAGGATCCTCCAACGAGTACTAACGAGGATGTGGTCAATCTCCTTAGCTACCCCTCCGGCATTACTATACCATGTCCAGCGGTGCAGCTCTGGTCTCTGATACCAAGAACCTGCAATTCTCAACCTTCTGGACCTTGCAAAGTTCAGAAGCAGAGAACTGTTGGTGTTTCTGGTACCGGAGCCATGGGGACCAACACACAACTCGTAGCCATCTCTCTCTATACCATACATTTCTATACCAAGTTGTTATCCATATATCTTTTAATTTCTGTTCCACCGCTTTCCTAAACCATTTTGGGTTGTTAATAGTTTGCGTCATCCACACTACTGGCAAACCACACTCAATACATATATTCCTTATACATTCTAGCCATGGCGATATATAAACACCACTTGTGTGTAGCTGCAATAAACAGTTGTACATTACATCACTTAATTTTGTTTGTTTTCCCATAATCAATTTAGACCAGTAATTAATCATCCTACACTTAATAGTAATTTCAAGTGGATACACCCCTAGTTCTCCATATACAATATCGGTGCTAGTATATCTGTGTACATACAAAATATGTTTCAGAAATTTCATTTGTAATAGTTCTACCTCCCGAATGATATTATCACCCCAGACTTCACAACCGTATGTTAATACGGGTACAACCATAGTGTTAAACAATTCAATTTGAATGTCAACTGGCAAGTCATATTTGCGTGAGGTGCCAATTAGCGCGTACAAGGCCCTCGTTGCTTGTTCCTTTAATTCCAACTCCCCCTTCCTAAACCTCCCATTATAATTAAGCAATATACCTAAGTATTTATACTCGCTAACTACCTCTAATTCCTCACCACCAAATTTGAAATTGTAATTACTTGTTTGTACTTGACCCCGGCTAAACACTACAATTTTAGTCTTACTACCATTAACTTTTAATTTCCACTCGGAACAATAACTATGAAGAGCTGTTAGTGCCTGTTTCATGTTTGCCTCACTACTACATAGTGCCACTGTATCGTCTGCATACATCAAAACTAATAAACTTAAATAAACATTCAGAAGATCATTATCGAAATCTAAATAGTTACAATTACATTCAATAAGCTTTTCTTGTAAGTCATTAACATAAAAAGCAAAGAGCAGTGGCGATAGGTTTTCTCCCTGTCTCACACCCGTGTTACACGTAAATGTGTCACACGTAAATGTGTCAGACAGTTGATGATCCAGCATTACGCAAGACTTAATATTATTGTACATACTATGAACAACCTTCAACAATTTACCGTTAATACCATCCCTAACAAGTTTATACCATAAACCTTCTCTCCACACCATATCAAATGCCTTTTTGTAGTCTACAAACAAACAAAACCATTTTCTCTTCTTCCACTTAAACAAGTCAATAACACATTGGAGCACAAACATGTGGTCCAGGGTAGAATAGTCCTGCCTAAAACATGCCTGCGTTTCATTAATTATATGATTAGCCTCAGAATATTGTTTAAGTCGATCGTTCAGAATGGATGTAAATAATTTCCCCAAACAGCTTAACAAAGTAATTCCCCTGTAATTGTTCGTGTCGTTAGCGTCTCCCTTGTTCTTGTATAACGGCACTATTACCAACAATGTGTGTGTGTGTGTGTGTAGAAAACTAGCAAGCAAAAAAACTGATATAAACAAGGATGTGAATAAGGAAAGTGAGATTTTATATGCCACACGTGAAGAAAGATAAGAAATATTTGTAGAGATATTTCAAGTCAACATAAGGATATTTCTATGACTTGAAAAACTGAAAATGTGGAACCAGCCATCTGAGTCAAAAACTACATCATTATAACTACAGGAATTTGATACCCCAATGAACACACACTCTCTCTCCCTCCCAATGAACACACTCCCTCTCTCTCTCTCCCTCCCAATGAACACACTCTCTCTCTCTCCTCCCAATGAACACACTCCCTCTCTCTCCCTCCCAATGAACACACTCCCTCTCTCTCTCCCTCCCAATGAACACACTCCCTCTCTCTCTCCCTCCCAATGAACACACTCCCTCTTTCTCTCCCAATGAACACACTCCCTCTCTCTCCCTCCCAATGAACACACTCCCCCTCTCTCTCCCTCCCAATGAACACACTCCCTCTCTCCCTCCCAATGAACACACTCCCTCTCTCTCCCTCCCAATGAGCACACTCCCTCTCTCTCCCTCCCAATGAACACACTCCTTCTCTCTCTCCCTTCCAATGAACACACTCCCTCTCTCCCTCCCCATGAACACATTCCCTCTCTCTCTCTCCCCATGAACACACTCCCTCTCTCTCCCCATGAACACACTCCTCTCTCTCCCTCATCCCATTTCACTGGGCGTCGTTCTCTTGTACCTGCCTCATCTACTGTACTCATACATAGGTACTCTATTAGTATCGTCCAGGTATCACTTATACATATAATGCCAGAACTACCATGCTATCCCGGAGTGCATTCTTTACTTCCTTACTGTCCCTTCTCTCATCATCCATCATCCTTCTCCTAACCCAGAGATCCTTGTAGGGCTCTCTTTCCTCTTTCAGAAGATATCAAAATGACTAAACATTATCTAATATGAAGGTGTACATTTCCTAAAGGCATATTAGTCGTGTAAGATTCATGATTGTGCAGAACCATAGCTTTCAAAGTCATCATGTATGTTTAAACTTTGTCCTTTATTTAGAAAAAAGAATACTTTTAGAGTTAACAGATGATTGATAGCTCTTCTCAAAGTGTCCTCAGTGTAAGAATATTCAAGAAGAAAAGGAAATAGCTTAATGCAACTAATACTTATCATTATGGGTGTTTTTCTCAATAATATGTACTGTGTGAAAGGGTGATTAAATGATGGCATAATCCCTTGCAGAAACACCACAGCTGAAGCAGCAAACACAACAGAAGAAGAGGATGCATCAGGTCATGAATTCTCGCATCCCAGGATCTGCCAACATCTGTATGCCATTCAATGTTGAGGAGCTTCAGAACTCAGAAAAGGTTGTGTGTTTACCTAGTTGTGATTTACTGTACAGCAAATGAGATATACAAGTACTTTATGACAGCCCATCTCCATAAGTAATTTTGTAAATTTTTACTTAAGAATCGTGAATACTATTAGAATTTATAATTTCATTGTTCGGGTTAATCCACAAATCTATGCACCGATAAGGAAAACTGGCTGCTTCTTAAAATCCTTCAAGCGTCTTGTCTTCAGCAATTTTTGTCCATGTCGTCCTGCGGCTCCCACCTCCCGTACATGCATGTCATCTTTGTCGATTCTTTCCATTCCTAACTATGCTTATACATACACTGCAATCAAGACTTCTTCTGCTTTCTTCCAGTGACGGCATACCCAATTCCCTCAATCTCTCCTGGTATGTCAGATCCACCAGACTAGGAATAATTTTTGTAGCCATTCTTTGTATTCTCTGAATCTTCTTCATATCTTTTTTCCTCTGTGGAAATGACACCACCATGGCATACTCTAACCTAGGGCGAATCATGGGCATAATCGACTTTTTTTAGCATGTCCTCATCCATCTAAACAAATGAATACATATGTTTGTGTTTTCAGATGCTATATTAAAAATAAGGACTTAACCTAATGGTAGCCTTACTTTTTTTCAGTCCCGTTTTTCTCCACGTCGCAACCGTGATGTGTCCTCCAAGCTAAACCAAGTTGGTGGCGTCTTTGGAGCAAAGTTCATGAGTACCCAAGGATCACAGGAAGCTGCATTCAACATCAGTTCACATCCAGTTGACTCCCACTTTGACATTTATGATTCTCGCATCACAGTCTCACTCTCATCAGTAAGGATAATTTTTTCAGGTTGATTATTTGTGGAATTCTAGAGATCTAAGAGCAAAATATTAAAATCTTTCCAAATGCATATGTTTTTCCAGTCAGATATGGTAAATATAGTAGTTAGAATCTTTCATATTCTAGGTCTGAAATTTGTCCCTTTTCAGGTCATGCAAACAAATGTTCCAAAGCCTTATGGAATCACAGGTAAGGCCCCTGTACACTTGAACATGCCAGGTGGCCAGTGGGCTCAGGATGAGAAATATATCTCTGGTGATCTTCACACCTTTCATCATTCTAACATCTCAGCAAAAAAGAATCCAGGTACTGCCTGCCAAACCATTAGCAGTTTGAGGCACACAAAGCCTGTTAAACATGCTAATGTGCCAAGAATGTGTAGATCTAACACCCTTTATGGTGATGGTGCTGCTTTTGTAGACTCTGTGAACTGTGTCAAGCTGTCAGTTGGTCCTAACAAAGTCTGTCTTCTGTCTAACAAAGCCATTGTTAGAGAACATTTTACCAAAAGGTCACTTGGGTGTAAGTTTTTCCACAAGAGTACAATCGTCAACACCCAGCAAAGTCATACCAGTGACAGCAAGACTGTAGACACTCCTGAGCTCCAGCTGACCTCTAGACAGAAGCTGCAGCGAGCAGTTAAAGAATATGGAGCAACGGTCATTGTATTCCATGTCACGATCTCACTTGCTTCCCTAGGGATATGCTACCTTCTGGTCTCTAGGTGAGATATGCATGTTGTGTTACTTTTGTGATCATTTTTTTCCATACTCGTAACACTCACTATTTGTATACAGGACATGAATCTGCCTGCATATGCACAGATATTCTAGATGCTCATTGATGTTATGATGAGATAATCAGGCCTTAGTTTTTTGTCATTGTGCAGATTCATTAGTTATCAGTGATTGCACTGCATCATTACAAACAGAATTATGAGACATTCATTGTCATATTTCACATATTTTCTCACTATTTTTTTCTTCCCAGTGGAGTAGACATGACTGGTGTGATCCGAAGTCTGGGCATCAGCTTGGGCCAAGTAGGTGAGGCAAGTACTGACATGGCAGTCCTGAAAGAAACTCCACCTGTGAACATCCCTGAACAGGCCTGCAGCAGCACAGGGGCTCCAGGACAGACAGCTGTTGCAGACTCTGATTCAATGCACGTCAACACAAAGAGAGCAGCTGGAGCTGCCACCTTTGTGGTAGCTTATGCAGTTCACAAGGTCTTTGCTCCGGCTCGAATAGCTGTGACACTCACTGCGACACCATTCATAGTAAGGCACTTAAGAAAGATTGGATTTTTGAAACCTCCAAAAGCAAAGGATGTAAGCTAATTGTCATATTTTTGCAGTAAGAAAAAATTAAGAATGTTGAAACCTGTTTAATATTGTACATTTTTACACAAATTTTATATTAGTTTTTAGTTTTGAAAATAGTTTGGCCACCTACTGATGGCCTACATTTTCAGCTAAACCCATTCTAGGCCAAGCTACTCTTTAAACACATTTGGTCAGTATTCCAAAAATTCAGACCCAGAAAAGTTTAGTTATTAGATTTTTTAAATAATATTTGACATGCAATAATTTTACATTTCATGGTAACTCTTAGCAACTATCAAATTGTCCTCATGATTCATGATCATTCTTAACAACTATCAAATTTTCCTCCTGATTCATGATAATTTTTAGCATCTTATCAAATTTTCATGCTAACTTTATGGTATACTTTTAAAGGTAAAATATTTTGCCTTTTTTTCACAGTTATGATGAAATAATAGTTATCTGATATGTATATTAACAGTAAGTAAATGTGCACATGGTTAGAGAGTGAATTTAAATGTTTGAATGGTGTGAATTGGCATATGGTTCATTTTAGCATGTAACTTAAAACACTGCTTATGACTCAACCTTTCCTCCTATTGCTTTGTGGGGATGAAGTTTTAGCGATGACCATTATGGTGGGTTAAGTTGAAGTTATCAGTAGTTGAATACATACTATAGGATATTCTTATTAGCTATTTGCTGAAAGATTTATAACCTCAGTGTATGTAACTGTTTTAAAGAAGGCCTCCAAACCTCTTGCCTCATTTTTTGCCTGGCTTGTGCCATGAGAGAGAGAGAATATGCTTTGCAGCTTTAGAGCAATGTACTCAAGAGTTGTTTCACATGTATGTAATACTATGTATATTTGAGGTTGTAGGACATGTCTTAAAAGGATAATTGTCCCCACTTCCCTCCTCATGATTGGTTTCATACGTAGATTGGTATTCGTAGCCAGGCACGCTAGCCACTACACCACGGAGGCAATAAGTACATAGACATTTGAAAATTGTTATCTGATGAGTTGACAGTACAATGCCATTTCACATTGTGTGAAACTAAACCTTTTCAGATATGAAATGTGCAGGAACACCCATAAGATGTAAACCATTATCTAAAAGAGAAAAAGTTTTAGTCCAAATCATTCTTGTTGTCTAAAAGAACCTGCATCCAGGGAACACTGTGCTGCAATCATGAGCTGATCCAAAGCTGGCTGCAGGTTTTTGTTTACTTCACTAAATGTTCTGTGCTATTTCCTGTTTGGTGGCAAGAGGAACTGCAGAAATTGGATGTGAGCCTTTTAAAGGAGGAATACTTTATCTGGTAATGGTCACCTCTTTATGTAGGTAGTCCCGGCAAAAACTAAAAGGAAGAATTGCCATTTGTATAAGTAGTAGTTTTAAATTTTTTGTTCAGTGTTAGGCATGAAAGTTTCACCAGTGCAATATGCACATTGTACTTAGGTTTGTACTTTGTCTGGTTTAGTTGTGTATGATGTTACGCCTTTCATTAATGTTGAGGTGGTTCAGCCTCTGGTGATGTGTGGGGTATCCTCACAACTGTTATTGGTCTACATTTTTATACGCTTTAGCAATTATGAAATATGACTATCTGGTTGTGTCAAAATTATATAACCAAAACAATCATTTCCCTTGGTCTTTCTTTATCCAGGATTAATAGCACTTAAGTACCTCACATTACTACCTAAACCTATCTAAAGGCAAAGTGTCTTTATAACTCGTAGCTTTTATTTCATCGTCAATGGGATGATTTATTAGTGTATTGAGTATAATATATGGATGTCATTTTCTTTCAGTTTGAATTATTAACAAATCTTATGGTGGATGAAAATGAAAGTTGCCGCATTTCCACCAAGATTAGGTAGTCGACGCAACCAGCGCAGTGAAATCTTACCCTTCATAAGCTCTACACCGGGAAGCATAATTTGCATAGCTAGATCACATATGTCTACAGTGACCGGAGGCATATTCCCGTTTTCTGGAAGAGTATGTGGGGTTTACTCTTGAACACGTCTGGTTAGGTAACGGTCAGGGTAGGGTAGGTTAGGTTATCCTAAATATATTGCAGTAACTTTGCGTGGGAATCAAAATGAGAGTATTTTCTAGATTATCCTATGGTTAGTTTCGGAGCTACAGCCAAGCGTCTTCACTCAGCAACCACATACTCTCAGAGAACGGGAATAGGCTGACCGGAGCCGTCACACACAGCTGAGCCCCTCCCCTTATCGTAGTGTTACCCGGGTTGATAAGAATGCAGATTGGTTGCCCTGTCAGAGTTATACAATCGTTGTTTTGAGCAATCTTGTTGGGAATTCGGTTGGTTTGATAAACGGAAGACTCCTCAACCTCCTACTTGTTTCTCCACACTAAGGATCAATCTCCACATCCACAAAGCTAACATTTCAAACATTTTCAGAATTCCTCTCGCAATGTGTTCTTTAACCCCTTCACGCCCAGATCTTTCCTTTGTTATATAAAAAATCGTATGTTATTTATCATAAAATTACGAAAAGTGAAATAACGAAATACGAAAATTAAAAATTTACTATTACAATATATTATATATATACAAAATAAAATTACGAAATATACCAAATTGGGTAGTGCACATGATACTAAAAAGGTCATATCTATAAAATTTTGCTTATATTCATTAAAAATAGTCTAATGGAAGCCAAATTACAATGGAAATTACGTTCTGGGTCTCAAGGGGTTAAACGAAAAATGAGGATATGTCGGAAAATCTGGACAGGTGGTAGTCCCTCCACCCCTTCGAGGAGGTTCTTCAAGCACTCGATACAAAGTGATTTATGACAGGTTACATACCTACAGAAGTCAATGTTATAATTGGTGTATGTATTACAATAATTACACAATACCTTGTCCACCGACTTTGCGCGTATTAGTTACATAATACAGTATTGTCTTTCATACTATCGCTCAGGTGCGTACACATGGTATATTAGGGGTTGCTATATATAGGCCACGTATGCATGTGGATCCTGAGTGCTAGTTGCAGGCGGATCGACGAGGGCTGGAGGTCGGCGAAGAGTGTGAGGCCCGTAGCCAACTCTACATCACGCACCGTGGCCAGGAACAGTGTCTCGTAGTTAAGGTTGTCCTGTAGTGAACGGTATTGTTAGTGCATATAACAAACTATAAAAATAAAAAAAATGGAATCTACATTATACCTTGAGTGTGTGTGTGTGTGTGTGTCGATTTTTCACGCACTCCTGAAATACCAACCTGTGGTGTAAAGGTACTCGTACTGTACTCACAACCACGATCCTAATAAGCAAGGATAATATAATATACTATCCTTGGTCCAGAGTGACAGAAAGGGAAGGAACACCAGAACTCGCTGCCTACCGGAGTTTCATGAACTTTTTACTTGTAGGTTGTGTTGTAACTTACCAAGCAGTTGTTGTTGTATTCGGTCTCGAGGTTGGGATGGATAAAGGCAATTGCGTCAAGGTCTTCCTCGTTACAGTCTCCCAGGGAACCTACAACCTGTCTGCAGCGGGTGAGCACCACGAAGATGTCAGAGGGGACTCGTGGGATCTGGGAACTGGAGAATCAAGGTTGTACGAAAGGAAATAAAATGCACTCGGTGGATCTATGATATGGTCTGCTTAGAGCAGTATTTCCCAACCTGGGGGAAATTTCCCCCTAGGGGGAAATTTCAGGATTCTAAGGGGGAAATGTTATATATATATATATATATATATATATATATATATATATATATATATATATATATATATATATATATATATATATATATATATATATATATATATATATATATATATATATATATATATATATATATATACTGTAGAAGATAGTGTCTATATAATTGTGTTATTAAGCAAGTAAATTTTGTGTTTCGGCTACTTTTTTTCACATGAAGGAGGAAATCCAGATGGTTGAACTGGTTGAAGGGGGAAATGACAGAAAAAAGGTTGGAAACCACTGACTTAGAGCCTTAGATGGATTCCATGAATGATTATCTCTGATGTTATTACTCCCTCCCTTTCTTTCTATGTTGCGGTTACATCTCTCGATAACAGAAGAAAAGTTTATAGTTTCTGTTATGTGTACTGTAGACAAATGTAATTGGGTATTGTTCGGCTGAGAAAACATTTGATAAGGTAGAATATTGCGAGGTTAATATCTCTTAACTCTGAAAAAAAAACTACATATATACTACGGCATCAATAATAATTGACCATCAATTAACGTACAGTATAGCTACTTGTAGACTGACTGGTGTACTGTATCGTACTTCAGAACATAAGAAAATAAGGAAACTACAAGAGGCCGTGAGACCTACACGTGGTAGTTCCTGTTACTCAACACTTATATACCTACATCCACCTTTCATCCCCATCCATGAAATTGCCCAGCCTCCTTTAAAACTCCTTTATTGACTTCGCAGTAACTACCTGATGACTGAGTCCATTCCAATCATTTACCACCCTATTCTTACTCTTATTACTTACTCGAATTCGGTGAAGTTATCTGGGAGGGAATCGGCATCGTTGTCAAACACAGGTCCAATCATTACGTTCATCGGAAGAAAGTCCGTTGTCTTGTCCAGTTTCGAGAAATAGGCCATGTATTTCTCGGCTATCAATGTGTTGTACATGGGCACAGCGTTGCTCACCAAGTAGGGGATTTTGGGGAGAGTTGAGCTGGCGGAGAATACTGCAACGATAGACCAACTTATTCATTGTGAACAACGTATATAGGCTATAGTCGCAGTTTGATATTAGCAATTTACCGAATTATGATTGCTGAAGAATATACAAGATGACGAGAAAATCACAGGAAAAGAAATAGAGTAAGTGTTCATGAATCGCTCACGGGGATGGAAAAGCGGGTACATGGAGACGCCTCTAACTTCCTGTGTGAGGTTCTTGTACGCGGTGCAAGTGGCCGTATTGCTTGCATTGAGGCGCACGTCGCTGAGCCACAATGTATCGTCCACCGGTGAGCCTTGAAGCAGTTCGCTCACGGTGAAGCTTACCCACAGAGGCATCTTCAGCGTTTTAGAATATCCTGATGGAAGAAGGAGAAGGATAACAAGGGGAAAAGAGTTGAATGTTAAGATAATGGCCACACACCCATGCGCAATTATCAATGTTATAAGCACAAACAGGTACAATGCGTTCACCTGTCACATGATCTTTTTGGTGGAGGAGTAGGACATCGGCAGAGAGGTTGCCAGACAAAGGGTTGCCCCAAGGCAGGTGAAGCTTAACCAATTCATCTCGTACAGTTTTATTCATATTGAGTCCCAGCGTCTGGTACTCCGTCTGCCAAAATCATTAGGAACATTCTAGAATGACCTACATCAGCAGGGCGGCTGTGAGTTCAGTCCTGCTTGAAGCAGTATTGAGGACTTAAGTTTCGAGTCGTTTAACACTTACCTCATCCAAGTCACCGATGCAGTCAGCCATCGTTAGTAAGTTGGTCAGGTTTGTCGGGTACTCGGGCGCTGGGAGTTCATCCTCCTGCGGGGCGATTATAGATGGTTTAGTGTCAAGTTTGCTCGTCTCCGAATCTCTATTAGACTTGAAGCACTTTCAGATACAATATGGATTTCGCCAATGTGTGGCTCGATGTCAAGTTGGGTGTATATGTCCTATTGCTACTACTTTCTTTTTTCTTCTTCTTCGCTTGTCACTCAAAACATTTCTATAGCTATTATAGTAGTCACCATACTTTTCACTTAAAAGTAATTGCATGAAGCAGCATGATAAGAACCATCAAAACAGATGAACCAACAGCGCAAAAATATACAGTCTGTACTTAAAGATAAACTCAATGTGACTCAAATGATAATATAAATAGCCTACATATATCATCAATGAATATGTCGTCTGAATCATTTCCAACTAATGTTTACTCATCGGTTCACTGTACTGACCAGGGGCACTTCAGGCGTAGGTGGAGGGTTGATCAAGGCGGCATAGAGGGATCCCTCGGTGCCGTTGTTTGGCGCCGGATCCACGCCGGTCAAGTGACACATCAGGTTGTAAATTTCGATGTTCTGAAACGGCTCCAGCACCACTTCCTTCTTGAAATCCGGACCGGTGGCGATGAAGAGAGCCTGCACGGGATGATAATAATGACAATAGTGCATGGCAGTAGTAGTAGTAGTGGTGGTAGTAGTAATAGTAGTAGGCCTAGTAGAGGTGATGTGGTAGTAATAGTAGAGGTAGAAGTAGTAGTAATAGTAGTAGCTGTTGTAGTAGTAGGCTATTGTGGTGGAAGTGGCAGAAGTCGCTTACAACAACATTACGCCACGTACACTCATGGTTGAGAGGTGGTTGTCATAGCCGTGTTCCCCTTTTAGTATTGATCCATTCTGGTAGGTGGTAAAGAAACCGCTGTCGAAATCCAGAACGATGTCGCCGATCCGTCTGTTGTTAGAATAGTGGAATCTAGTGGGAAGGTCCTGTGGTTTGTAGGCCCGCATGTAGGGGACTCCACTCGGGCACGCTAATTGTTTCACCATTCCGTTGACAGCCTCTAGAATACAAGATAAGATCAGATTTTCATCCTATCTAGACACTTTGCAAGTCCCAACTACAAGGTTATTGACTATACAAAGCGCCGCCACGTCAGCACGAACTAGGCGGACTCGAACCGCTGACCGAATGCACAGGGACGCTGCACATTGCGAACTCACGTCTCTACCAACCTTGCCACCCTGACGGGCTCTAATATACAACAGACACATTGTGAGAGAGAGAGAGAGAGAGAGAGAGAGATCAGGTAGTTGGTACAGAGTCAATAGGGAGTTTTAAAAGGAGGCTAGACAATTTTATGGATGGGGATGAAAGGTGGATGTAGGCTATAGTGTTAAGTAACAGGAACTACCACATGTATATCTCCGGCCTCTTGTAGCTTCCTTATATTCTTATGTTCTTATGTGACTAGCCTTCACGTCAGTCTTTCCTTATCTACATAGTTAGGACCAATTAGTAGAATAGTCTCACCATCACTCGAATCCTGCAGCCTCAGCATGGTGAAGGCTCCATAGGTGTTGTTGACGGAAGAACTGTAAAAATCAGGAACGTAGTTGGTAAGATTGATCAATTTCAGCGGGCCTGCTCGTGCCATGCCGTGGTCTGCCAGCACTATGATGTTCACTTTGTCTTCCATATCGTTCCGTCTGAGGCCATCCAGAAGACGACTGATCATCCCATCCACGTGGCTCAGTGCGTTGGCCACCTGTCATAATATAAGAAAGAAAATACATGGCCACGAAGCACAAATTCTTGACGCAACGACTAGCTGCTGGTGTAGTGGTTCGTATTTAACCCTTTCACGCCCAGATCTTTCCTTTGTTATTTAAAATCGTCTGTTGTTAGCCATAAAATTACGAAAATTACCTTAATATACCAAATTAGCTAGTGGTCAAGGATACTAAACAGGGCACATCTATAAATCATTGCATATATTCATTAAATCGTCTAATGGTACCCAAAATTACAATGAAAATTACGTTCTGGGACTCAAGGGGTTAACCTTCATTAAGATTTGATTTTTCCTTGTTCACTGTACTTTTTTCCACTACGAGTGATTCAAATATTTCATGAGTTAGATACAAAATAAATCATGTTATTCAGGCGTTCATACATGTGATTTTAACCCTCTTTGTGCATACTGAAAAAATAATTCCTTACTTCAATGGAATCAGGACCGTAACCATGTCCAGAATGATCCGGTTCCTCGAAGTAGAGGGAGACCCAATCTGGCCTGTCTTCGGACCGCGACAGCCACTCCACGACCTGAAGTAATACGGTACAATCCACTGTGACAGTATGCAAAAAGATGGATATTATTGAGACAAATTTCATCACTGAGTTTATCTTCCCACAACCATCCATATAAGAGTGATCCTGCAATGGTTCTCTGGCAACAAAGAAGGTCGTCCGAAGGCTTACTTGATCGACGCGGTCCGTGAAAGGCACCGTATCATCGAACAAACGCCATTCGGTGGGACGCTGGTCATTGATGTTAGTGTCAGACCCGGGCCAGAAGAATGTGGCACTGGTTTTGTTCTGCATGTGAGAGAGAGAGAGAGAGAGAGAGAGAGAGAGAGAGAGAGAGAGAGAGAGAGAGAGAGAGAGAGAGAGAGAGAGAGTCATTGTCACATCATAATTTTACAGGTTCATTTTCTCAATAAGTAACCACCATTCCAGTCAACCTTTAACACTCGGGAGATGAAGCTAGTGAAAAAAAATGTATAACATAATGAATAAAGAACACGATCATAGCCATGATTTGTTTTGGATACATGCACAGAGAAGAGGGAAGAGGGTAGGACACACACACACACAAAGGCCTGGTACAAATAGATACACATCAAGATACAAAACAAAAGCTGTGTAACACTCTTGCCTCTCTCCCGATTGCCTCACAAGTGTCTGCTGTCAAGACTTTTGTATCTCCGTGTGTGCGAGGCCTAAGATCTGAGAGTATAATGTACGTATTATCACTACACATCTACGAAAAACAAATATTCATCTTTACACCATACATATGCTATATTTATTTCGATGGCTTACCGTATATATGTCAATAGAATATGGATGAATTATGTATGCACTCAATTTCTAACAAAGGAATGTTCTGATCTTTAAAGTTGTATTAACATTACGTATCTACCTTGTTCAAAGTCTATTGTATATAAATTTATATCTAAACTTACTGATTCACATTAAGGTAATCGTCTAAGTAAATTTTCTACAATAAATATACTATACCTTACTTGATAAACTAACCATCACTTACATAACTAAATCACTAACCAAAAGACTGACCAACTGAAAAAGTAATTGGCCGTCTGACAGTGGCTGACTGGCTGACTAACTGACTGACTGACCTAAAAACTCATACACGCATTTGTTCACTCACTCACTCGATAATAACTAGGTAACTAAAAACCTATCTGAATGACCTACTCATTGACTAACTGACAGATCGACTGCCCATTGAACTAACCAAATGAAAAAAAAATATGTGAATGACTGACAGCCACTCACTCACTCGCTAGCTATCAATCTAACACACCAATTAGCTTATACTCACTCACTCACTCACTATAGTCGCCGCACGTTAAGGGTACCTCACTCCCTCCTTCCGAACGCACGGAATTGGCTGAGGTGTTGGGTGTTGGGGCTTTAGGGCGGAAGTTTAAGGCATTCTCACCCAACACCTCAACCAATCCCGTGCGTTCGGAAGGGGGGAGGGAGAGTGCCCAATTTTCGCCAGCTTAACGTGCGGCGACTCTAGCCAACTACCGACCTGTCTGGTGAGTGTGTTCCAGATGGGCTCTCCTCCCCACCACTTCCCATCCTTCACCCCCATTGTGAAAATTGCTTCAAACTCTTGGTCGTAAAATCTGTTGGCGACGATCCCGTGTGATTCCGGATACAGTCCCTGGAAGTCCCAAAAATGTGATGTCCAATTAGTAGATTTAAAATAATATTACTGTTAACATACTTTTTTATGTATTCTTTTTATAACTGGTTTCTTTTTTTAACACAAGTTGAAGAAAATTACCCCCACCTACTTATCCAGCACCTATATCGAACCTTTATTTCTTTATTTCAACATTCTTTCTTAACCCCTTGAGGCCCAGAACGTTATTTTAATTGTAATTTGGATACCATTCGACGCTTTTTAGTGAATATAAGCAATAATTTAGATATATGACCTGTTAAGTGTTTTTGTCCACTAGCTAATTTGGTATATTCAGTCACTTTTCGTAATTTTATGGCTATCAACAGACGATTTTATATAGCAAAGGAAAGATTTGGGCGTGAAGGGGTTAATGAGCTGAGTCTGACATTTGCAAAGCGATATGTATATTTCAGATAAAAACATTCTGTGTTGTCAAGAAATAGCTGAGTTATGTTATTGTATTACTTGTTTTTGTTCAAATCTTAAAAAAATGCAGTTATGTTGCATTGTACCCTTCTATCTTGTACTTTAATTGCCATGAAAGAAAAATTGTCTGAAACCCGGTTAGTCTTGATAAATTTATGATATTCATGAGATACTGATAATAAGTGCTTTGATTAACTAATTTGGCAAGGATATGTTATCACAGTGGGAGTGAGAGCTACCAATATGGCTACACAAAAGTGACAGTATGAGAGGAATGCGGAGGGGGAATGTTGTGTGACAGTGTGAGCCACCTACCGTAACGATGGTGTAGTGGTTGGGGAACGTAATAGTTGGGTACGAGGGCATCATGAAGCGCGCCGTCACTCCTTCCTTCGCCAGGGTTTCCAGCGTTGGCAAGTGTCGGTAAATATAGTCACTGCGGAATCCATCGAGTGAGATGAGAAGGAGCGGATTGGATGCGTTGTAATTCTCGGCTGTGTCATCCTCCGTCGTCTTGGCACTCAGGGTCACCGCCAGCAGGGTGATGGTGGACACCGCCAACACCACGCCCTGCGACACACCACCTTCAGAGCCCAGCAGGTGACCCTCAATCCACAGCCCTCAAACTTTACACCCATGACTCGCCCCCTGTCCTGCTTCCTTCTGATGCTTACAATAATGTCTATATAGAATTGTTTGCAAACTTTAAGATTCTGATTGTTTGGAGCTGCATTTCTGTATCTTTTAGCAACTAGTGTTGTACTGAAGATTGTAATTATGTTGCAAGCAAATTACTTTCAAGACATTTAATATAAGAGAGGCATGCGAGAAATCAGCTGCTGCCATTGGTTCTTTGATGCCTAGCTTGTGCTGTCGCGCCAGAATGCAACAGGCGTATGAAATTGAAAAGACCAATTTTTGTAGATAATGGTCTTAAGTAAAGTAAGAAAAATATCCTTGCTATGGGAATTTATATATCTGCGAGTAGCAAGGCAGTGACGGTAACAAAGGCCTGCCATGTATCGCTGCTGTCATTGCACAAGGCTGCCGCGCGTCTACTCACCACCCCGATCATCACCAGCCGCCTCTCGTCCATTCCTGGCAAAAAAAATTGAGTTGTTACATTTTGATTGATTCAATTGAATACTATTAATTTTCCTATGAATGAACTTGATCGAAACAGCTTGTTTTGGATGCAGTGCAGCGTAGCCGCAATGCCGGAGTGCTATCACCACATTGATAACCTGCGTATAGGAAGCTCCTCAAGTGCGTGGTGAACCAATTTAGAAGACAGTGTGTGTGTCCATGTGTGTGTGTGTGTGTGTGTGTGTGTGTGTGTGTGTGTGTGTGTTTTGCAAGCCGAGTTGGGTTTGCAACTGATTGTTTTATGTTTATATACGCTCTGAGAATTTGAAATACTAAAATGTATATGGCGTGTATATGTATACACAAAATATCTTCTTAGGAACGTTAAACGCTTTTTCTTCTTTCTAGCAACAACTACATAAACACCATCTTCTTATATTTCTATATTTGGAGGTATAATTCATAATTTCAGATATTTTGAAAAACATCGATCATCTTGAAGAGAAGAGAAGACAAATGGGCGATCTCCCCAAGACGACCACTGGCACTCGTCACAACGCAAGTCATCGTGCGCCCTTGAGTTCAAAATCCAAAGACTTATCGTCATCATCATCATAATCATCACCTCCGCCATGGCTGTCCCTGTAACTATCGTCGCCATGATGCAATATTCACTCTCAATAAATCAATAACACTGGGGAACAAATTTTTGTTGAGTTAGGTCTGACACTTGTTATTAAGTAATTTTTGGGTGCTGAATCCAAAACTGATCTCAGTTTTTCTCTATCACGTCAAGTTTTTGAACTGTAGGATTTTCGTTTTCTTAAAAAATATGAAAAATACTGTACATAACAGTAACAGTGCTTATTGTATAAAAAGTTGCAAATGTTAACATACAATGAAAAATGAAAGAAATAGGCATGAATAGAATGTTTATTTAACATTATCATGTTTTTAGAAAGGATAAGGCTATAATTGTGTGCAGGTTAAGGTAAAAATTTACGTTTGTAGCTTTGTCTGGAGTGTTCAACTTGAGGACTATCGCGTTTGATGCTCCAACAATAGTCAGCCATCATATGCACATCTCATCTACCCTGGTAACGTTCTTCCATAACCTTCAAATCTTGGTGAAATCGTTCACCTTGCTCGTCGCTAGCAGCACCAAGATTTTCCGGAAAGTTGGCAAGATGGTTATGCAAAAAATGTACTTTAATACTCATGTTGCAACCAAGCGCTTTGTAGCTCTCCAATAGTTTCTGAACAATTTCTGTGTAATTACTTGCACGTGTATTTCCAAGAAAGTTCTTGACGACGTCTTTGAATGATAGCCAAGCATTCTTTTCAAGGTCTGACATAGTACCGTTGAAATGTTCATCTTTGATGAGCTGTCGAATTTGTGGACCATCAAACACACCGGCCTTGATTTTTTCAATTGACAGTCCAGGAAATGCCAAGATGATGTACTTCAAACAGTCGCCATCAGTTGACAATGCTTTTACAAATTGTTTCATGAGACCTAGTTTTATGTGCAGAGGTGGGAATATTATTTTCTTCCTGTCAACAAATGGCTCATGTACAATGTTAGGATCTCCAGGTTTAAGATCAGATCTCGGAGGCCAATTCGTCTGAACCCAATGCTTCTCTCGAGCTCTGCTATCCCACATACAGAGAAAGCAGGGATACTTTGTGTATCCACGTTGTTGACCAAGAAGGAAGGACACCATTTTAAGGTCAACACAGATGATCCAATTGTGTTTGTCATATTGCAATAACTCAATGACTCTCTTTACATCTCCATATTCTTCACGAAGACAGACCGAATGCCCAATAGGGACTGCGCCAAACAAATTGCCATTGTGTAGAAGGACACACTTCAAGCTCCGCTTTGAGCTATCAATAAACAATCGCCATTCATTTGGATTGTAGATTGAAAGCCCTAATTCCTTCAGTAAACCAGGAATGTTATGACAAAACACAAAACCGCTGGCACTTCGAAAGTACTGCAGAAATGTACTTTCTCTGGTTCGAAAGTATGATACCTTCACTCCTTGTTCAAGTATGTTTTTCTCGTTCAGTCTTGATGCTAGTATTTCTGAATCTTTTTTGGATAGGCCCAAATCACGTGCTAAATCATTCAACTCGTGCTGATCAAATCCCCTACGAACTGAATCCTCGTGAATGTCAAAATCTGCATCATTGCTGTCACTGCGTTCTTCAACATCACTCAGATCTTCTAGAGGAGGTAGTTGTTCGAAAACTGGCACTGGAATTTCAGCTGAATGAGGCTGAATGAGGCTCACAAGTGGAATTTTGCTTATCTGGAGGGTAAGCTGTGGAGAAAAAACTTGACGTGCTAGAAAAAAACTGACTACAGATTTGGAATCAGCATGCCAATTTTAGTCTAAATAAGCTCAAAAATCTAACTCAACAATTTTTTTTCTTTCAAATTGTTCCCCAGTGTAATCAGCCACAAGATATCCATGAGGCCTGCTGAGGAGAGATAAGAAGACATGGCTAACAGCGTCCCTCAAAACTCTCCCACCTCTCTCTCGTAACAAACCGCGTCGTCAATCACACAGGCTCATTTCGCTACACGTTACCCCATCCCGGGCATCACGCGGGACACTCACTTGGCAGCACACAGACAGACCTCTCCCTCAGGACACTCTCCCCATAAGACTGCTTAATGTTAAGAGTACATCATTTCTCGTGACCGTAATCCTTATCAGTGTTCTTATCAGGTGCTCAATAAGATTGCCACACGTCATAAGTAACACAGGTCTGATGTGGAGTGAGGTTTTCAAGGCGGAATTTCTGGTGCATGAATTAATTAAGGTTATAGCCTATAGACTCATTAGTTTTTTGTTTTTGTTTTTATAGCTCTACTTTCAAAAGACTGATATATGAAATTGATTACCTGAACTGCTTATAAATGATAGAAGTAGAAAATTTATAGAAAAAAGAAGAGTAACGCCATAAGCGTGATGGCAGTACTGATAGAGTGTTAACCATTATCCCATCCGAACAAAATATGAAAGGTCGAGTAGTATGATATTCCCAGGTTTGTTGTATTAGGTAAGCGTCTTCCTCATGTGGAAAGACACTTGAATGGAAAAATAGGTTTATGGAACTGTCGCCGATGGGAATTCTCGCCGAAACAACAAATTAGAACTCTCGTCGACGTGGAAATTTTAACCTAACCTGGACAATGGCACCTAATCTAACCTAACTGATCAAGCTAACGATAGTATTTCATCCCTGAATGCAGAAACACGGGTAACCCTTGATTAAATGTATATATTGGGTCGTGTAATATCAAGAATTGGAACGCTCGACGACGGCGGCGAGAGTTCCGATCGGCGACAGTTCCAGGTACCAAAAAATACGATATCATTAAAATCGATTTGCTTCAATGTGAGTCTTGGTGAACGTTAAGTGGACATGTAACGCAAGCACAGAGATAACGGGGGAGCTAATTAGTAAGTGAAGTGCTTCCCTGCCATATGGTCAAACATTGCATCCTCCTCTGTCCCTCATGTTACCAGTTCAAGCTCAGGGAATTTCATCTATAGTTGAGGCAGGAGTTATAACAGTCACATGAATACGTAAAAAAATCCCAATGCAGAAATAGCCTTTTCACACGTGCACGCCTTCATCTTATTTATACATTAAGTACTGCATTATAGTTATCATTGCTTGACATATGAGGGATGTATAGCCAGTATAGGCCAGGTCATTCCTCCAGCAGCAGTAAGTCCTTCGTGATAACTCCCGTGCTGGTGGCCCCAAGATGCCCTTCACACCATACTCACCCCTCGAACATGGAGAGATCTGCCGCCGTCTTCTTACAACATGGCACATATATAGGTCCCATAAAAACCTTATCTGGACCTCAGACCTCCTTCGCCTGAGACCTTCCAACGAACTCACTCTAAAAGACTACCTAATGAAGATCGTGGGAGAGAGAGAGAGAGAGAGAGTTCACAGTCAAAAGTAGTTGCACAGATTTCATTGAAGATAATTATCACCATGCATTAATTAACTCAAGTGAACAGTAACTTAGCTTCCTTGCATATGAGAAATTACTAAAGCTTTAATCTCACACAAAAAAAAAAGTTCTACGTATTAAGTCCAACTTGAACACTGCTGTACGTCTCCTTCCCTTGAGCCCAGCCTAGGGCATGTGTGTGTGTGTGTGTGTATTCATCTAGTTGTTGTATTTTACAGGGCCAGAGCAATGCTCGTGTAGCCCCGTCTCCATATCAACATTTTTATATCATTCATCCTTAGTGCTTTGTGTTGGCCGAAGCCAGCCCCGGAGAGCAGGTCACAAACCTCGGCTAACACCCGGTACCCATTCACTGCTGGGTGGACAGGGGCTCAGCCTCGCGAGCGAGCTTCATGTTAAAGCGAGGGCCGAGCTTCAAGTGAAATACTTGACAGTTCTTCCTTTTTCCACTTTTAGCTCACGCCCCCCTAGGTAGACTAATACCCACGCCCCCCTAGGTAGACTAATACCCACGTCCCCCTAGGTAGGCTAATTACCAGTGATCAGGAAAATATGTGCAGTACATGAAAAATATTTTTTTCACATAAAACAGTGTTTTTTGCAAAAAAATAACCTAAATTATGATTTCTGCTAGAGATGTACCTAAAATGGCCTAAATAACAACATTTTTATCCAATCTCTGCAAGTTTTGCAAGAATTCTCAATCCAAGCGTTTTACAGAAGAAAATCTGAACAAAATCATGGTTACAAATTGCTTTTACAATCGTTCAGCAGTCTGAGCTATATATATTTTATAGTACTATGTTTTGCATACAGGTCTGTAGCCAGAATTTCATTTCGGGGGGAATCGTTACCTAGGTAGCTAATTCGAAAAGTTAATCATATGTTCCTTTCCATTTTTTTATTTTTTAGCTATATGTACTTAATTTCAGTTTATGGCTTGCTGATCATTCAGTATTATATAAGGCTAGTGTTTTGAAACGTCAATATATTTCAGGGGGAATCCACCCCTGTCCCCCCTGGGTGCAGGATTGGTGGTGTATCATTTCTGATTTTGTTTTCCTGCATTTTTTACGGAAATAAAGCACGGATTAAAACCACATATTTTACTTTTTCTATCACATATTTTGGTGAAAATACATAACATAAAAATAAAAAAAAATGGCCTAAATAACAACATTTTTATCCGATCTCTACTAATTACCCACGCCCTCGGGGACGCGCCCCCAGGTTAAGAATCGCTGATCTAAAGTAAACATGTGCTCGTAACCCCGTATGAAGTTTGGTGGTAGTAATCTTTGGTTTGGTTATAGTAATCTACGCTGAACCGCATTGACTTATTTCTTTATCTAGATTTTGTATAGAAAACATTGCATTGCAGGATTTACCTTGCCATCATACCATAAGTAACTCACATTGCTTTTTTTTTTCTTCTTCTTCTAGACTGTCGTTGATTTCAAGTTGATTAAGTAAAATATTGTGATAGTGTCATTAAATGTTTGCATTTTGTGCCTAAAATTTGTTCGTTTGTAGTCGCTGTGTGTGTGTGTGTGTGTGTGTGTGTGTGTGTGTGTTCACAGGTGAGTTTTGACATCAACCATTATTATTGTACCTACTCTTGATGTGTCTTGATGGAGAATGGAGAGGCGTCCTGCACTAGATGATGAAATATTCTCTCTCTCTCTCTCTCTCTCTCTCTCTCTCTCTCTCTCTCTCTCTTTCCAGTAATGCTGGGAAAGGCACATCTATTCCTTGATATACTTGTCTCTCGTCATCCCAGCAGGATCCACGAAGGAGATATGAAATTAGAATTAGATGCTGTCTTATTTTAGAATATCTTGTTTATTATGCTGAGTATACGTGACAAGTCCTTTGCAGAAAACTATATAAATACGGAAATATTATAGTACCGGTTATATGTCTACAAAACATTACAAATCAGGATTACGGGTGACCAAGGAATGCAAAGGACACCACCAACTGATCGATGCTTTAAAAGGGAATACTAAGAGAGGCAGCAGCTAGAGGATATATGTTTAATGAGATTCAAGGTTTTAAAGATGATATGAATAACAGATCGACGTTTTCTTGCTGTGTATGGGTTTGAGGGTGGAGAGAGACATATACGGTAAGCCTTTTGCATCATATATATGTTAGGCTGTACTTGAACTGATAATGATTACCTTTACTGAAGTTAGTTTCTATGCATGGGTACGTTCCCTATAACTTTTTTTGCTCCCGTCACACAATACCCAGCATTATAACAGCCCAGCGACTAGCAGGTTATAGACTATGTAAATCTCGCACCTCTATGCAATATATACCCAAATAACCTGAAATAAACCTCAAATAACCTCAAAAACCTCAAATGAACTTCAAATAAACCTAAAATAACCTCAAATAAACCTCCAATAAACCTCAAATAACCTAAAATACAATATCTTCAAACTTTATCACCATTGCAAGGAAGGAGCGGTAGAGACGTAAGCCACAGCACAGTTTTTTTTTGTCGGTCACGCATGCGCATTACACTTTCTTTTGTCCGAAAAACCCTGCTGGCGAGAAACATTGAGAAGAGGTGACGCGCGGTGCAGGCTGCGGCGGGCCCTCGTGTGCTTCAAGAGTGTTGATACTAGTGACTCCAGGCCATAGAACTTAGCAGGGAGGTGAAGACAGGAGGGGGAGGAGCAGATAAACAAGTTGGATAAGATGCCTTCCGACGTAGAGGAGGCGGAGTACCAAGGTAAGCATGGGAGGGGACCACGGGGACCCCTGTTTTGAATGGACCGGGTCACTGGTGGTCTTGCTGTGTTTTGGTGGTCCTATTGCTGTGTCGAGAATCTATGCATGTCAGGGATGTGCCATGACCCCTCACAGCATCTACGGAACCCATAGAAAGTTATAAATAAGAAAGCCAAAAATATTCAGAAGTCATCTCGGAACCCAAGCGGGATCGGCTGGTCAGCGACAAACGTGGTGAAGGCCTGGATGCCGGCCGGGTTGTCGCTGATCAACCGACCCTCTCATGGTTAGCGTGGACCTTTGTCATGAAAAAAAAATGGAAGAATATGTGGAATATGATGTGTTTTGTTGGGTGTGGAGTGCGTTATAATGCCAGGCGAGTGTTTTGTTGACATACACGAGTTGAAGGTTAGCTTGGGAACGTTTGTGGAAGGTGTCGCTGAGGGACCCCGGCCGACCCCACTGGCTTGGCGCGCAATTTTTCGTTTTATTTCCCTCCTTTTCTTGCATCATGGCGTGTGGGCATATCTCATGATGTTATTAAGGGTCGCATTGGGTCCCTCGAGGCTGAGCGGGTGTCCCTGAAGCATGCTCGGCACGGGGAAGTTACGTAATGTTAATCAGGGTACACAAGTTAGCCATTCCTGCCCTAGCCAGAGTATTATTTAGGTCTTGGAGTAGGATCATCATCATATGTCTTGATATTCCTCACTATTCTTGTGTTATCGGGAAAATATGTAGTCTTCGATTGTTATAACCCCGGCACGTATCTATATAACGGTAGCAAGCGTTATTAAAATTGGGAAAAATTCTAGAGTCCTTTCCCGCCCTTATTAGTAGTTTTATTTTCTCCAGACCTTCACTAATCCCTTCAGATACCTCTAAAACGTAATGATAAAGTGGGGGAGAGATTAAAAAATAGAAAATAAATTACTAACCTAACCTGGTAAAATGCTAGTCCTTTCCCGCCCTTAGGTCTCGTTAGGAGGTTATTGGGTAAAACTTTGGAAGTCCTTCACCCCTATCTTTTTTTTCTTCCCCCTATAGCCAACAAGCCTGGGGAACTGGCGGGAATACGGGGTTTTTGGGTGGGGGAAGCAAATATAAGTGATTTATGGCTCCCAAAAAAATCATCGAAGTCACTATATGTAAAAATCTAACCTAACCTAACCTTAACCACAAAGTACACCTAACCTAACCTAACCTAACCTTAACCACAAAGTATACCTAACCGAACCTAACCTAACCTTAACCACAAAGTATACCTAACCTAACCTTAACCACAAAGTATACCTAACCTAACCTAACCTAACCTTTACCACAAAGTATACCTAACCTAACCTTTACCACAAAGTATACCTAACCTAACCTAACCTTAACCACAAAGTATACCTAACCTAACCTAACCTTAACCACAAAGTATACCTAACCTAACCTTAACCACAAAGTATACCTAACCTAACCTAACTGGACTTAGAATTTTTTGAGGCACCTCATATTTCATAGCGGCCGTGTGGGTTAACCAAGGCTGAGCGCACGCTGGAACCTTTACAGATGTGAAGTACAATAAGCATACAATACAGTGCGGTAGTTCATTTCAGTCAAAGCCGGAAGGATGAGTTCCAAAGTATTTCCGGTTATTGGTTAGGTTATAGTGAGGTTAGGTTAGTAACATTATTTTTGGGGTCCAGGGCGGGGATAATGTAGGGGGGAGGGGGGTCGAAGGAGGCATCTCCACCATTCTATAATTTCGTTTTAGAGCTATCTGAAGGGATCTGTGAAGTTCTATTGTTATCTCTTATACCAAGATCTGAGTTTTTAAAGTACGATGCTGACTCAATGCCTCAACAAAAATATATAGATACTATATGGTATCTACATTCCTGCCTTTGCTGATTTAATTTATCTCTTGGTGTAGAAGCAGATTTGATTAAAAAATTTAGGACCTGTCATTGTGAAAACCGTGCTGTCTGGTGTCCCTCGTAGTAAGCCTCTGTGGTGCTCACATGTTATGATACCCTTGCTCATACAACTTTTTTATCAGTTTAGGTTTGTGGTATTTTAGTGCCATAGATTGCCAATTTTCCCGACTCATGTTGCCTCCTTTCTATATCAGGGTCTATGTTTCCTCCTTCAAGGGTGTTGGTGTACTATACTAAGTATGCTTCTAGACAAGGATTTGGCCATCAGTAGTTGCAATGACCTAATTCAGTTTGGTAAATTTACGGTGTAGGTCATCCCGCGATTTCGAGGCTAAAACTTAGTTTTCCTGAATAGTTTTGATGTGCTTTGAATGAATCTGGCATTCGTTCTTGCCGGAAGTCAAATTTTTTTGTTATAGGTGTGGGGGTTGCCCGCCCCGCCCTTCCCGGCCCGCCCCGCAAATCTTGTTCCGCTTTGCATTGCCGTAGTTTTGAAAATGTTCTTTTTTTCTTGATGTTACTAAACCAAACTCCACCTCCAACCTAACCTGATCTGATTTAACTTAACTTAACCGTTTCTGGTTGAAATAACAGTACATTTTCGGCAGTATATGTATCGCCATTATTATTCAATTGCGCCATGTGAAATGGGGTTCAAAAGATTCAGAATGAGGAGATCTACACGATGAGACAGGTTATAATTGTCAGGCTGGAGGATGACCTAAATCATAATAATACCATCAGTTTTACAGTTCATCATGAATTTTACATCAAATGCGAGCTGGTGTTTTATAGCAGGTAGTTAATTAATTGCTTCAAACTGTGATATTATATTGATTATTTTATGCGATGCGAAAACTTTACCTAAGGGGTTTGATTTCTCATTGGAAGTATGCCTTTGAAATTTACTCTGGGAAATATGTAGGAATCTAAAATGACCTTAGTCACCACAGTATTCCGAAGAAGTCGCCCTTCAATGTATCTAAACTTTGTTCTAACTTTGCTTTGTACACCAATCCATACTTATTTAACCAAGATGAAGCTTCAGCATAACCTTAATCAGGGTTGAATTCAAGCCAAGTGTAATTAAGCTTAGTTTTGACAAACCATCCCCAACTAAGCCTGACCTTGAGCTGACCTGAACCAAACCAAGCTAGTTATCACTGAATTAAGCTTAGCCAGTGCCAAGTGTAGTATTGGGGCAACCAAGGCCAACCAAGATCCGCAAGGGGCTTGGTAAACTTTGCCTTGACGGTAATGCATCCTGCACCTTGAACATTGTGCCACGCGTACTCTTGTACCTGGCTCTAGGTCATTTTCTCTGTTTTAAAACATGAAACATTTCAAGTGGGGATGGCAGGGCATCTCATGGATCCACATAATTTTTATTTAATAGTTACTCATATACTTCTATGGGGATCAACACCACTGTCACACCTTATGCTTGGCAACACCTGACTTTTTTTTTTCCAATGTAAAACAGTAATTAGAATAATGAAGCACACATGTTGAAACATATGGCCGTAGCCTATCAATCAGTGGTTGGCTTATGAGCTCATGGGCTAGGTTCATGCTGTCTCCTTGGTTCAGCTTGAAATGAGTTAGGTATACGTTATACTATACGTTTGTATAGTAACAGTTACAATTTAACATTTTTAGAAGAGGAAGAGGAGAAAGAAGAAGGAGAGGAAGGTGAAGAAGAAGCAGGAGATTCCAATGAAGAAGAACAGGATGAAGAGTGGAGTGGAGGAAAACGAAAAAGGAAAAAGAGCAAGAAGCGGAAATCCTCACGGGGCGATCGAGGGCGAAAGAAGCGGAAGAAGAAGGATGAGAGTGAGAGTGTGAGTTACTCCCCCTTGGTTTTACCTTTGGTTTTTGGATGACTTGCTGTAAACTTCATTACCATTTTATCTCATATGACCTAAGCTTCTAGGTAGTCTCAAGTATTAGGCTTTTCTCCTGAAAGCTGAATTGAAAGCGATCTGGAACGAGTGCACCCATATCTGCCTATTATTTTTCATGCAATTATATTTAGCTTTTCTGTTTAAACTTGTCTCAGGTATGCAAATATGATGATTCAGATAAATTGAGGAAACAGTTGAACTTCATTATAATTTCATCACCGAGTTTTGTTTGTTTAAGGACCATCAGGTCAGATACCATGCTCTATTGTTGGGCTCTAATGGTTTAGGTTTCTTTATGTAATTATTCTCATTCTTCTTAAATACCTACCTAAGTGACCTACCTACCTCCATCATTATCATTTTATATAGCAGGTCCCCGCTTGCGGAAGAAGTGAGGTTTGTTATTTTGGTTATTTCCTAGGTTAAAACCGCATATAAAACTAGACGGTAAATGTATGTATATTGAATATGAGAAATCATGAATTGCTTTTCATCATTGGTCCTTCCCATGGTCCTCATTCACTATTAGACTTATGAACATTCTGCCATTTATTTGAGAGTTCATGTGATTTGTTGAATTGAATTTCAGGAAGGGGAATATGAGGAGGACGGTCAGCGTGTGGACTCTGACTACACTGAGGATGGGGCCCGGGGCAGGGGGCGGGGCAAGGCGCGGGGCCGGCCAGCCCCCGCCACGCCCCTGCAGGAGAACAATGATCAAAATGGTACGGGTCGTGCTACTTCTTAACTCTAGTTTCTGTTTGTATGGCAGGTCTTTTTTCTATTTTGCTTAATGAGAGTTTTAAACATCTTTACACCAATTCATTTGTAGTCTTAGATTGTTTGCCCATCCATGATTGCAATTTTTTTGTTACATGTTACCTGCTTATCATCTCCATGGTATGATGTAAACCGTTTTTTGTTCGCTCTAACACATACACTCACACATAGGAGGGCAGTACTGCTAACTTTGCCTGTTGCCATGAAACACATATATTTATCAATTTATTTACTTTTTGTACCTAAGTCTGTCCAACAAATGTGTAGGGGAGAAGACCCAGAGCGGCTCATTCACTCAAATCCTTAATACAACTTGCAGCTTATGCATCCTCAATATACAAAAGTATTCCTTTTTTTTGGCATTATTTACTAGTTGGAAATAAAAAAATGTATGTATTGCAGGATAATTGTCTTTGTTTCAGGAGGCGGTGACCAAATGCCGACAGTGACAGAAGTGTGTGAGAGTTTTGGCTTAAATGATGTCCAGATTGAGTATTCTGAAAATGACTACCAGACTCTCACCACATACAAGCTCTTCCAGCAACACGTGCGACCTCTCTTGGCAAAGGAAAATCCCAGGGTAAGTTTTCTAAAGGAGGAGCTGCAGGTCAATCGGGTGCTGAGTATTTGTGAATCTTATTTAATTCACCACTCTGACACTTGTTCCCTGAAACTTCTTTAACGGAAGTCTTTATATACTCTAGTGCACTGTACTCATGCACACTCCCAATCTCTCGCCCCTTCTCCTAAGTAAAGAAAAGAAAAGATTCTTTGAGTTAACTGACTGATTACCCTGAAATAACTCTGCCTGTGCTGAATTTTTTTTCTCATAATCAGTAATCCTTTCCAGGTTCCTGTGTCTAAGTTGATGATGCTTGTGGCGGCTAAGTGGAGAGAGTTCACAGCTCGAGGACCAGAAGATGAGGAGGAGGAGGAGGAGGAGGAAGAGGAAGAGGTTGCCGAAGAGGAGGAACCAGAACCAGAACCAGAACCCATCCATGTAAGTGAATTGAGAGCATTCACCTTTTGTCATTCAAGGATCGCTAGGTGAGTAAAGAGGACTCCTCTTACCACGACGAGATGCCATCTTTTTTCCTCTTGGCCATGGTCACTGCAAGGGTTCAGTATACTTTAAGATAAGTCAAAGAAGAGATTTCCGGATATGTACTAATTTCAGATTTTTCCCAAGGGTCGCGGACGTCCAAGGAAATCCAAGGCTGATGAAGAGGTGGAGGAAGAGTTTGAGGAGGAAAGCGAAGATGTAAGTAAGAAGAAGCGTGGGCGTAAGCGCACCACCACTGCAGAGAGCAAGTCCAAGAAGGCAGGAGGGAAGGTGCCCACACTCAAGATCAAGTTGGGGAAGCGAAAGAAGGACACCTCGGTGAGTCTGGTGAGATTGGTCGCTTCTGTTGACTATAGTGTTAGTATGAACTTGATGCATATTGGACCTTCTGAATGTCTGTCACATGTATCCGTTTCAATTGTTTTTATCAGTGTTATGGAATGGCATTATATCAGTACAGGGCTTAGGCCAGGTTGTTTATATTTGTATTTGGAACCACGACCAAATATGTTTTTATATTTGTACCGTTGGAACCATTTTTGCCGGGTCTCGATGCTTCTAATTCTCAAAAGCTGATATGCTAGGGAGTAGCACATTCCATTCAGTGTGGTCAATTTTCTGTGGTTAGAGAAGGTCCATTATGTATTGCCTAACTGAAGTAGATCAGGTTTAGTTGATATGAAGATAGATGTCATGCAGCATCAGATTCATTGTTATCTAGTACTTTATTAAATGCCCTGAGCTGTATGGTGTTTGAGTGAGTGCGGGCCATTGTATTGGACTTACATGGCCTTGATGGGTTTTTTCTCTCTTTCGTGGACTATTTTCCCCTTCCCTTTGTTGGCGTGTGAGGTGGGGAATATCTGGTTTGGAGCTTGTAAATTTTAAACCCGAGATATGTAACACCTTTATAGGGGCCGAGCATGTTAGTGCAACAGATTTCTCAAGAGTCAGTGTGATGATTTTAAATTTACTGCTCGATTAGGTGTCTATTGCCTCATATAGAGAGTTAGCCTCCCCTATACCATATGCACTGGAGGGGAGGCAGTGAGAAAATATGATCAATATACTACATGAATAATAGGAAAATAAGTACAATTTATCTCCAGCAAACAAATTGGTAATGCAAATTTGTCATTCAAATCAATAAATTTAAGTTGAAATAATGCTGTTATGAAAATATGTGCTATTGTTATCAAAGATGCGTGCGGTAGAAGGCAGTCATTCACATCCCACCCGCGCCAAGTCTAAGGTGAGTGGGAAGCCTCTCCACGTGGCTCCCTCGTCATCATCCAAGCCAGATAAGCTCTTGCCCTTTAATAAGATAGATGTATTTAGGGAGATGAACACAATACTACGTGAATTTGAGTACAACATTTTATGAACTGTATTTGAATTTTTATAAATGCCACATTCCATCTTCAGATAACGCTAAAAAGATTTCCTATCCCCCCCAGGAGGACGATTCTAGTCAGGACAGTGATGCTGAGTTTGAACAAATGCTAGCAGAAGCAGAAGACATGAACAAGGCTGAAGATGAGGCTGAACATCAAACCACAGGCCCCAAGAGCAAGAAGAGAACTAAGATAGGAAACAAGAGTAGGCGTAGGAAGCGCATTAAGGCCAAGGACGAGGACGGCTATGAAACAGACCATCAGGTATGGACATTCTTCACGTCCTCAGTAGTCCTGTGTACCTAGTCATCCCCTAGACACATGTGAAGCTTAACACAGACATGAAGCCCCGTGTCTCGGCCATCACAGCTGTGGGAAGCTACCATGCTATCTGAAATGCAAGTTTTTCCACTAGATTCATTCCACTCACTTCATACAACACAGGATAAAGCAAATTATAAACATGCTTAAATACATTGAGAACTGATGCTTTAATTTATGGTATTTTCTCTTTTCCATGAATGAATATGGAGCAGCAGTATTGTATTACTTGAATATATAATATTCATAAAGTGAATGAATAGGTTTGAAATCTAATAATTCCCTCCCAGAAGGATTCAAAGAGCCTCCTAAGGCATAAGGAATGGTCAAAAGCAAGTTATGAAATCTGAATGATGCATTTATAGGGGATGTCTACCTTGAGTATATGCATGTGTGTAGTTACTTCAAATACTTTCATCATGATATATTGTAAAGCTTGTGATTTTGGTGAACCTGGATGGATGTCATTGTTCCTTATGGCAAATGACAGTCTTACAGAGTACCATTATCTGAGCTCGCTCTTTCTCAAAATAGCTGTTTTACACATTCATCTTTACCACCTCCAATCATCAGTTTATGCAAAGTAGAATACATTTATCACATTGTTCATTTTTAGGTGAATAGCATGTTTTGTTTATAATCTGTCAATTGGAAATCTATTGAGATCTTGTCCTTAACTTACCTTATTCTTGCATCTCTACCGAGCAACTGAAAAGTGTCGGTTCCCAAAAAATTTCTAAAACTAACCCAGCAGACCCTCCAGGTTTATCTGTGATGCAGTACAAGGTTTTAAGATATAAGAATATTTATGTTAGCCTATGTTACTAATGTATTTTTTTTCCGTACGTAATCAGTCTCCCCCCAACCAGGACTACTGTGAAGTGTGTCAACAAGGGGGTGAAATTATCCTCTGTGACACATGCCCCAAAGCCTACCACTTGGTGTGCCTGGAACCCGAGTTAGAGGAAGCCCCTGAGGGCAAGTGGTCATGCCCCACTTGTGAGGCTGAGGGGGTCAAAGAGGAAGATGAACATTTAGAGTACTGCAAGGTTTGCAAGGTCAGTAACGAAAAGGTCAGTCTCCTCATACGGTTTCTACTAATATTAGAAAGCTGTATGAAGACTAGCTCATGCATTCCTATATTCATATATTCTGGCTATACTCTGGTGATGTAACTAATCCCTTTGGGTTAAGGTTCTTCTGCATTTTCCTTCCTGAACCCGCTGAGTGCCAAAGTTATATATTCCTGTTGTAAAGGGAAGTCTGGTGCGAAAGATGTATTATCATTGCAAATAATTAAAACTTGTGACATGCAAGTTTACGTATTATTTATGATGCGTTTTTAAAACTGTTCATTACATGTTCTAGTAGTTCTTTACATATGCCATGCCACTGAATATTTCTGATAGCTGCATTTGTTACTCCCTAGCTATTTTAGATAAAGATTTTCCATGGTGTGCATTGCTCACATGGATTACATGTTTTATAGTCGTCCTGCCTTCCACTTTCCAACCTATGCAGGAGCTAGACATGGAGTCACACATCAGATTTTCGTATCTAAAGCTATGTCCACACTAGGGCTCGTGAGGTACTTTGTTGCCAAATGTGGCTTTTAGTGGCATCAAGGGGTTGTGGCGAGCACTTTGGGAACATAGAGACAGTGTATTAAAGAGGATCTGGCAGCATTGGGCATTGAAGAAGTTGAGGCAACGGATAGAGGTAGTTGGAAGCGTATCATTGGCCGTCTAATCTCATAAAATAGTATAGGAAAAACTGATGTAAACAGAAAGAAAAAAAAGTCTTGAGGAAAACCAGTCACGGGGCAAATCTTGGCGGTGTAGCGCTTTGGTAGGTACTAGCTTCTCAGAGCAAGAGGAGGTATGTTCTGCCACTCCTACCTATTGCCAGGGTTGAAAATATGCAAAGATGCATCAAATGGACAAGGGTGGACAGAGTGCACTCTTGGTCTACTGATGGCACCTGAGATATCTTAGTATAGTTCTTGAAGTCAGTGTCACTTAACGTCAAACTTCACAAGTCAACGTCCATATAATCGTGACTAAACATGGCATAGCAGCATTTGCTTGATGCTGCCTTAACAGGAGGAATTTGAAAACTACTTTCCATGGTGCTCAGCGGGTTAAACAAGCATAAGGTGAGTGCTATACCTTTGCTGTTTAAAAGTATACCCCTGCGTGTTCATATCTTTGCTAATCCTGGTTTTGTTTTGACCAGGACGGCGGAGAATTGTTGTGCTGTGACTCATGTGTCAACGCCTACCACACCTTTTGCCTATCTCCGCCAATCTTTGAAGTGCCTGATGGCGAGTGGACCTGCCAGAAGTGTGCATGTGAACCCCTCCCAGGACGCGTGCAGAAAATTCTGTTTTGGAGGTGTGATTTAGTGTTCATTCATGTATTTGTTATTTGTAATACTTCTAAATGTACTAGTATTATGAGTAAATGTCATGCAATAATTGTGAGTGCTGTGCTTGAGGGGAAACAGTCTGTACTCACCACATGCAAGCCCAATGTGCTGTGTAACTCGAGTGCAATATTGTGCCCTTCCTCGAGTTTAACTTTTTTTTCTCTCTTTGCTCCCTCAGGTTTGTGGATGCACCCAAACCCCCGGAAAATTGGAAGGAAATTGTGGGGGAAACCAAAGTTGAGAAGTATCAGTTTAAACAATTACGAGAGTTTTTGGTGAAATGGGCCGACATGTCGTATTGGCACTGCTCTTGGATCACCGAGTTGATGCTGGATGTCTACCACCCTCAGGTCAGTGGATATGGAACAGGGGATCTTTATACCTACAGTTTGACACTATGGCTCATCCTCAGTTTTCATCCAACTTAACTAAAACAATGGAAATATTCTCCTACCCCTTAAAAATGCAAAATGATTACCCCAATGAAAATATTGATAATTTGTAGCATTGCATCCTCTATCCCTCTTGTGCCTCACCATTACAAAGAGTAGTACGGGAGCACAAGATGGGGAATCTAAGACAAATGGAAAGCCAATGACAACCTCGTGAATGCGGAACACCATTAACATTACATGGCTGATAAGGCTGATAATGAGGTGTTATGCTAATCTTAAGTCATTTATAGGTACGTGATTTGCCAAATAGCTTACCATTTTCCTTGGTATTTCAATAGGTATGATTCAGATGATGTACATTTTAGTCACATACTTTTCCCTTGCAGATGTTGAGGTCTTACTTTAAAAAGTTTGACCCTGATGAAGCACCCATCCCTGGTCTTGATGACGATGATGAGTTGGGTTCCCAGCGACGCCACAAGAAAGAGATTGACCCTAATTCCCTTGAGGAGAGGTGAGCTGGATCCTGGCTGCTGCTCTTTGTGGACAGTTGAATGCAATCATTATTTTCATAGTTCTAGAGGCTCTTGGTTAGGTGAATGCTCTTTGCCACTATAAGACTCAGCAGGGATAGATAAGTTCCCACTTCTTATCTACTCATCCAATACATTCATGCTAATTTAACTGATGAATGAAGGAGTGAATGATGATCAATTACAGCTATTACATTCACTGGTTTGAATAAAGGTAAGTTTCCGTATATTTTCTACATTGTCTGAAATCCTTACAATATACTGTTTTGAGCTACTTTCTTTATTCACTGGTTTCAATAAAGGTAAGATTCCGTATATTTTCTATGTTGTCTGAAATCGTCTACAGTTGTGCAAATATCACACCTGCAGGTATTTCAAGTATGGCATCAAGTCCACCTGGCTAAAAATCCACCGTGTGCTGAACCACCGCGCACTCCGCGACGGCACCATTCAGTACCTGGTGAAGTGGAGAGACCTTCCCTACGACCAAAGCACGTGGGAAGACGAGGATGAGGAGATTACTGGCATCAAGCAAGCCATCGAGTATTACCATGACCTGCGTGCTGCCTGCAATGCTGATCCTGGTAGGGACTCTATACATTTTGTTTATTTAGTTGCACATCACCTTATAAGTTGTTTATTTAGTTGCGCATCACCTTATAAGTTGTTTATTTAGTTGCGCATCACCTTATAAGTTGTTTATTTAGTTGCGCATCACCTTATAAGTTGTTTATTTAGTTGCGCATCACCTTATAAGTTTTGTTTATTTAGTTGCGCATCACCTTATAAGTTGTTTATTTAGTTGCGCATCACCTTATAAGTTGTTTATTTAGTTGTGTATCACCTTATAAGTTTTGTTTATTTAGTTGCGCATCACCTTATAAGTTGTTTATTTAGTTGCACATCACCTTATAAGTTTTGTTTATTTAGTTGCGCATCACCTTATAAGTTGTTTATTTAGTTGTGTATCACCTTATAAGTTTTGTTTATTTAGTTGCGCATCACCTTATAAGTTGTTTATTTAGTTGTGTATCACCTTATAAGTTTTGTTTATTTAGTTGCGCATCACCCTATAAGTTGTTTATTTAGTTGCGCATCACCTTATAAGTTGTTTATTTAGTTGCGCATCACCTTATAAGTTTGTTTATTTAGGCGACACCTTATAAGTTGTTTATTTAGTTGTGCATCACCTTATAAGTTGTTTATTTAGTTGTGCATCACCTTATAAGTTTTGTTTATTTAGTTGCGTATCACCTTATAAGTTGTTTATTTAGTTGTGCATCACCTTATAAGTTGTTTATTTAGTTGTGTATCACCTTTTAAGTTGTTTATTTAGTTGTGCATCACCTTATAAGTTGTTTATTTAGTTGTGCATCACCTTATAAGTTGTTTATTTAGTTGTGTATCACCTCTAAGGCCAGTTCCTCGGAGGGAGATTGAGGCATTCATGGCAGTTTGTTTGGTAATGTGGCAGTGTCATCCAGGCTTGAAATGATGGGGCAGGAAAGTAAGAAAATTGAATTGTTATTATTATATATTTTTGGGGATCTTGTAAATGACGTGGTGCAATGAGGATACATTTAGCATACACAGTTTATAGTTTTATTTGATGTTTACTATATATGTTTCTATGCATATGACCATCTAGTATTTGAAAACATGAATTAGAATTGAGGAGAATGTTTAAATTAAGTTCAAGAATGTTTAAGGTAATTATTTTTCCAGAATTCTTCATGTTGAATAGTGTATAACAGGAAAGTATCAAGTTTTATGCTAAATGATTGGTTCTTCAGAAGCTGATCAATATGCTCAGGTTGGCTGAAGCATCTGCCACATTGAATTTAATTTGTTAAAACTCAAGTGTTTATTTTATTTTCATAAATAGTATATGTACTGTAGGTAGTTTTATATTGCTTTTGTCAGACAAAGCTTTATATAGTATTATGACATTTGATTATTGGCCTCCTTTATTTTCTATAGTTGGTAGTAAGAATAAGAAGGGGAGGAGGAAGGGCAAGTCCCGGACCCGTGAGCTCGGCGACGATGCCAGCGAGCCGGCGTCCCCGCGCCGCTTCACGCCACCTCCAGAGAAGCCCTCAACTAACCTCAACAAGAAGTGGGAGAAGCAGCCAGACTATATAGAGTGCACTGGGTTACAGTTACATATGTACCAGCTGGAAGGAGTGAACTGGCTCAGGTTAGAGCAGTGATATTTATCTGGAGGAATCGGCTTATTTGATGAGTTGATTTGTTTTTTATTGTCTCATTTCCAAGCATTCATACTTCATAGTGACAACTATCAGTCTTGATCATGGAACCACATTAAAAATTATTTAAATCTTTTTGTTTGCAGGTATTCCTGGGGGCAGGGAACAGATACCATCCTGGCTGATGAGATGGGGTTGGGAAAGACTATTCAAACCATTGCTTTCCTCTACTCCTTGTACAGGGAAGGCCACTCTAAGGGGCCTTTCCTTGTAGCAGTCCCTTTGTCTACAATTATCAACTGGGAGCGAGAATTTGAGATGTGGGCACCTGAATTTTATGTTGTGACCTATGTTGGTGATCGTGAATCCAGAACAATTATCCGTGAGCACGAGTTGTCCTTTGAGGAGGGAGCCGTGCGCAGCGCCTCCAAGGCCACGCGTATTCGTACAAATAATGTCAAGTTTAATGTGTTGCTTACGTCCTATGAGATGATATCCATGGACCAGGCGTGTCTTGGGTCCCTGGAGTGGGCGTGCCTAGTGGTGGACGAAGCGCACAGACTGAAGAGTAACCAATCAAAGGTAAGGCATCTTATCTTATCTGATATTTGTATATATCTAATTAAGACTTTATAACATTTATTGTGTTATTCTATGTATGATCTCATATTTTCTTTTGTTTCTTTTCATATAGTTTTTCCGAGTGTTGAACCAGTACAACATTCTGTACCGGCTGTTGCTGACGGGAACGCCTCTGCAGAATAACTTGGAGGAACTGTTTCACCTCCTGAACTTCTTAGCTCCAGACAAATTCAGTGATTTGTCATCATTCCAAAATGAATTTGAGGATATAGCAAAGGAGGACCAAATTAAGAAACTTCATGACTTGCTTGGACCTCACATGCTCAGGAGATTGAAGATTGATGTATTGAAGGTAAGGAATGGAAATGCATTAATTTATAAAGAATAAACTTACCCGTTAAGTAGGCTTACACAGATCTACCACTGTGATATAATGGTTTTTTAGTTCAAGGACAAATGCCACATATTAATCCATAGAGCAAAATTAATGATATAGAGTTTAAATTACTTGATATAACTTAAATTGGTAGCATGTATCTTTAGTGATATGGTTATGCTAACATTTTTTGGACTTCAAACAGAATATGCCAACCAAGTCGGAGTTCATCATCCGAGTGGAGCTTTCGCCCCTCCAGAAGAAGTACTACAAATACATCTTGACCCGTAACTTTGAAGCCCTCAACTCAAGAGGCGGAGGACAGCAGGTAATCATTCACTCGCGTTGAAGTCAGTCGGTCTTGTTTTATAGCCAACCATGGATGTTGTAATCTAAGCATAGGACTAAAGGAGGATTTGCAAGAACATAATACAGTTGATATTGTAGGTGTCAGATAATGTTACATTGTAATAGAAAAGATTGCCAGTGTAATTGATGGAAAGGGAGTGTAGCAACAATTCGTCTTGAATCCGTTGTAATTTTAAAGGTCGCTGGTCAGTAATTTACTTTTTCCGTAAAACCAAAGAGAATACAAAGGTCAAAAATCAAAAAAGTTTAAATAGAAATACACAAACTGAGGCACATTATTAACACACCAATGCATTATAACCGCTATAGAGCACTCTTAACTAAGCTTCTCGTCCACCACCCATAAGCATCAAAATATTATCCTCATGTTACACATCCGTTACGCCAGTGATGAGTATAACATTATGAGGAAGGAGGAGTGATGTAGGATTGTGGTGGTTGACATGGCAGTGAGGTGGTTGACCTGGCAATGAGGTGGTTGACATGGCAATGAGGTGGTTGACATGGCAATGAGGAGGTTGACATGGCAATGAGGTGGTTGACATGGCAGTGAGGTGGTTGACATGGCAATGAGGTGGTTGACATGGCAGTGAGGTGGTTGACATGGCAGTGAGGTGGTTGACATGGCAGTGAGGTGGTTGACATGGCAATGAGGTGGTTGACATGGCAGTGAGGTGGTTGACATGGCAGTGAGGTGGTTGACATGGCAGTGAGGTGGTGACATGGCATGAGGTGGTGACATGGCAGTGAGGTGGTGGACATGGCAGTGAGGTGGTGGACATGGCAGTGAGGTGGTGGACATGGCAGTGAGGTGGTGGACATGGCAGTGAGGTGGTGGACATGGCAGTGAGGTGGTGGACATGGCAGTGAGGTGGTGGACATGGCAGTGAGGTGGTGGACATGGCAGTGAGGTGGTGGACATGGCAGTGAGGTGGTGGACATGGCAGTGAGGTGGTGGACATGGCAGTGAGGTGGTGGACATGGCAGTGAGGTGGTGGACATGGCAGTGAGGTGGTGGACATGGCAGTGAGGTGGTGGACATGGCAGTGAGGTGGTGGACATGGCAGTGAGGTGGTGGACATGGCAGTGAGGTGGTGGACATGGCAGTGAGGTGGTGGACATGGCAGTGAGGTGGTGGACATGGCAGTGAGGTGGTGGACATGGCAATGAGGTGGTGGACATGGCAGTGAGGTGGTTGACATGGCAATGAGGTGGTGTGGATGATGGAAGACAAACTGCTTGATGTCATTTCTCCGGATGTGTTGATCCTGTGTCTCCTCCAATGGTGAAATAAGTGTTCCTTCTTTTTTGCAAGGTGTCTCTGTTGAACATAGTGATGGACCTGAAGAAGTGCTGCAACCACCCCTACCTGTTCCCCGCCGCCTCAGAGGAAGCCGCAAAGCATCCCAATGGCATGTACCAAGCAAAGGAATTGGTGAAGGCCAGCGGCAAGTTTACCATCCTGGAAAACATGTTGGAAAAGCTGAAAAGAGATGGTCATCGGTAAGCTGCTGGGTGTTTTAAGGAATTGTATTGCTACAGAATGTATGCACTTGTACAGCTTGTGTTACTGAAAAATGTTCTAGTTAAAGGAAATTGAAGGCTAAATTTGTTGTTAATCATGTGGCTTATTTTTCAGTGTGCTAATATTCTCCCAAATGACGAGAATGTTGGATATCTTGGAGGACTTTTGCGAAGGTCTCTGCTACAAGTATGAAAGGATTGATGGCGGCATCACGGGCTTGGCTCGACAGGAAGCCATTGACAGGTTAGTTTCACGCCAGTCATTCTCTATGTACATTGTGTCTTAGGTTGTAATCTGGTATGTTCCCTGCATGGAGATTTAGCTCAAATTCTTGTACTATAGTAAGTATCCGTTTTAGTTAAAGATAAAACTGGAAATGCATTAAACAGATAGTCAGAGTAACAGGAATTTTCTTGAGACTAATTTGTAACTAGTAAAAGGAAATTCCAGAATATTTCCATTAATCCAGCAAAATTCTGAATCAAGTTTTCTCATTGTAGTTTTCTTATGTAATTTTCATCAAACCAATAACTAATCCTCTGTATACCCTATGAAGTTAGCTACTACTTGTCAATAAATGGCTGTCCACTCTAAATATTTATATAAAGAAAGGAAAAGCATGCAACAATACATTGAATTCAGACTAATTTCAAGTAGTTTATTACTCTGTATGGAAAGGAATTTCTTCTATGTATACAATGATTCTTGTCTTGCTCAGATTCAATGCACCAGGAGCCCAGCAGTTCATGTTCCTGCTGTCCACCCGCGCTGGAGGCCTGGGGATCAACCTGGCCACGGCAGACACCGTTATTATCTATGACTCGGACTGGAACCCTCACAACGACATCCAGGCCTTCTCTCGAGCTCATCGTATCGGCCAGGCAAACAAGGTGGGTGATTGAAACATCGCTGGTGAAAGGGTCACTCCATACATTTGAAGCATAAAGTCATTCTTTCCTTCATACAAGATTTTTTCCCATTTAATCACAAATTATCAGAAAAATAATGGATATTTACAAGCTTCTCTTGTTCAGCCTGTGGGCAGTATTAGAGTTACCCTGTCATGAAGTAACCTGTCATAGGATGTATGATGTATGACAAGAAATGTTTTGACTTTTGCAACACTGGTGTTTGCTTTAGAGACTTGGCACTAGCTTTATGTTTTTTCCTTCAGGTAATGATTTACCGATTTGTGACCCGAAACTCGGTGGAAGAGCGAGTGACTCAGGTGGCCAAGAGGAAGATGATGTTGACTCACCTGGTGGTGCGGCCGGGCATGGGATCAAAGTCCACTAACTTCTCTAAGCAAGAATTGGATGACATTCTTAGGTTTGTATATAAAATCAAGACCAGTTCCCGGTATTAGGTTTATTCCATGTTTGTTAGAAATGCTGACCATTTCCGGCCTTTCAAGGCAAGGTTAACACACACACACACACGCACACTCACTTAGCACCAATAATGTTTTTGGTATATGTAAGTAACATGCCAAATAGTGAATACTCATATAAATCTGTTTGCAGATGATGCAAAGTTAATGAGGACTATAAGAAACCACAAAGATTGTAAAGAATTGCAGAACAATTTAAGCAAAAGTCTTTTTGTGTATTTTAGATTACTAAGTATCGTTAAGGAAAAACAAAAGTTCAAAATTGTTAAGCTTGATGTGGGTTTCTTAATGAGACGTTGCATTGATGCGAGTCATGATCATTGCACAGATTTGGTACTGAGGAGCTCTTCAAGGATGAGTCTGGGAGGGAAGACGAGGCCATTCACTACGACAACCAGGCCATTGAGGGGCTCCTGGACCGCAGCAAGGAGGGCATTGAGCAGAAGGAGAACTGGGCCAATGAGTACCTGAGTTCCTTTAAGGTGGCCTCCTATGTCACCAAAGAAGGAGAAGAGGTAAGTGTTGGATAGCGGTGTGTTTGTTGTCCTGTGACTAGGGCGTCTTAGAGTGTTTCAGTACACATTTATACATGGGAATAAAGTGTTGTCATCTTATAGCGATTCCTTTGGAACGGGAAATTTGATAACGACCCTATTTCAGGAGGAGATTGAGGATGTGGAGGTGCTGAAACAGGAAGCTGACAATACTGACTCACAGTACTGGGAGCGTCTTCTGCGCCATCACTTTGAGCAGCAGCAGGAAGACTTAGCGCGCACCCTGGGGAAGGGCAAGCGTGTCAGGAAGCAGGTGAGTGTTGCCATGGATGTTGGTCCGTCTACATGCATAGATCAGGATAACTATACTCTGGGGTTTTTTTAACGGGGTGAAAAATCCTGACTCCTTGCTGCTTACTGTCTGATATTTGATGCCAGGAGAAGGGAATACTACGTTTTTCTAAATTTCTGCTGTATTTTATCATATTTAACTATATTGTCAGGTAAACAGCCATTATTTTATGCATGAGACTTTAAGACAGAATGGAATTTTCGCTTTGTTAAAAAAAAAATACTATAGGGTCACATTTTATTCTCTCATACCTTAGATCTGCTTGTGAAAATAGTCAAGTATTGTCTACGTATGCCTCTCATTTGCCTATACTACATGCTGGAAAAGTTCTATAGTTATTAAAGTGAAGGTTTCCCTCTATAATTTAAGTATGTTCATGTTGATACCATTGTTTACCTGACTTGATACCGTTGGCTATAATTTAAGTATGTTTATGTTGACTTTATTTGACCTTGATACCCTTGCCTGCCAGGTGAACTACAATGATGCAGCGGATGGGCGAGAGGACCTCACCTGGCAGGAACAGGGTTCAGACTACAACTCTGACTTCTCACTGCCATCTGATAATGATAATGATGATGAGTTTGATGAGAAAAATGAAAGTAAGTACCCTGAAGCAATTTATGAAGATATATTAATAGAAGCATGCCTGACTTGCTTGTGTTACTCTAAACATAAGCTAGAATATCTGTTGATACTTATGTTAAGTCAGGAGATCTATTAAGATTGGATGTTTGAAAGGAAATGATGGTAATATGAAGAGATTTTTGTCATAAATAACTCTAGGAAAAAATGCAGTATGGTATATGGATTGAAGTGTCACCGTGATTACTAAGTTCCTATCGTCTGTATGGAAGGATAGACCACTACAAAGGCTGTCATCAATATAAAAGATGAAAAACTGACCAAAACTGAGGGCAAATCATAGCGTTTATTGGGGGGGGGGGTAATAAACCCCCTGCTGGGTCAGGCCTCACCAGCGCCACTGCTACTCCTAGCAGGGGGGACTACACTCCTTTGCTATTATTGTTGTTATAATAATTTTTACTCTCCACCTCTCATGATGGTGGTAATAACGTCATCCAGAGCCCTGTATACTTCACACAATTTCAATAATAAAGCCTTAATTACTGCATAATAAGAAACCAAAGTAATACAGAAAATACATAAATAAATATAAAAAACATAAAAGCCTTTGAGTGGCCTCTTGAGCCTGAGTGAGTTGCAGCGGAAGTTGTGACGTCACCAGGAGAATCCCAGTAGCAGTAGGGGGGAGCGTGCCCCCCCCCCCCCCCCTCATGATTTTGCATTCTGTTCTTATGCTTCACCGTTAATGTGGTTCAACCAAGTATCTTCTCGTGCTTGTTACACATTTGAATACACTGATGCCCTCAGCCGAAAACTTGGGTTGCCTGTCAGGAAGAACATCCGGGGCGTAAAACTCATGCTTCAAATTTAAATGATGAACACCGATAATAGCATTGGAAGCATATCATCGACCATCTTACCTCATAAAACATTATGGGAACTTTAAACGGAAAGTTGTTGTAAAAGTTATGACTGAGTGGCCCTGGTTGATGTGCATCTTGACAACAGTGCACCTTCTTATCTGATTTTTGAAACTCTTGGAATTTTATGTATATGTGGCTTTTGTTTTTCTTTTTAAATCATTGTAAATAATCACAAATTGCTCCCCCAAATATATTGTGGGAGCAATTTGTGAAATGTGCTGTCTTCCTGAAATCTAACTATACAATGACCTTGAAATGTTTGTCTGCAATACCTAACCTGGACCTTGTGTGGGTTCCCTTCAAAAGGAATAATCTAAATATGAGTATTTTCATCAATCATTATCTTTGTCTAGCGTCCTTGTTTTCCCGACAACGCTGGGGATGGACGTGCGATTCTCTCTATTTATCTAGAATTATGTACAGCTGGTTCGCCTCATTGAAACAATAATTTCTTCTGCCTGGCTTTTGCATACCCACTGTGTGAAATTGTCGCCACAGAGACTAGGTGTGTCTGGGTGGCCCGCCAGTCTCTATTCAGTGGGAGCGAGGTCTCGGCCAAGGGGGTGACCGCAGTTGCCAAGAGTGACTGGGTAGCCTAACTTGGGGAAATAATCCTTTGATAATGTGTTCAAGACGTCATATTATCAAGGTGATAACACAATTGCACTATGCACAGCAAGACATGCTCTGCTGCCATCTACATTACCTGGTCCTTGGTGATACCGCTTTGCACTGTTGCTTTGCCGGTATCTACACGAGGGCAGAATGTATCACTTTGATGTTAGATATTGTTCATATATAGATGCTGTTATAGTGTAAATTTGCCATGTATATTATTGTTAGGATAGAAAGAGAGAGAACAAGGAAAATGTAATGTCCAGTTCCTTTATTGAAAGTGTTCCTTTTATGAGTATTATGTTTGCATGTCGATACAGAGTATTATTTTTGCACTTTCAGTAAACCCTTGATTTAACTGTCCGCTGATGTAAAAACACTATATAGAAAAATAAATGGACACTAAATAGCGACTTCAAGAGGCGAATCGATGCCTTTGGTAATAAGTGTCTCCGCAGAATCATGGGGTATCGCGTGGGTGTTTGCATGTCAAATCAGCGATTGCACCTTGAGACTGAATCGAGGCCTATTACCTGCATAGTCCGTCGGTGCCAATTTCGGCTATATGGGCATGTGGCACGCTACCCTGAAACCGATCCTTCCCATCGGGTTGTATCTGTAAGAGACAATCCGGCATGGAGGAGGCCAAGGGGGCGACCACAAGGCTCGTGGCTGGGGCAAGTTGATGCTTCCTTTCGAGAGTTGCTTGGTATGCCTGCATGGAGACTAGCGCATTGTGACCCCCGGGAGAGCCGTTGTAGGGTGGGCGAGGCGACGCGCCCCCTGTCGTATTATTTAGATATTTAGATGTATGGATGCCTTATGCTGTGACGAGCCCACTGGTCAATACTCTGACTCTGTGATGCTGTCAGCCTAGATGGTTAACCCAAACACTACTGTATACTTGGACTTGCTCGTGCCCCGCGCCAGCCCGCCCATGACCAGTGAAGGCCAGTTTTGCGATTCCTGACATTTTCGAACATCACTCCCATCTCCCTTTCTATGGTTTATCAGTATAAATGATATACCGTTATCTTCGTAAATGTTTGTTCTATAATATTATCAAATAAAAAACAGTAAAATACACTAAAGAAATGTCATTATGAGAGAGTGAAGAAATATGCATGAACTCAATATTCACTTAAACTCTTCGCCATTTAATATTTTGCGAGAAAACTTTTTACATGAAACAGCATTAGAAGCGGATATTCATTAACTTTCCATTGATATTTTTCGTTTTCTGATTAATGAATTACCACCATGCATAAATTAGCATTAACTAAAAAAATAACATCATCAATCGGATCGGCAAGTAAAAAAGTGTTCCATGAATACAGTAGACTATGGTTTATCACTATAAATGATACACTGTTATCTTCGGAAATGTTTGTTCTATAATATTATCAAATAAAAAACTGAAATACACTAAAGAAATGCCGTTATGAGACTGAAGAAATATGCATGAACTTAATATTCACTTAACTCTTTGCCATTTAATATTTTGCGTGAAAACTTTTTACATGAAACATGTCAATAAAAGCGGAATTTGATTAGCTTTCCATTGATATATTTAGTTTTCTGATCAATGAATTAGAACCATGCATAAATTAGCGTTAACTAAAACAATTACATCATTAATCGGGTAATTTTCCCGATTGATGAGGTTATATATTTAGTTAACGCTAATTTATAAATAGTACTAATTCATTTATCAGAAAACTAAATATATCAATGGAAAGCTAATAACATAACGCTTCTATTGATATGTTTCATGTAAAATGTTTTCTTGCAAAATATTAAATGGTTCATGCATATTTCTTCACTCTCTCATAATGGCATTTCTTTAGTGTATTTTACTTTTTTTTTATTTTATAATATTATAGAACAAACATTTACGAAGATAACGGTATATCATTTATACTGATAAACCATAGGAGATGGGAGTGATGTTCAAAATGTCAGGAATCGCAAAACTGGCCTCCACTGGAAATAGCCCAAACTGAGTAGCAAGTCAAGTATACAGTAGTCTTTGGTTAACCATATAGCCAGCCTTGACACATGAGGCGTAGAGTGTGTTAGATGTGTCTAGATATTCCTTTTATGTTTTATAAGGTTACAGAGAAGGGACAAGGGCGAGTGACGGGATCCTTTTCCTGGTAGTGTCATTTCCCATGACAAGAAGGCAGAAATCTTTGGTCTGTGCTAACCCACTTGTTTGGCTGAAAGCCAAATTGAATGTAAGAAAATGGTTAAGCATTGGATGTAAGGTAGAGAAAGTGGAGGAAGCGGCTAAGGGGAGGCTGCTGCCTATGGAATTGCTTATTTCATATTCATATTAACAGCAAAAAACAATGTGTCTAATGGAAAGATAATGGGATCCTGAATGGGCTGGCTTTGTAAAAAAAATTAGAAAACACTATAATTTTATTAGTCAGCAATTTAATCCAGAATTATTATGATGCTGCAGAAATCAGATCTCATGAAGATCCGCCACCCCAGCTAATTTTAGGGTGACCTAACTGGGGCTGTGGCCCCCTTGAACCCCTCGCTGGTTCACTAACTTAACCTGGACATTGGTAACGTAACCTAACCTAACTGGGTTATCAAACCACGCTCATCCACATGAAGATCGGCCACCCCAAAAATAGCCGGGGTGGCGGATCTTCGTGAGATCCCAGAAATCTAACTGAAGGTAGCGCTACAGGCATACTTTACGTGGTAAATGACTTTGTGTGTGATAAGTGACTTTGGTGAACACTGAAATACGTGAGGAAATATTGCTTCAGGTACACTGTACCCGTGCAGATCATGTTTCCATATGTGTGTGGCATAGGTTAATCATCTTAAGGGAAGTTTACATAGTTATGGCATAGTTTAATCATCTATTCTAAAGCTTTATCTGGCTCTAGTCAGGCCTCACCTAGACTATGCAGTTCAGTTTTGGTCTCCATATTACAGGATGGATATAGTGTTGTTAGAAAAAGTGCAGAGAAGGATGACCAAAATGATACAAGGGATGCGTAATTTTAGTTATGAGAGGAGATTGAAGTTATTAAAATTACACTCACTCGAGAGACGCCAGAGTAAGGGGCGATCTGATACAAGTTTTTAAGTGGATAAAGGGATTTAATAAAGGAGAGGTAGGAAAAGTTCTTACGGCTTTTAACCAGGGTAGAACAAGAAGTAACGGATTCAAGCTGGAAAAGCGTAGATTTAGAAAGGAAATAGGGAAAAACTGGTTCACAAATAGGGTGGTGAATGAATGGAATGGTCTCAGTAGACAGGTAGTTGGTGCTGAGTCATTGGGGAGCTGGATAGGTTCATGGATGGGGATGAAAGGTGGATGTAGGTAGTGTTAGGTGACAGGAACTACCACGTGTAGGCCTCGCGGCCTCTTGTAGCTTCCTTATTTTCTTATGTTCTTAAGGAAACAGAGATGGGAAGAAGTGTAGAGATTATTATAATGATGGAAAGAAGTTGAGTATTTTATGTCAAACAATTAATTAGACACTGAATCTGTTAAATCATGGGTTTACTGTATTTGCCATATTTAAGTACATATTTGCAGACAAATTTTTTATTTGCTATATAAGTTCAGAAGTTAAAAATTACTTTGTTTTGCACCTTTTAAGCTACGTCATGCCTCAAGACTAAAAAGGCTGCAATCAAACCTGGTGGAAAATCTCCAGCCCTGTTTAGTCAAAAAGGCTCCGTACAGTGTGATAAGGAAAACGTGGTCTCTGGCGTTAAGAAGCACCCAGTAAAGTGTGATAAGGAAAACCTTCAGGTCTCTGGTGGTAAGAAGCAGCCAGGAAAGTGTGATAAGAAAAACCTGGTCTCTGGTGTTAAGAAGCAGCCAGTACAATGTGATAAGAAAAACTTTGAGGTCTCTGGTGTAAAGGAGCAGCCGGTACAGTGTGATAAGAAAAGCCTGGTCTCTGGTGGTAAGGAGCACCCAGTACTGTCTGTCAAGAAAACCTTGTGTGAACCTGCCCAGAACTTACAGTCAAGTGAAATAGTGCCACTCCAGTCGAATAAGAATGTGTCAGTTCAATCTGGTACAAAGGATAGTGTCCCAATTGGTCTAAAGGATGAAATAGTAAAATCTGCCAATCCTATCGGACCAGTCTTGTCCCGTCCTGGGCATCCTTGCCCTCCTGAGAGACAGGGTAGCAAATGGAACAGCAAGTTGAGTACCTCTGTCAAGGCACCGGGGCCACCCAAGCCCAAACAGAAGAAAATAAATGACTTTTTCAAGCCACTCAAACGTGGACCCCACACCTGTACCTCAAATACCTCCACTGGATTGTCAGTGGCCTCCCAAGAAGTGGAGGTGGAGGAGGTAGTAGAGTAGCTGTTACTACTGCCCTGCCACAGCATGGTGGAAACTGTGGCAGGCCTTCATCTTCCACCAACACCATCACCTTCACATACATCACCATTACAACCATCACCATCACACCCATTTACATTATCCACATTCTCGTGCCTTATACCAGTGTTGCCAAGTTAATTGCTGTCGTCTGCCATCGGAAAAGAAGGTAATTTATATTGTCGTCACTATTATTAGTGTCATGTCCCCAGAAAACATAGGGCAGAACAATCTGTTTTGATTTTGTCCTGTGCCACCCCACTTGTTCGGGAAAAGGCGTTATGGGAAAGGAAAAAAATAATGTAATACAGATAATAGAACACAGGTTGCAGATAGCAAGAAGCTGCAAAGTCTAGTTATAGAACTAAGGGAGGATGTGGAACAGATGAAAACTGAATTGAATGTGGCAAATGTCATGGACTGTGTAATTGGAGAGAAGGAAGGAAGGCATGTACGAGGTGTAAGGCGTGCATGGGAGAGTGTGTTAGTGAGGTTTATAGGAGGCAACACTGCTGAGTTGTGACCTCTTGAGCAGTGCAGAGTGGCTGCAGTAAACCACTGACAATGGTATGTGTGTGGACATGTATTGAGGTGGGCAGGTGGAAATTGACTCTTGTGTGTGGCTGCCCCTTGAGGGAGCTCCCAGGACCAGGCAGAAGGGTAGACTAGAATAGACCAGAAAAGATGTAAAAGATTGCTTGTGATTTTCAGGATAATTATTCTTTCATTTCGCAGGTACCATGCATTTGATTTTAGAGTAATGCTGCCCATCAGTCTTCTCAAGATGAAAAATAGAAATCAGGCATATCCATCCATATTAGTTATGGTGACCTGCATCTTCATGTTGTTTTTATTCTGTAGAGCGTAGTTGATTACACTTGGCACTAACAATTGTTCACTTCACAGGTGACGGCAACCGGCGGTCCCGGCGAAGGGCAGACCGCCACGACCGAGACCGTCCCCTGCCGCCGCTGCTGGCCAGGGTTGGGGGCAACATTGAGGTGAGAGCAAGTATACTTTTTTTTCTTTTTCTTTTCCTCTTGCATTTTATGTCCATGAATCTTGACTTTAGTGACAAAGTGTTTACTGTGGTTGTAAAACATGGACTAGAAAACTTGAGAGACTTAGGAGCCTCGGCAGAGCAATACCCTGGCGTAAAGGCACTCTCGTACAAAATATTATTGTGAACATTTGATCATATTTTTATGAGAATGATAACTGTGCAATAAACTGAGTGTTTGGTCATTTTTCAGGTTCTTGGTTTTAACGCACGCCAACGGAAATCATTCCTGAATGCAGTCATGCGATACGGCATGCCTCCTCAAGAAGCCTTTAATTCCCAATGGTAAGTGCAAGATGCTCCAGGATAGATTTCCATCCATTCCTCGTGTTCCTCTCCTCTCGTTTAAGAGTAGGTGCTTTGAGGAATGCATGGAGGGTGAGGTATGCTTTGGCAGGTATGAATGATCCATATCTTTCAAACCCCAGTAGGCAGGAAGGCATTACAAATCATGGAGGTGATAATGTGCCCTTGCTCAAATTCTTTCCTCAGGTTGGTGCGTGACCTTCGAGGGAAGAGCGAGAAGTGCTTCCGAGCGTACACCTCGCTATTTATGCGGCATCTGTGCGAGCCCGGCAATGACAACGCTGAGACCTTCGCCGACGGTGTGCCGCGTGAAGGGCTGAGTCGCCAACACGTGCTCACCAGAATTGGGGTCATGTCATTGATCCGCAAAAAGGTAAATTCACCCTGCAATTTTCATATTATCTGGTCCAGTTTATTTGTATAAATCTGTAAGTGGGACTGCTTTGTGCTATTCTGTATACACGTGTTTATATACTTTCCAGGTATCTGAGTTTGAGACCATAAACGGCCATTACTCCATGCCAGAAGCCATCCACAAGCCCGCTGATGCCGTTGACAAGAGCAATGGAACGTCTGCCACTGGTTAGTTAGAATTTTTAGGAGCTTAGTTATTCTGAATAGTGATTTGAGATCTTGTTTATACCATGGATTATTATTAACTTCTATTTTATATGTATACAGTGGAACTCCATCCACTGTGTATGTGTGGGAGAATATAACTAGTCATAGCATAGTGAGTTGACAAAAACTGTCAGCAGAATTATAAGATTGGAAATAGACATAGTGTGTTTGAAGTGATAGATCTATGGATTCTAAAAGGTAAAGTGTTTTAAGAATTCACTGTATTTTCGTCCACGTTAATTAAATTATCATAGAAAGTTGAAATTTAGTGTTTAATTCCATGAATGATGTTTCTAATATATACATCAAAAGTCACATTGCATCAATCGTTACATAGTCTTATAAGAGCCCGCTTGATGTTGAGATTGTTTTCATTAGAGCCTCCCTTGCAGGCACTCCAGCCACCAGTGTCACGCCCTCTCCGGCACCCTCGGTCAAGGGAGAGGTGGAAGAGAAGGAGGAAGACAAGAAGGAAGACAAGAAGGAGGACAAAAAGGAGGACAAGGAAAAGACAGATAAAGATAAGACGGAGGAAAAAGAAAAAACAGAAGAAAAAGAAGCTGAGAAACCAGAAAGTAATGAGACCGAGGAGAAGAAGGAAGAGTCAACGATAGAGGGTGAAAAGGTAAAGAAGCTGCTTTGGTTTATATGTTTAGAGATATTGTGGCTGGGGAGGTAGAAGGGAGCAAGCCTTAGGGTGGAAAGAGCATAGGGTTTTTATACTATGAAGATGTGGAAAGAGCGTAGGGTTTTTATACTATGAAGATGTGGAAAGAGCGTAGGGTTTTTATACTAGGAAGATGTGGAAAGAGCGTAGGGTTTTTATACTATGAAGATGTGGAAAGAGCGTAGGGTTTTTATACTATGAAGATGTGGAAAGAGCGTAGGGTTTTTATACTATGAAGATGTGGAAAGAGCGTAGGGTTTTTATACTATGAAGATGTGGAAAGAGCGTAGGGTTTTTATACTATGAAGATGTGGAAAGAGCGTAGGGTTTTTATACTAGGAAGATGTGGAAAGAGCGTAGGGTTTTTATACTATGAAGATGTGGAAAGAGCATAGGGTTTTTATACTATGAAGATGTGGAAAGAGCGTAGGGTTTTTATACTAGGAAGATGTGGAAAGAGCGTAGGGTTTTTATACTAGGAAGATGTGGAAAGAGCGTAGGGTTTTTATACTATGAAGATGTGGAAAGAGCGTAGGGTTTTTATACTAGGAAGATGTGGAAATAGCATAGGGTTTTTATACTAGGAAGATGTGAAAAGAGCGTAGGGTTTTTATACTAGGAAGATGTGGAAAGAGCGTAGGGTTTTTATACTATGAAGATGTGGAAAGAGCGTAGGGTTTTTATACTATGAAGATGTGGAAAGAGCGTAGGGTTTTTATACTAGGAAGATGTGGAAATAGCATAGGGTTTTTATACTATGAAGATGTGAAAAGAGCGTAGGGTTTTTATACTAGGAAGATGTGGAAAGAGCGTAGGGTTTTTATACTAGGAAGATGTGGAAAGAGCGTAGGGTTTTTATACTAGGAAGATGTGGAAAGAGCGTAGGGTTTTTATACTAGGAAGATGTGGAAATAGCATAGGGTTTTTATACTAGGAAGATGTGAAAAGAGCGTAGGGTTTTTATACTAGGAAGATGTGGAAAGAGCGTAGGGTTTTTATACTATGAAGATGTGGAAAGAGCGTAGGGTTTTTATACTATGAAGATGTGGAAAGAGCGTAGGGTTTTTATACTAGGAAGATGTGGAAATAGCATAGGGTTTTTATACTATGAAGATGTGAAAAGAGCGTAGGGTTTTTATACTAGGAAGATGTGGAAAGAGCGTAGGGTTTTTATACTAGGAAGATGTGGAAAGAGCGTAGGGTTTTTATACTATGAAGATGTGGAAAGAGCGTAGGGTTTTTATACTATGAAGATGTGGAAAGAGCGTAGGGTTTTTATACTATGAAGATGTGGAAAGAGCGTAGGGTTTTTATACTATGAAGATGTGGAAAGAGCGTAGGGTTTTTATACTATGAAGATGTGGAAAGAGCGTAGGGTTTTTATACTAGGAAGATGTGGAAATAGCATAGGGTTTTTATACTATGAAGATGTGAAAAGAGCGTAGGGTTTTTATACTAGGAAGATGTGGAAAGAGCGTAGGGTTTTTATACTAGGAAGATGTGGAAAGAGCGTAGGGTTTTTATACTAGGAAGATGTGGAAAGAGCGTAGGGTTTTTATACTAGGAAGATGTGAAAAGAGCGTAGGGTTTTTATACTAGGAAGATGTGGAAAGAGCGTAGGGTTTTTATACTAGGAAGATGTGGAAAGAGCGTAGGGTTTTTATACTAGGAAGATGTGGAAAGAGCGTAGGGTTTTTATACTAGGAAGATGTGGAAAGAGCGTAGGGTTTTTATACTAGGAAGATGTGGAAAGAGCATAGGGTTTTTATACTAGGAAGATGTGGAAAGAGCGTAGGGTTTTTATACTATGAAGATGTGGAAAGAGCGTAGGGTTTTTATACTATGAAGATGTGGAAAGAGCGTAGGGTTTTTATACTGAAGATAGTTTCGAAGAATTGGCTGTGTGGGAATATTTGAAGAGAGTTGTACATCTATATTAAGAGTTTAAATTTTTTTTTGGGAGTACATCTATTCATTTTCAGATCTAGTGATGAATTGTAGCCTAATAAAAAAAAATTGTCTTAACAGTAAATAGTGCAATTGGTTTTTGATCTTGATAAAGTATTCCATATAATTTCTCTGGTATTGGCAGAAGGAAGGAAAGGAAGAAGAGGTAGCCACTGTTGAAAAGAAAGAAGAAGAAACTGAAGAGAAGAAACCCGTTGAAGAAGTAGAAAAGACAGAAAAAACTGAAGAAGTCAAGAAAGAAGAAAATGAAGTAGAGGCCTCGGAAGAGAAAGACGAAGAAAAGAAACAAGAGAACACTGCAGAGAAGACAACCACGGAAGCAGAGGAAGTGAAGGAAGTCGCGGAAACTGAAAAAGATAAGGCCGAGAGTGAGAAGGTAAGGATTTTTAAGGACATTTGTATACGTTTTTGAGTGGATAAAGTACTGATAATAGATTAACTCTTATTCTCTATTGCTTGGAACTCCCTCAAGGAATGCCATGACAAGTGTATGCATTTACTTCACATTTTTACTTTATTTACCTACCTCATTTACATGCTTTACATCATTTACCTACCTCATTTACATGCTTTACTTTATTTACCTACCTCATTTACATCCTTTGCATCATTTACCTACCTCATTTACATTCTTTACATCATTTACATTCTTTACATCATTTACCTACCTCATTTACATTCTTTGCATCATTTACATTCTTTACATCATTTACCTACCTCATTTACATTCTTTGCATTATTTACCTACCTCATTTACATGCTTTATATCATTTACCTACCTCATTTACATTCTTTACATCATTTACCTACCTCATTTACATTCTTTACATCATTTACCTACCTCATTTACATTCTTTACATCATTTACCTACCTCATTTACATTCTTTACATCATTTACCTACCTCATTTACATTCTTTGCTTTATTTACCTACCTCATTTACATTCTTTGCATCATTTACCTACCTCATTTACATTCTTTACATCATTTACCTACCTCATTTACATTCTTTGCTTTATTTACCTACCTCATTTACATTCTTTGCATCATTTACCTACCTCATTTACATTCTTTACATCATTTACCTACCTCATTTACATTCTTTACATCATTTACTAACTTCACATACACTGCTCCCTAATTCTGCTACTTACCTCGCCATTTATACCCAGAAAACTCAAATAATTCCAATGTATTTCCCACATTCAGTTTGGTCACCTTTAGATGCTGGGATTACAGTCAAATAGCAGTGGACATCATTACAGACTCCTCTCCTTCCTCAGTTAGCTGTAATCCCCTCTATGTCTGATACCTTTCTCCACATACTTTTTAAATTGTGCCTACCTCTTCCCTTTTTCACTGTTACCCTGCTCTAAGACCCTTCACAAACCTAAGGAAAAGGACTAATAATCAGAAATGTTCTATCAACTCAACTCTTAAATATTCTAGAAACTCAACTCTTAAATATTCTAGAAACTCAACTCTTAAATATTCTAGAAACTCAACTCTTAAATATTCTAGAAACTCAACTCTTAAATATTCTAGAAACTCAACTCTTAAATATTCTAGAAACTCAACTCTTGAATATTCTAGAAACTCAACTCTTAGATATTCTAGAAACTCAACTCTTAAATATTCTAGAAACTCAACTCTTAGATATTCTAGAAACTCAACTCTTAAATATTCTAGAAACTCAACTCTTAAATATTCTAGAAACTCAACTCTTGAATATTCTAGAAACTCAACTCTTAAATATTCTAGAAACTCAACTCTTAGATATTCTAGAAACAACTCTTAGATATTCTAGAAACTCAACTCTTAGATATTCTAGAAACTCAACTCTTAAATATTCTAGAAACTCAACTCTTGAATATTCTAGAAACTCAACTCTTAGATATTCTAGAAACTCAACTCTTAGATATTCTAGAAACTCAACTCTTAGATATTCTAGAAACTCAACTCTTAGATATTCTAGAAACTCAACTCTTAAATATTCTAGAAACTCAACTCTTAAATATTCTAGAAACTCAACTCTTAAATATTCTAGAAACTCAACTCTTAGATATTCTAGAAACTCAACTCTTAGATATTCTAGAAACTCAACTCTTAGATATTCTAGAAACTCAACTCTTAATATTCTAGAAAACTCAAGAACTCAACTCTAGATATTCTAGAAACTCAACTCTTAGATATTCTAGAAACTCAACTCTTAAATATTCTAGAAACTCAACTCTTAAATATTCTAGAAACTCAACTCTTAGATATTCTAGAAACTCAACTCTTAGATATTCTAGAAACTCAACTCTTAAATATTCTAGAAACTCAACTCTTAGATATTCTAGAAACTCGACTCTTAAATATTCTTGAAACTCAACTCTTAGATATTCTAGAAACTCAACTCTTAGATATTCTAGAAACTCAACTCGTGAATATTCTAGAAACTCAACTCGTGAATATTCTAGAAACTCAAGAAACTCAACTCTTAGATATTCTAGAAACTCAACTCTTAGATATTCTAGAAGCTCTACTCTTAAATATTCTAGAAACTCAACTCTTAGATATTCTAGTAACTCGACTCTTAAATATTCTAGAAGATTTATGGTTTGTTTTCTCACTTTGAAATTATAGATTGAGGAAAAAGAAAAGCTAGAGAAGACAGAAAAGACCGAGAAGAAGGAAGACGAGAAGGAGACTGTCACTGTCAAGGCAGAAGATGTCAAGAAGGAAGAGAAGGAGGAAGACAAAGAGAAGGAAGGTGACAAGGATGGAGATAAGAAGGATGCGACAAAGAAGAAGGAAATTGAACCTATTTCCAAGAGAAAGTTCATGTTCAACATTGCTGACGGCGGCTTCACGGAGCTTCACACGCTGTGGCAGAATGAAGAGAAAGCCGCTGTGCCTGGCAGAGAGTGTGAAATATGGCATCGCAGGTCTGTATGAATAGGAATATACAGGAATAGTACATAAAGCACTACATTCAGGCACTCCGCTACTTACAAATATTCACATGATGAACTTTCAGAGATACGAACAAACTTTTCTGTAAATCCAACTTCTGAAAACTATGTAATTTAGGAAGTTCAAATGCTTTGCCCTCATGTGAGAAGCAGAAGCATTGAACCTCATATACCATTTGATCCTGGTAAGATATACTTTTGAGTATCGTTTGGGTTTGGCTGTACTGTACAAATACTTTTTTACAATCCCGTGTAGTTTTCAGTATTGACGAGTAATTTTGGACCTCGAACATGTCTGAGTTTCAAACAAATCCCAGGAACTCTTTACATTAACAAATAGTGGAGTGCTTGTCTGGCCATATCCAGCTCTTGTACTATTGTTATGATAACATCATTCGAGATCTTTTTTACCTTGCTGTAAAATTCTTACACATATTTCATTCCAAAATTTTCACCATGGTTTCCATATAGCCTTAAGTTAGTTTTGTCATGCTGTATGGTTTTTGGCATACTCTCAAATAATGTAGCATGTGTTCTCATTTGTCTTGAATACTCATGGCATCCTACTCAGATTTTGTAATGCTCCAAATTATGTCAAGGCAGTTTAACTTTACTTATTGCCTTCTCTTTTAAACAAATGAACCCTTCCTACAGACATGACTACTGGTTGCTGGCAGGCATCGTGACGCACGGGTATGGCCGCTGGCAAGACATTCAGAATGATATGCGTTTTGCTATCATCAATGAACCCTTCAAGATGGATGTGGGCAAGGGAAACTTCTTGGAAATCAAAAACAAGTTTCTTGCTCGAAGGTTTAAAGTAAGTGGTGATCACTGATGAAGTGTACTGTACATGGTTGGCACTTGTTTTATGAGAATGCATCTGCGCACAGCATTTGCAGCTATTTGTTTTCATTCTTAGGTTCGTGTTCTTTTCAATCATCAGGAGATTTTTTGGATGGCGCATGGTAATTTGTCAAAGCCACCGCCTAACCAGCCATCCAGACAAGTGCACATTTTCATGCCAAAAGTTACCCCTCTTCACAAGCTTGTCTCCATAACAGTTGCACCAAAGCCATGGGGTTTATTTCATTGTAAAGAGGAAAGATGACTTCAAGAGTATGATTTAACCTCATCTACGCATTATTTGTAGCTTCAGAGTAATCTTAGTGTAAAAATATGCTAATTGCAGGGAAATCCCCCAGTCCACAGCAATGGAAAACCATTATTTACCCTGAACTGGAGGGGCAAACTAATTATTAGGTGTGGAGATGACCTATAGGAGGGTATAGGGTGCAGAGATTTGGAACCTTTAAGTTTTGGTTTAGATTTTATAGAAAGAGAAGATAACTGCTTTCTCTTTGGAAGTCGCACCTTTTTAATACAGGTTCGTCTTACCTACCCTGTTTTATTTCTACTGCAGTTACTGGAGCAGGCATTGGTGATTGAGGAGCAGCTAAGGCGAGCAACATTCCTCAACCTGCAACAGGACCCCCACCACCCTGCCTGTGCCCTCAATGCCCGCTTTGCCGAGGTGGAGTGTTTGGCTGAATCTCACCAGCATCTCAGCAAGGAATCACTGGCTGGAAATAAGCCAGCCAATGCTGTGCTCAATAAGGTACTGAGTTCATTAGCATCGCCATTAGTTACTGCTTTACATTTTATGTGACTCCTCACATATGAGATGAGGCCTCATGTATGAAAGAAAAGATATAGATTGATTTATGTATGATGAAATAATGTCATATCAGTTGTTTATTGGAAAGGAAGATTGGTATACACTAATACATAATTTCTTCGAGTAGACTGTCTACTGACTATTTGTCCATAACAAACTCAAGGAAGGGAATTACCATTGCTACTGCATGGTTAGAATGAAATATCACAATTATGATGCCTTGGTCAGGTTCAGTATGTTGATGAACCTTTTATCATCCTACACCTTACTGTACTCTATGACTCTTACCTTGTGTATGGCAGAATGCAGAGATGTAGATTAGCAGCTTCACCATAATATATCCCCCTACAGGTGCTCAACCAGCTAGAGGAGCTGTTGTCAGATATGAAGTCTGATGTGACACGTCTGCCGGCCTCTCTCGCCCGGATCCCACCGGTGGCTCAGCGGCTGCAGATGTCCGAGCGGTCCATCCTGTCTCGTCTGGCCTCAGGAGCTGGTAATTTGGACAAGAACAGTCAAGGGGCAGGTGAGGGGCATGTTGCTGCTAGATTAGCCTTTCTCTCATTACTTGGAATGAATGATGGGTATCTCTTTAGAAGAGTAGAAATTTAATTGTGGAATTGCTGTGTTTGTGCTCCATTTCTTTCTTTTTTAATATAAGCTGACCTGGAAGGTTAGCCCCCAATCTGGCATCATTTTGGGTTCATTCCCTGACCATAAAGTTGGCCTTGACAAGAGAGTCCTACCACACATCATGGGACCAAGAGACCACATCTGCTCGCTGCAGTAAACACTTACCATTTGGTCTAAATGAGCTAATGAGCAATTGCTGAATGGTCACTGGAGCAAGGCAGACTGTTGGTAGGACCGACTCAAAGCATTACAAACTATCCACATCTTGTCTTGGTCTGGATGCAGGAAGGTCTCATAAGCCTGCTGATATGCGAGCAGCTGTGAATATGGATCTCATCCATGGTTAAGCCTGATTGATAGAATTAACTTGTGTTTATCTCATTAGTCATTAATAAAAGTAATAGTTGCCTGGAGAGTAATGTGATGAATGTAGTAAAGTGTAAAGAATGTGAACTTTGGAAATCTTTTAAGGTTATTAACTCAAAAAGATTTTGTATGTGAAGTTTCATGACCAAATTGAGGGAGCACAAGCACAGAAACTCCACCCGTTGTGTATGAACCACCTTGATGAACGGGACTTTTGTTCTTTCTTCCATGTCATTTATATTAAATTTAGTGAAGTCTATCAACTGCTCTTTCTTATTTGGCTCTTTGCTGTCTCACACATTTTCTATTTATAAATTATCTCTCTTGGCCATTTACACTTGCATGTTATGCATTTTATAGCCTGTTTATATAAATGAACTAGTTGTTTTCCACATTTTAGTCTGAATGATTTTTTAAATTGACAAGACTGGTATTTTCTGAGTAACCTCTTACCTTTATGTTTCAAACAATGCATGCTATAACACACTTCATCTGGCCTTGGGTTTTTGGATGTAGTGTCATGCTAAACATTTACTAGTAAAACCAAATTTATGGGTCTTTAGTATGCACGTGGAAAAGTTGGGTTTATTGGCTGTTCTCACTCATTTTTTTCATTGCCATGCATGGCTTCTTAGTGCCCCAGCATTTTGTGATGTTTAGTGTTAGTCCAGAAATATTGTTCATACAGTATGTTAGTTCTACATATTGAAAGCATTGTCTGTGAAAAGCACTTGGAATGTTTATTAATGAGAGGGACTATTGCTGAAAAGTGAAGCTTTGTGTTCACAGGTTCTTGCTTCGTGTCCCGGTGCTTCTCGGGTCCACCTTTCCAGCGCCTCTGTGTGCTGCAACCCTTTGAGGGCACACAAGCATCTTAGCATTGCTGATCAGAATTTTGCAATGGCTGTACGGTGAAATTAAAGTTATTGTATGAAATAGCGGAGATGATAAGTCCTTGAAACAACCTAGACAGTGTAGAGCCACTGGTGTGAACAAGGTGTTGCAGAGGCAATAGGGATCCAAGGTGTCGGCAGTCTTGTTTACATCCTGGAATGTCATGATGTGGACCTTTGCTGTAACAGACCAGATGGTGTCTGTGACAAATTCAGAAAAGTGACAAGTAGGCATTGCATTGCTTAGGAAGAAAACTGTTGTTTTCATTATCTTTTTGTAGTCCATTTATTTATTCATATATATTCATGAATTAGATGGATACTTTAAAACCAATGCTCAAATCATCTTTACAGTAGTGCTTGGACCTTATTTTAAGATATCAGTTAATTTTTAATATATATATATCCTTTCTGTTCAACGTCAGATTGTCCCATAATATTTTATGAGATTAGACGGCCGATGATACGCTTCCAACTATCTATCCGTTGCCTCAACTTCTTCAATGCCTAATGCTGCCAAATCCTCTTCAACACACTGCCTCTATGCTATGTCTTCCTTGGCCTGCCCGGTGGACGGCGACCTGGAACTTCCATTCTAACAGCTCTCCCCAATGGCTTCCCACCTTCACTCCTCTTTCACGTGCCCAAACCACCTCAATCGCCTTACTCTCAGTACTGTACTCAGCTCCTTCAATCCACATTTTCTTGCCACCTCTTCACTTGAAAAAAAATTAAAATATATACATATATGTAAATATATATATATATATTTCTATTTTTGTATTATTTATTTCGGCCTATAGCGCCTGTAGGCAGTGACCTCCAGGGCTCAGATAATAGGCCCTGGAGGTTCACTTGAGGGATATTGATGGTAGGTCCTCGCCTGTGGTGGCACAGGCAGTATTTTTATAGTGGTGCCTGTAGTTAGAGGCTCATGCCACCCCCCCTTGTGTCCTCCAATGCACTTGCAATCAAAGGTAGAGTTAATGGGCAGCATGTGGATTATCTTTTGCCACTCAAAAATTGCCGCAAGATTTTGGCACCTAGCGCGCTTTCCACCAGGATTCACCTGGCTAACCACTCGACCACCCCCCCCCCCCCCCCCCCCCGAAGTATGGCACATTAAGCATGATTTTATTTCGCCAGAGTTTAAACTTTTGGCTGTTAAAATTATTAGCGAGTCATGTTTGGTTAACTTCCACCCGAGTTGCTTGCTAAGAGATGTTAGAAGTGTTGCTTGGATTGAAAGAAGAGTAAAAAGAGTCTGCTCTTTGCACTTTAATATCTTAGTAACTTGAGTAGTGAATTATAGCCAAATTGCTTCCACTTCTATCCAACCACTCACAGCTATGCTATATATATTTGCCATATTTCTTAATTAATTAAGTTGTATAATACCATTTATCATCTTTCCTACATCATCGCTTGCCACTTATTGCTCATACCTGTATTTACTTTTAAAAAACAATGGTGTTCTCAAACTTGATCATGATTTTTTAATATAGCTAAACAAAATGGGAACTCATTTCTATCATTGTGTACTTCATAGATTTACCGTCACATGTACATGGAAAATATGTGAAGTTTAAGTCGAAAATTATATTGCCACAATAAAGAAGTAGTGGTTGATAACAGTTTTCAGGTAGTTGTAAATATATAGTGGAAAGAAAAAAATGGATGCAGACATGAAGTAGGGTATCACAAGGAAGAAAAAGCCATGGCTGTTCATATACAGTACAGTATGATTGCATTATACGAGCTTTCGTTTAACGAGAATTTGACAATACAAGATTATTGAATTTGTGCCCGCCTTTGGTGCATGAGCACTATATGCTCCGTGATACAAGTATGGTGATACCCATCTGCTTATTTTTCAATATTTTGTGTATGTGACCTTCAAATAATTCAATAAAGCTTTCTCGTGTTGTTCATCTGAGTGTCTATACTTGCTAGGAAGTAGTATATGTGTCATCAGTAACTAGCGCGGTGGTGTAGCACAACAAAGAGATCCGTCGGGTCCAATGTACTTATCAAGGTTTAATGCCAAAGTGCAGTGATTAATTTGCAGGTTTACATCATATATATTGATAGGTATGTGAAATGATGGTGGCCTGTTTCAATGATCAGTGTCTGTAGTTCTTAAAACATTATTTATTCATTTTCTGTTTGGATATTACTGCTAATGTTACATATGGACTGCCTTTTAAAATGATGTTATGTTTGTCTCATTCTAGCAGGTCCTGAGACCACTCCATTCCCTGTGGGCTACAGCCCTGCAGGCCAGCTGTCTAACCTGGGCAACACCGCCTTTGCCAACTTCAGACCTCAGTACTCCCTTCCTGGCGCTGCAACAACTCCAGGTGCTGTGCAGGCTGCCTTCCCAGGTATCCCTCCCATGGCTGCCAACCCTACCTCCAAGTAGAACCATGCTGATGCTGCTGATGCTACTCCTGCTGCTACTGCCGCTCTACGTGGCCCAGTGTGACACTAACCCGGCTCGGTGAGTGTGGCTGTCACGGTGGTCAGGAGTACAGTACCGGCTGTCCTCAAATCAAGCCAAACCTGTGTATGCTACAACTTGAACCATTGGCTAAAACTTGCTTTCCTGAACTATAGTTTTGTCTTGTTTGACTATACCAGCGTTATTAAATAATTTGTTTCTAATTACAGTAGTAGATTATAAATTCTATTAAATTTGATGACTGAAATTTGTCTCATAAGCTCCTGACTGCCATTAAATAAGCTGCCCAATAACCTCTGAACAAGGAATGTGGAATTGTTAGTTGTGTTGCATGACCATTCCAGGGGTTGCTTGGTGACTGAAGCCCACCCTATCTTTATTTTCATTTTGAGACGGCATGGCTGTCAAATATTCATACACTGTACTTATTCACACATTTTATACAACTCGACAAGAATGAGGTCATTATTTGATTGAGAAATCATTCAAATGCATATGTTGATATGATTGTTATGGATGGCAGCTGAACTAACAAAATATGTTACCGTGTTCATTGGATAATGTTTTGTGTGCAGTATGAATTCAAATGAGTTCATATATTTTCAGTGAAATGCAGTAGTTCCCATTACTCTACTAAACAGATTAATTACCAGTCTATTTGTGCAGTTATTAACTTTGCTTCTGTGATACCTTAACTACTAAAATCTTTAGTATTTAAACTTCTGGACTCATAAATGGAAGACTTAAGATTAAGAAACAGGATATGCTACAACTGTTTGTGCATAGGTGGGTGAGATGGATTCTTTGTAAAGATTAACTTTATCACTTCATGGAAGTGAAATGCAGTGTGTACAGGGCACCCACAGAGGCAAGGTGACATAGGATCTTGTCATACGTATAAAGTGTGGGAAATGCAAATTTATCTGATAAAATTCTGAAACTGCTTAGCCTGAAATACTGCACCATGATTGCCCCCGTGCAGCCCGTCTTGCCTCAGCCAAGCTTACACCCACCACTGATCGGGAGGGAACCTATCACTGTGCACCTGCCAGCTTATCACCCAACCTGCTTATTTGCTTCATTTTTGCCTGGGAGGGAATACTAATATATTTTTATTTGATTAATTATTAGACATTTTGAGTTCGTCATTGACATCAGTATATGCAAAACTAATTGTGAGGTTTGAAAATGTCCTGATCCCATCACGAGTGTGGCTCTGCTCCAAGCTAGGTGACAAGGTAAGTCTCATTGCTTGCCTCACATTGTTGCTCCTCTGCAGGTGTGCCAAATCTTCCGGGGAGTCTGGCAAACCTGAATGCCAACCTGCATATGCTGGTAGCCTCTAACATGCTGGAACAGCAGCCACTCACTTCCCACACCGGCACCATCTCAGCCGCCACCCGAGCATCTCTTCTTCTGCACCAGCAACAGCAGCATCTTCAGCAGCAGTCAACAGACACCAAAAATTTAATCTATTTGGACTGAGGTTTGAATTTCATTCAATTTCATGTTAATGGTGGTTCTTCAAGTGACCAAACTTAGTCATTCCGTGATGATGAGAAACTTCTAAGTTGTTGTAATGCCATCAATGTTTAAAGCACTTTTAGTAGATCTCACATGCATCTCAGAGCAGAAGATTTTTATTACACTTGCAGATGTTTTAAATGGTTATGGTAAGATTTTTATGTAACGTGGATTACATGGTAATAAATATACCAGAACGCATACTGTTTGATATTTAGGGGTTAACCTAAGGAAGCTACAAGAGGCCGTGAGACCTACACGTGGTAGATCCTGTTCCTCGCTGAGGTTGTTCGCGAAATAATGAAATTCAGTCCAATTCTCAAAAGTAGTCACCACTGACCACTCATATAAGTATTCTTCACCCTTTTTTGGGTAATTGAAAGTCTCCCTTAAAAAATGTCCGATTTATGGTAATAACCTGTGACATCCTACAATTTACACATTAAAGCTGATCTTTGCCTACGTGTCATCCTCAGAATTTAGTAAATTTACAACACAAATTAGGGGTATTCATATGTAGTCTTTATTTGATAAACTTTAATGGCAAATTTTCTATAAACATAAATTAAGTAATTTGGATTTAATGTTTACCATAATGGTCGATTGTTGTTCTATGCGTATTGTAAGAAAACAAACAAAACTTCAGACTTGGCAGAGAAAGTAACACAGCCGGGCCAAGAGAAGCTACCTTGATCTTCCCCTAACTTCCATAACCCTGCACACATTCATATAAACCAACAGACACACCACATTACTGTACCCAATCTTTGCATAACAATCTGGCCTCTACTCACGAAACATTTGAGCACCGATTTCAATTGCAATGACAAATTAATCTGCAAGTAAGGAATATTTCCAAGATCTCAAGTTTAGCATGTGATTTTATTTAAGATTATCTTATTTACTAAAACATGTACATTTACAATGCCAATATAATATGACTCGTGTTTCAACAAATTTGTTTGCGAATAATTATCTAGAAAACAAATACCAACATCTTATATCTGACTGATCTCATACCTACTTTTGGAGCTACAAATTCATACTTACATTGTAAGTACACACAAAAGATTAACATCACAGGTCTTTCTATTTTTTTTACAATTTGCCTGTTAGGCAATTTCTAGGTCCCAATTTTTACCCCGTGCCAACTCTTGCAAGGTGTTTATTTCTGCCTTTGTAATTTTCCATGTTTCCAGTTGTCCAATATGCATCAGATGTGAACAGGAATTGATCAAAGCCAGACATGACTGCATGGTTAAGCTGGAAGGAACACCATCTGTGGTTCTCAAAGCACTCTGAACTTTGTATACAAATTTTTGAAGACCAGTTAACATTGGAATAGCTTGCAAGAGAGTTTGTTCATCTAGTTGTGAATCCCCAGCTTCATCCGTTATCATTGAGAGGATGAAGGTGGAGAGTGAGGGGCAGCCACGAAGGAAGACCAGCAGTGCACTTCCCTGCAACACATTTTGACCAAGGAACTTTAATGTATGTAGGGAAGGAAATACAGGATTTTGGGCAAAGGTATCATCCATTTGTAGTGCAAATGACCTGAGGGTCAATTGTTCTAACTTTGGGGAAGTTTGACTTAGGGAGATGAGGATGGGCCACTCCTCTTGATAACCCACGTTGATGTCGAGGGATGTCAAGTTTTTTAAGTATTTACCATGAACTTCAAAATCATCAGTGAAGATTGTAATGTCTTGAGCCTTTGGAAAGCTCTTTAAAACCTTTTCAGTAACCTCACTAGGAGCATATATGCCCACCTCTTTTACTAGAGAAAACACTCTGGACAGATATTCAGGATTCGGTTCCAGTGAAGATTCCTCATACACAAATGATGGCCAATGCAACTTTGCATATGCGCCATGATGAAAGTTGGTCAACTTTGGAGGCTCAGGAAACTGCTCAAAAATTTCCTCAAACTCTTCTGTCACATAGATCATTGGTGCACCCACAAAATACTGTAGGTTGGGCATGTATGTCAACATTTCAATGGCATCGTTAGTGACATCCAAGGTCTCCACTCCTTCAGGCAGAGCAAGAGTAACTAAATCCTTACATCCCGGTATGAGCCTCACACGGCCATCATAGCACAGCATAGAGTCTCCATACAACACCTCCACGTTGGTGACCACGGGAGTATTGTACTTGGGGTTAGCACAGTCTGCTGAACACCTCAGAATCAACACTTCTAGGTTAGGACACATATAAGCAACTTTCCTGACAAAACTGTTGTACACAAAATGGGGTAACTTTAAATATTTCAGTGTCTTTAACCCTGAAACTCCAATGTCCAAGGAAAAACCAAAGATATCAAATGAAGGACATTTGCAATCTTCCCCATCATGATTAATAATCTCTCCACCCCAGCATAACAATTTCCACTTCTTAACTAGATGAGATATAGTTGAGAGATCCAAGGATGTTACACCTTTTGTCAGTAAGCACTTCAAGCTTACACACAATAAGAATGCCAATAAACTAATGAAATCCAAATCTTCTTCATACATACGAAGTTTTTCTTTTGGCCTGGGTAGTTCGACCTTACATGCAATTATATTTAGCAGGAGTTCAAGGACTTCTTCCCGAAATCTTGGAGCCAAGTGACTTGTCAAGTGTTCTCTCACTTCTCTTGCTAACCAGTGAGTGACTGCATCAATGACGTGGTACTGCAGCGGTATGGGAGACACAGTACCACTTCTGCACCTCCCTCGGCCATTGTTTTTTTCTGAAGTCACCTGTTGAATATACTTATCTTCCCTTGCATTGCAATCCTCAATCAGAGACTCCTCTCCACTCTGTGGAGCATCATTCAACAAACCATGCAACTTGAGAAGAGTTACATTTCCTAAGCTTTCACTTTCAATGTAGTTTGAGTCGGCATCAATTTTGAAGCCATTACTGCTTTTGTACCATGATGAAAAGACACAGAAAAGGTGATTAGCAATTTTAAAGCCACAAAGTTTCTCCAGTCGCTCTACAGGCCTGATGGGTGGCATTAGACTTCTTGGCGCAGCCACGGACACCTGCAACAATGGAGGGTGAGGAAATCAAAATAAGAGTATGAATCTATCCAGGAAGGAATGACCAAACCTCACCTAACATGATTAATGCCTGACCTAGAGTATGTCATGAAGGATCAGTGATCCGTTGTCCTGTAGTGAAAATATTTCCAAGTGAACATGAACAGTGCCTTCAGTTTACTATAAATTATGCATGGTATTTGAAGCAGACATAGATGTCACACGTAGTTTTGACAGACTTATCATTATCAGATATAAATTCATATCAAATTGCAAACAGCAACTTTAACAATAAAGACAGGATTGAATCTGCTGGACATGTCAGCTGACTGTCATCCTCCTGCTTGGTGATGCTGGAGCACAACAAAAGCCAGTACTTCCCTGTGCAACAGCCTATTACAACCAGCATGAGCCCTGATGATGACCTAGGAGGTTATCACAGGCGTGCTAGGCGATCAGTCTTCTTCAGGAAGACACAAGCAAGGCGGATGACAAGTTGACAACGTGTCGTCGTGAGGGGTGGATGGATTATCAAGACACAAGACAATCCGATGGTTTAATTCTTACCTTGCTCATGTGTTACTGTTACAGGCTGAAGTGTAAACAAACTGACCCTCAAAGCTTGAGTTGGCAGCTGCAAGTGTCCAGACCGAGCCTTGGGATCGGCGTTTCACTCACTCACTCTGGGAGAAGCAACATATGATGCAATACTGGTCTAATACAATACTAAGCAAAAGGAAAAAGGAAAGAGGAAAAGGAAAAGAAAATGATTTACGTAGAGGAAGGACCTATGAAGAGATACAACAGCGCTTAGCCATAGAGGTCAAAAGAGGAAGAAGAAGAAGACATACAATTACAAGCACGAACTAAGAACTTCTTAAAAACTGTCTACTCAGAATGGGCTAGACACAGACAGAGAGAGGTGAAGGTTGAGTGTCCTCCAGTGTTGCTGTCTCCCCAGTGCTGCTGTGCCTCAGTGTTGCTGTCTCCCCAGTGCTGCTGTGCCTCAGTGTTGCTGTCTCCCCAGTGCTGCTGTGCCTCAGTGTTGCTGTCTCCCCAGTGCTGCTGTGCCTTAGTGTTGCTGTCTCCCCAGTGCTGCTGTGCCTCAGTGTTGCTGTCTCCCCAGTGCTGCTGTGCCTCAGTGCTGCTGTGGAAGTATTCAATGAAGTGTCACCCAGGCTGTGAGGTGCCATTGACATCACAAGAATCAGCTGTTTTGTTTGTAAGTTTGCATTTCAACTTATCATGGTACTATGGTTGTGAGATGATTCTGGTTTTGATTTAGTTTGATGATAGGGTATTATTCTACTGTTTGCCCATACTCCCCCTCTCCCACAAAAAAGCTTGGGGACCTGGGGGAATGCGGGATATTTGGCTGGGTACAAAATATGCATCGCAACCACATAGTTTTTAAGTTAGGGGTGTTGAAAAAAATCTCTAGATCTAGGGAAAATTCATTGGATTTCTTCTGAGTCCAGAGACGTGTGAACCTGACGATCCTCACAGAATGATGACCGAAGTGTCGAGAACCCCCTCCCCCATCCCACCACTAGGAGGTTAGGTTAGATTTGGTTAGGTTAGCGTAGGTTAGATTTGGTTAGGTTAGATTATATTTGGTTAGGTTATCGATGGGTCAAGCCCCCGCTAGGCTAGGTTAGGTTAATTTTGGTTAGGCAAATTTCTCTAGATGTAAGGAAATTACCCTAGATCTAGGTTATTTTACCCCCCCTACTCAACTCTTAAATTACGTGTTTCCGACGCATAATTTGTTCCCCACCCGAAAACCCCGCATTCCCACAGGTCCCCAAACTTGTTTGGGGGAAGTGGGAGAGTATGGGCAAACACTAGAAATTTACCGATGTATGGGTTCGAAATGTTCCTAATGGTCAGCTCTGCTACCTAGTTGAAGATGGTTATAACTACGTTTCTTGTAATGCTTTAAACTGCAGTAGAACCTGGTTTCTTTTCTTTTTTTCTTTTTTTCTTTTTTTGGGCTGGGTATTATGATTTAGGTCATCCTCGAGCCTGACAATTCTAACCTGTCCCATCGTGTAGATATCCTCATTCTGAATCTTTTGAACCCCATTTCCCATGGCGCGATTGAATAGTAACGGCATTACGTGTACTTCCGAGAATCTACTGTTATTTCAGCCAGAAACTGTCAAGTTTGGTTAAATCAGATCAGGTTAGGTTAGAGGTGGGGTTTGGTTTATTAACAGATTTTTTTTCAAAGCCAAGGCAGTGCAAAGCGGAACAAGAATTGCGGGCTGGGGCGGCCCCCCCCCCCACACACACACACACACACACACACCTTTAAAAAAAAAAATTACTTCCGGCAAAAACGATTGGCAGATTCATTCAAAGCACATCAAAGCTATTCAGGAAAACTAAGTTGCAGCCTCGAAATCGCGGGATGACCTAAACCGTAAATTTACCTTTTTTTCTCTCTTTTATAACAACAGAGCCATGGAGGACACGTCAAGGAGAGGCTGGAGCCACTGCGTCGTGGACCAGTACGTGAAGGAGGTGATGGACTTCAGCTCGCAGTACGGCAGTGACGGCTCCATATCCTATGTGGCCAATAACATCATCGGCAAGCCAACGCTGTACCCGGACTATGGGGACTTCTCTGCCGCATACTGCCTGGTAATGCAATCTTGTGTGTGTTCTTACCTTTGTACATTTCCAGAAAAACACCTGTCTCACTTTGGTGGACGAAACATTTTTTCTAGTGAGTTTTGATGTGTTTTGAATTAATCTGTTAGGTAACCGTTTCTGTCGCGAATCCTTAGTTTTTTTCCGATAATAATGGTAATAACAGGCTGGCGCGTAGTTAAAACATATTAAGAAATTAATATCTCAGGAACGAGTGATTACCGACGGAAAAGCAATACACCAGCGTCTTGTATGTGGAGAAGGCACCTCATATATCAAATAGGTGTTCTGCGTAGTTAGGCAGGTGTTTTTTCTGGAATGATACCCTTACCTTATTGAATTATTATAGGATTGAGTCTTGACATCCCGAATCCCTTATTATTCATTTTATCCTATCTTCCTGTGTACTTCTCATAGCTTCTTTCCCCCATGGATTCAGAGCATAATACATCATGGTGGAGCTCAGAGGTTGTATTGATTTTGTGGCAGTATGTATTTCTATTTGCCCTTGAAGTTTTCAAATATATTGCTGTTTTGAGATATGTTCAGAAAATGGGAAATGTTTGTTATTAGGCACATTCGTTTTTCTCCTGAATAGTTTTGATGTTTTGATTTAATCTGGCACTCGTTCTTGGCTGAAATAATTTGCTTTTTTTTTTGCACTGCCACCCCCTCAAGTTTAGAAACTCAGGATTTCTTTTGCAAACTAACAACAGATTTATTAATCAACATGTCAAAACTTATCAGAAAAAATTGCTTTGTTGTCGATAACAGCCAAACTCTGATAGTGGAGCAGCAACACCTTACTGTAATTCCCCGAATGTCCATCTGTCCGTACAGCTAATTGTCCGCCATTTCGGTCCCAATTTCAACCAAACTTTCAGAAAAGTTAAGGCCATCCCTGGGATGGTTATAAGCTATATTTGGCCAGGTTTATCCAGTTTCTTCATCAGAAAGAAAAAAAACCATTTATACTGAAATGCCTTTCTTGCACGGACACGCTCCTAGCTACGAATCTGCGGGCCCGAGTTCGAATCCGGGTCAGGGTGGTCAGCGGCCAGCCCATCCAGCAGTTCATCCTTCCTTTCAGGGTTGATAGATAAATGGGTACCTGAGGAAACCTGGAAAGGTAACTGTGGTAACCTAGATGTCACACTAGCCCTGTGTCCCGGAGTAACGGGTTGTCACCCACCACAGGCTCAAAGGCTAATGCGACGGAGATAAGCTCCGAGGCCACGCGCAGCATAATGTATGCCCTCATCTTTACCTTTACCTTACTCATTGCTGTAACTTTGTGTTGTTGCACTAGTGTTAAAACTAGAAAACTTTTGAACAGAACTTATTTCCCTCTCATGCTCACATAGGATAAGAGCTTCATCATTTGCCCAAATACAGCATTTTTATTGTAAGGATTTTCCATGCTTTCTCATAATACATAGCTTCTTGCACCCTCAGCGAGGCTATGGCTACTGGTGGAGCAAGAGTGAGTCTGCCCCTCAACCCATTGAAGGTCACAAGCCCCTCCTCCCACCCTCTGTTGACTTTATTGGTAAGTCGTGGCATTTATAGCTTTTCTCTTTCTTTATGATTTATACCTGGGCTTTAAAGGGATAAATTCTTAAGATGCTGCAAAGAAATCAAAATCTTATTTCTTTCTCAACAACACAGTTTTTTTTCTCTTTGTTGTTGATAGATTTATCATCCAGTTTCAGCATTCAAGGCCTCTGACCTAAATGTTCCAAACATTGAATAGCCATTACCTATAAATACAAAGACCAAGTAACATTAAAAGGCATTACTTGAGGTTTTGTGGTCACTTCCTCAGGTGCAAATGGAAGTATTGTAATATTTATAGTATTTGATAATTATGAACAGTATAGGATGTAGGAAAGTGTACAGTTTTGATGTAGGAAAGTGTGCAGGCAGAAGAGGTGAACCCCATTAATCCTCACAAGTGCAGGTGTGCATGTTGCAGGCACGTAATCCTCATTAATCTCAGGGAAGCAGGTCACGTGGAGAAGCCACACATGTGATCCATTGACGCACACACACTCACCTCTCACCTGTTTTACATATTCCCAGTCTTCACTTGTTGCTAATTATTGCTTGTATGGCTGCTGGTGATTTACATTCCCTACCTGTTGAAGTTTCTAGGAACAAGAACTACCTCGTGTAGGTCTCACGGCCTCTTGTAGCGTCCTTATTTTCTTATGTTCTTATGTTTTACTCCTTTTTTGTTCTATTGATATAACTTTTCCATGTCACAGTTCAGTTCAGTTCAGTTGTTGGGCGGGAGTCAGGCCTTTTTCAACGGCACTCCCTGATGTGTTTCTTCTTGCTGTCTGGGTCTTTAATTAGTTTTCTTCTCTTATTCTATCTTATTAGTTTCTTTCTTTTTCTTTCTTCTTATTTTCTCTGGTCATCCAAAAACTGTTGATTGTTCTTTTTGCTTCTTCCACATTCCCATCTCCAAACAAATACTCCCCCACTATATCCTCTTCCTCCTCTAGGTAAGGTTGTTGTAGCCTCACACTTTTCTTTCTTTCATTACTGTAGGCTGGACACCATAACAGAAAATGTTTTTTAAGTCCTCCTTTTCTGCCCCACATAAATCACAAGTTATTTCTTCTCCCCAGAACCTCCTTCTGTCATTTAGTTGTAGGTTGTTTGTCCTGCACTTAAACAGTAGTTCTGAAGCTTGGTCATTACTGTATACTTCTTCTTGGCCTCCCTTCTCTTTTCTCCATTTTCTGTATATTTTCAAACTTGTTTTTTCATTCATTTCATTCACCCATTCTCTTGTGTCCAACTCTCTCATTTTTTCCCTTATGCTCTCCTTTGTCTCACACCTCACACCCTGGTTCATGACTCCAGTCTTTCTCAGATCTTTCATTACAGCTTGCATCCATTTATTTTGTCTTTTCTCAATCATCTCCTCTCCTATCCTTTTCACTAGGTCATTCCCGTCTACTAATACATACCTCAAGTACTTCCACTGTCCCTCCCTTATTCTATTCCTAACACTGGATGCTACCACTTCCCCTGGGAGTGCTGCCCCCTGTGTATATGCCTGTGCCCCAAAGATTTGACGGTACACCCCATTTTCAATTCTCTGTAATTTATCCATTTCCTGCTTTGTTAAATTTATCACATTAACCCCATATAGTATTGATGGTAATGCCACACTTTTCCAGTACGTTTTGCCTATTAGAATTTTAGAGCAACTTTTTGCAATGACACTATATGTCATATTTGCCATTTTTCTTGCCTTATTAAGCATTTCTTTTTGTATTTTGAAACAATTCTTCTTGTCATTTATGGTTATCCCTAAATATTTAATTCTATCTCTAACATTTATATTTCCCAACTTTTCAGGCTTATCTTTTACATTGAAAATAATGATGTTACTTTTACTTTTATTCATTTCCAATCCATACTCCTTACCTATTTCCTCTAACCTATGTACTACCTGTTCTGCCTCCTCTATACTACTTGCTAGTAACATCCCGTCGTCTGCAAAGAAAAGTGCTGGTATGCTAAACAATTCGTCCTTAAACCCCTTGCCTAGTTCTTCTAGTTCCTGGATAATCCTGAAGGTCACTAATTTAAACAGAGTTGTTGAAGCCGTACACCCTTGCCTAATTCCACTTGTTACATTTATCTCTACTTCTTTACCTGGTCCTAATTCTACCTTGGTCTTGTCTCCTATATATACTTTTGCAATGAATTCAATAATCTTAGGGTTAATCTTATATTGCATTAATAATTCTATCATTTTTCCTCTCTTAATACTGTCATAAGCCTTTGCAAAGTCTATTGAAATGACTACTAGTGGTTTCTTTAGTTTATAGGACCTCTCTATACAATATCTTAATATGAATAAATTATTTTCTATTCTACTGCCCCCTGTGAATCCTGCCTGTGTGTCTTTCCCCATTTCATTTTTCCTAATATGATCCTCCAGACTATTTCTAATTACAGCCATCATCAATTTATATCCAACATTAGTTAGTGCTATTGGTCTTAATTCCCTAACTTTTGGCTTGCTAACCTTTGGTATCATTACTGTCCTTGACTCCCTCCATCCTCCTGGCACATTCCATGGAATGATATTACCAGTGATACTTTGTTTGAAATATAAAACTGTCGTCACTGCATTGTAGAAGTGACTTTGTTGCATCACGAGTACAGTTATCCAACCTATGACCCAGCAGCTGAAGTATTGCAGTCATATCAATCATGTCATGAGATGCACAGCTGAGGGAAAATTTTCGAGTCTCTCCTTGCTGGTCTAATGTCACTATTTCATAGATAAGAACACTTAGCAAACAATATTGCACATAGTGTGCAGATTTGTGAACTTCCATCATGGAACTGATGTTGATACATATAAACATGGATTAGGATGAAAGACATTAGGCAGTAGTACCCAGCTGGATTAACAGAATAAGAGTTGATGGTACATTACCTAATAACCCATATTACTATGAAGAAGAAATGCCTGGATCCATAAGTTTACACTGCCAAAACTCTTAACAGAACAAAAGTGAAAATTATGAGGTGTAAGCAATAAAAAAGAAATCTGAGAGATTTGGCATGTCTCGGGAGGGAGAAGGAATAGATGAGTGTAGAATGGTGAAAGAGGACAAAAACAATATCCTGAGAAGCTTTAATTATCCAGAGAAAGTGGGTGAGGTAATGATGAGGTCTGGCAAGAGTAGGTTCATTAATATGAGTATAAGAGGTAGTACAAAATGGAAGGATGAAGTGTCAGGGTAATTTGAGAGAAAAGAGAAGTGTTACAAAGAGATGACTGGAAGGCGCAACGATAAGGTGTATGAAGAGGAGAAAGTGGTGGCTCTTTGGTTATTGTCACCCTATTGAGGGAGTGTCCAAGAGGAGTCAGAATATAATAGGTTAAGCACCAAATAGTATCATCTCATGAGGTACATCCACACGCATCCTTGACTTTGAATAAGTCAAAATTGAGTTGATTATGATGATGTGGTTGACAGCTGATTTATCATCTGAGCAATTTTCTAGATTTTTCTTATTATTATGAATTCATTTTCTGTGACCCTAACAAATCTTTTTCAGATCTGAAGTATGACTGTGCCGTGTACCCTATAAGAGTGGACCTGTATGAGACGTACCACCCTGGCAGTGCGGTGCGGGTGTGGGGCTCCCTGGAGGGGCAGGGCTGGCGGCTGCTGTGGGCGGGGGAGCCCCAGACAGGCCTGAAAGCTGCTGCCAGGATCTTCTCGCCTCCCATTGAGCAGCCACATGTATTAATTAAGTAAGTTTTGGTGACGTGCCTTAGTAGGTCTTCATAGCTTAGTGGTAGAGCACTTTTTAAATTTACTGAGAATTTATCCAAATTCCACCTGTCTGAAAATCCCAGCAATCTGGATTCTTGAAGCCAGAAAATATAATCCAAAGAAACATCAGCTTGGCCTAGTACGGGCAGGAAATGATAGTTGAGTTTATTGTGCTATTGCAGCACCAGAAGGTGGCATATTCAAGGAAGTAGAAGCATTATATAGTTATTCAGAAAAACTAAATGTATGATTAAAGAACATTGCATTAGGAAGATGAAAATTTTAGTATAAGGACGAGTCAAGAAATATTAGGTGGTGAAAAATGTCAGCTAATCAGTTACACATTACAGACTTCTCCTGTCCTCTCCCACAGTATGTTGAGGATTGAGTTTGACCAGCGCGGCCACAGCTACTACTCTGCCCTGGACGCTGTGATGTTGGTTGGCTCCACCCACTCCGGCAGCAACGAGTGTGCGGCGCCGGCGCCAGAGGAGACCATCACTATGCAGATTATGAAGATGGGGCTTCACAAATCCATGTAAGATATTTATTATAAGCATTTCTGTCATATCCCATAATATTTGCTTTCTCTTTCCTAGTCTTTTTGTCAACAAGTTTTGGTAGTTTTGAATAACTTGTTCTATTGACTTTTTTCTTTAATTCTTCATTCAGATACTTTTGTTCATACTCACTGCACTAGAATAACGTTTACCCACACTGGTTCCAGCATTCATTATCTCTGAATTTTAGCATTTGGTTTTCATCAGAAGCTATTACTTCTGGTTATGGTGTAACAGCAATGTTTCATCAGCAGCTGTGAAGAAGACATCCTCAGTGGTGTTCAGTTCCTGCTCTCAGAAGAAAACCTTCAAAAACTGGTTGAGGAGGAACACAAAGACCCTGAAGAGGAGGAAGAGGAGCTCACAAGGGAGGAAAAAGCAGATGTGGAAGTTTGCGAAGACTCTGTTGTTACTTTGGAAGCTATCCCTTGTGTTGATGAGGCAGACATCACACAGGGAGAGAGGACAAAGGGAGGCTACTTTGAATTATTACCAGTGAGTGGCGATGTTGAAACGTTAAAAAAACTAATGATGTAAAAATTCATCACTCCAGCTGGAAATGATTTGAGAAATATATAATCCATCATGAATTATAACCTTTGTTTTTCTTGCAGGAAGAGTTGATTATGTACATCATGCACAAGCTGGACATCAGGAGCCTGTGTCGCCTGGCCTGCACCTGCAAGCTGCTCCAGGGACACGCTTCGGACCCTTTCCTCTATATGACCCTTAATCTTCAGGTGTGTATGGGATAACTTTTGCATGTAGCTACTTGTATCATTGAAAAACGTAATTCACATCTATAATCCAAGAAGGCAAGTATTGGGATTTAGCAGGAAAAATTGTCCTATAGGATTTTTATCTTGTAGCCTTGCAATATTATTATACACAGGGTAGGATGTTTGCTTGCGTCTGTCATGGATCTCTTGGAGGAATACCTAGTGCGGGTGGGTGACGGCGGGATCCCCAGAGACCAGTCATTGCTTGAATGTCCACATCCAATGTCACAATGAATAGGATGCACAGACATTGGAAAGGTTCAGGCAACAGTAGGGTGGTGGTGGCAACATTAGGCAGTGGGGAACTCCCATGAGGGTACTAGTGTTCTGGGAATAGATGCAGAAATTACTGGAAAACTAAATCTATATAGCTTATGAATTTGACATCTATCATTTCATATTCTCTTAAGTGGACTTATTTAATTCAGCTGCTTAATTTTTTCTTTCAGAATTGTTGGTGGTTGGTGAAGAACTCTACTCTGGAGTGCCTGGCGCCGAGGTGCTCGCTGCTGCAGTGCCTTGACCTGTCCTGGTGCGGCCCTTACGGCGCCGTGGACACAGAAACCTTCATGGAATTCATCCACTCCTGTGGCCACCAGCTGCAAGTCCTTAGACTCAACAACTGCCACTTCATAGAAAACTATTGCCTTTACATGATTTCTATTGTGTGTCCCAATTTGAATGGTATGTATGTATGTTCGAGTATGTCTAGAAATTAGTTAAGGCACTATAGTCTATTCACTTAAGCTGGATTCTTGGGAGCTGCTCGCTGCCTACCCGAGTTTGTAAGGACGTTGCTGATTGGCTGATAAGACTCTGGCTGGGTGGTGATGGTGGTGGTACTTGCCTAGCCGCAACCCAAAACCCTTGTGTTGCCTCAGAAAAATATTCATATTTCTTTGCTTAACTCACCTCTTACACAAGATAGGCCTATTTTGTTTGCATCAGTGAATCAAGCAGTGATTGGTCAACAATAACACGCTATTCGTAACTCAATAGGGTAAAAAATAAAGTCATGACTGAGTATCACAAGAGTAGGAGGATTTTCAGGTTTCAATGCATTGAAATGTTGTACTCTTACCCGATATTACCAAGCTACCAGATGATATTTAGGTTAAACTGAGCCTACCATCGTGTTCATAATACATTGCTGCATATCATGAGCATAAAAAATTTACAGTAAGACAACACTAATATTAAGATAATTGAAGGAAAGTAAAATAGTGTATAAACATTTTTTCTTGCTTATTTTGCTTAACTCGCTGTAAATCCATCAGTTTTGGTCGCATTCAATTTTCAAGCACTGTTTCAAAATCCTTATACTTTTCCGCTTCCTTTGGTATGTAGCACGTACCAATAAGGAAAAGAGTAGGTGGTCAAAATGGCTAAGAAAGTTAAACTACTACTGCAAACTGGCACAGTGACAGGTGAGCATTGCTCCCTATACAGGAGAGATGAGTTCTTGGGAGAGCTATCAGAGGCTCCACCCGTCACGGCACCAGTTTGAAACAGTTTTACTTTCATAGCCATTTTGACCACCTACTCTTTTTCTTATTCGTACGTGCTACATACCAAAGGAAGCAGAAAAGTATGGGGATTTTGAAACAGTGCTTGAAAATTTAATGCGACTAAAGCTGATGCAGTTACAGCGAGTTGAAGCAAAATAAGCAAGAAAAAATGTTTATACACTATTTTACTTTCCTTCAATTATCTTAATATTAGTGTTGGCCCGTACCGAGAGTCATGACGGTAGGCGGTAGAACGACGAACGGCAGACCTTCGCTTACCATAAGACGGATAAAAAACCCTGTAATTTTGGAACAAAGAGCAGGGACGAGGTTGGCGGTCAAGGTTGGAGACACGGTCATCCCCGTGTCTTCACTCAACCTTCGATGAATTTTTATTACATTCCTAATCTGGAGGGATTAAGAGATATGTTAAAAAATTTCTTGCCAATATGTATTTAAGTATAAGTATAAGATTACAGGAGAACCTCGTTTAACCGGCATTTAAAACAACGGCACTAATCGACCCAGGGTTTTTTTTTTTTTTTTTTTTTTTTTTTTTTTTTTTTTTTTTTTTTTTTTTTCCCCACTGATAAACTCTGGAACTCTCTTCCTGTTTCTGTTTTTCCACTTTCCTATGACTCACATCTTTTCAAAAGAAGAGTAACAAGACACCTCCCGAACTAAATTGGCTCACCCCACTTTTTTATTTTATTCTCTGACTGTCTTCTTTATAGGGACTGGCAACTAAGCGGACTTTATGTTACCCATTTTTGTTGTGCCCTTGGCCAGTTCCTTGTGATGGGAAAAAAAAAAAAAAAAAAAAAAAAAAAAAGGGATTTTGGGGGATTCCATAAGAGTAACTCTCAAAACAACGGCAAAATGAGTTATCCGGCATGCGCTCCCCCCCGAGGGTGCCGGATAAACGAGGTTCTCCTGTATTAGGTATTACATATGCGGCAATAAGTGATTTTAGTGACAATAATGAAGGAGGTTCAGGATAGAGGGGTGGGTAGCGGCTTCAGCCGTCGCCATCATGAAGGTTGCTGCCAGAACCCGCCAGGACGGTTCTCTTACCGCATATGTTCACATGAGCGGTAGAGAAACTTACGTATACACGCCTCTACTGTTAATTAACTTAATTAAATATATATTTCATCAACTTCATAGCCGATCGCAACGTTTCTGTTGATGTTTTTGATGAGTATAAGGGCAAATTCGCATTATACACTATTTTAGTTGTACGGCTGGCTACGCAGTTTGAAGCAACACTGTTACCAATACATTGCCGCAAGCGTGAAACCTCAACCAACCTCAACTGGCGACTCTCGGTAACAAATGGAAGGTTTCCCGTTCGTCGCTACCTCGCTGTTCGTCGCTATACCGCCTTCAACTCTCGGTACGGGCCTAAGTAACAAATTGAAAGTATGCCGCTCGTCGCTACCTCGCTGTTCGTCCCTCTACCGCCTTCAACTCTCGGTACGGGCCTTAGTGTAATTGTTTTATGCTCAAGATATGCAACAATGTATTATGAACACGATGGTAGGCTCAGCTTTCATAAATATCATCTGTTAGCTTGGTAATATAGGGTAGAAGTACAACATTTCAATGCAGTGAAAACCTAAAAATCCGCCTATTCTTGTGATACTCAGTCATGACTTTATTTTTTACCCTATTGAGTTATGAATGGCGTGTTATTGTTGAACAATCACTGCCTGATTCACTGATGCAAACAAAATAGGCCTATTTTGTGTAAGAGATGAGTAAAGCAAAGAAATATGAATATTTTTCTTAAGCAACACAAGGGTTTTGGGAGCAGCAAGGCAAGTACCACCACCATCACCACCCAGCCAGAGTCTATCAGCCAATCAGCGACGTCCTTACAAACTCGGGTAGGCAGCGAGCAGCTTCCAGCCCAGGAATCCACCTTAAGTGAATAGACTATAGTAAAAGTGATGGATGTAGATTCAGAGATTTGTAGGAGAGAAACAAACATGAGGATGCAGCAGCATATACCCAGTAAAAAATTGGATGAATTAATTATGTACATGAATATTCTAATTGATAATGTATGTCAGGGTATATATAGCATGTCAGTATGAATACCAGAGGCTTATTATGAAGGGAGCAGTCTTAAGTTCAATGGAGCCTCATTGAAGTTTTTCCCCACAGCTAGGCATTATGTTAGCTATATGGGATAATGGCATATACCTATATAGCACATTGTCTAAGTGAAGCATTTACTGTATTGTTGTCAGCTTTCTTCAAGTTAATGGTGCTTTTCTTCACCAACAGTACTCGGCTATAGTCCATGGGTATGTGATGTATTCATGGAAGAAATTAATTTGTCTTTCCAGAACTAAGCATGGCTAACTGCACCAAAGTTGATCACCTGGGATTTGGCGAGCTGAAAAAAACAAGAGGTTTGGCGAGGCTGGACCTTGCACGCACACACATCAACTTCCACACCCTCCAGCTCCTGCTTCAGCATGCCAGCCACCTGCAACACCTCAGCCTAAGTGTGTATCAGCCCTGCACTATATAATTATTGACTATATATATAACATTATAGGATCCTTATAGTTACAGATTCCTTTGACTATAAATATTGACTATATATTTAACATTATAGGATGCTTATAGTTACAGATTCCACGATATCAGAACTTGACAGAGTTGAGAATATCTATAAGTGAATAAGTGAAAGCTTGTAAAAGAGCAATTTTGTTTTAAGATTTTGCAGTACTTTTCATTATTGTGTTATCCTACTGCAGGGGTGGGGAACGTCCAGCCCGCAGGCCGTATAAGGCCCGCAGAACCATTTGGTCAGGCCCTGCCACGGCAACCACAGACGAGACTCAGAATCCAATATATCTAGGTTTTTTTCATACCAACAAAAATTGTTATTAAGTGCATGCATAATACTTATAACGTAAATTTTAAGGGACAAGCACATCCATTACGGATAGGACACATAGATGACGGGACAGACACATAAAATTCACGTATAGTTCTCGTCGGCCAAAAAAAGCAGGCTGATTTTTAAGTTGATAGTTTTGTATGGCCCGCGAATGATGTCATGAATATCCAAATGGCCCTTGGTAGTAAAATGGTTCCCCACCCCTGTCTTACTGGCATCAATATCATAATTTATTTTATCATTATAAATTTGACCCAGTTTTTGTTGATGAAAACTTGTGTGCATTTTTTAAGCTGTCATAATTGATATAGTACATTCATGCAATACAAAGAGCAGATTTCACCGGATAAAAGATTCTAGCTTTTGCGGAATTTTGTTTTGGATTCAACAAGACTAATCTGTTCATTCCAATTTATTTCTATAGTAATGAAAATGTTGTTAATGGTTCATATTTTGATATACGTACTAAATGATGTTCAGAATTAGTTGATTCTTTTATTAATTTAATATTGTTTTTTACTGAAGCTTTTTGTTGCAGATAATTGCACTCAGCTTGATATGGATGAAGTAGCATTAACTTTGGCAACCTTCAATCATAATCTTGTGTCTTTGACGGCGTGGAAGACTCGTGGCCTGACACAGAGAGGCTTGCGTGCTCTTGCGTGCATCCCCACCCTGCAAGACTTGGACCTTGGATGGGCGTAAGTTTTGTACGGTGGACTTCATCCTATTTCACGTGTAGATGATGTCATGATCCTACTATCAACAGAAACTCATAGATTTCAAACTATTAATGACAAGTGAAGAAAGGGCTAAAAATTGATCACTTTTGAAAATCATGAAATAGGAGAATGTTGACAAAACAAAATATAATTTCCTCTAGATGTTGTGGTTAGTATCAAATTAAACTAGACCATTGGGAGGAAAAAATTGAGGTGGAATGACGGTTAATATTCCTGCTTATATAAATTTAAATCTAGAGCTATGCCTTTTGTTATTTTATTCATGCTACAATTTTTCATTTCAGTCTTTCTGGAGGAATCACAGAAAGTTTTGCAGAACTTGTCCGGGAATGCAAGGGACTCAAGAGACTCTACCTGTCAGCGCTCCGAACCTTCACCGACCACGACCTTCACCTCCTCATGACCCACTCCAAGAACCTCACGCAGCTGGACATCATGGGCACCAGAAACATTACTCCAGAGGCTGTCCACAGGTGAGTTAGGGGAGCATAGCAGTGCCATCAATCTTTATACAAAACACAATGCAGGATAAAGTTACCATAAGACTATGTAGCTTATACTCTTGCCCTCTCCATCCCACCCAACTTCCTTTCTCTTATTCTTGTAGTAATGTAATACTTTGATTCACTGTACACAAATTATACAGATTTTAGGATAATATCAGTTGCAAGGAAAATAAATAAATTAATAAAGTATATGAAGAATAGATTTGCTTTGCAATTATTTTTGCAGTATGTTAATCAGGATTTACTGTATACATTTTTCATATGTATTACTATTATTTTTGTTTCCTTTGTTAGGTACTTTTGGAATTTCTTTTAAGTACTGTACTTGAACCTTCAATATTCCCTACAGATTACTGCAGTTTTGCCCAAAGTTGGAGCTTCTTGATGTCAGTTTCTGTGAGCAGATCCACTACTCCCACGTCCACCACTGGGCTATGCAGTTTCCCCATGTCTCCATCAAAGGAGGGTTATTTCACCAAGTTCGTATTATCTAGCAAAATGGACACCTCATCTTTATCCTATAGAAATTTCTAATGAATATTCATTTTCGCAAAATACTACACAAGATTTAGTTGCAGTGCCAAGAGAAATGTCGGTGTAGAAACATTTGGAAAACCATGAGAAGTATAGGCGGTAGCAGAGTGGTTAGCGTCACCGGGTGGCGTTCTCGAAGACCCGAGATTGATCCCGAGTGAGACCCATAAATCCACTTAAAATATTTCTGCACCGTCGAGTGGCCTAAGAACACCCACATGCCCTGCCCATAACTCTGCCTTCGACTGCGATTGCATCGGAGGACAAGGGGGCGGCATGAGCCTCTAATTACAGGCGTCACTATAAAAATACTGCCTGCGCTACCACGGGCGAGGGCCAAACATCACAGCCCTCAAGTGAACCTCCAGGGCCTACCATCCCACCCCTGGAGGTCACTGCCTACAGGCGCTATAGGCCAAGATGTAAAAAAAATATATATAATAAATAAAAATATGATCTTCACCTAGTAAGGATCTGACAGATTAGTACGAATCTTACGGGGCTCCATCCTGTCCATCCTGTCCACCCATTCTGGAGAACGGTGGACATTTTCTAGTCAGGTATATTTATTTCATTGCATTTAGAAAACAGATGTACTCGTTTATTTGTAAATAGGAATTCTATATTTCTAAGGTAGTGTAAGCTGAATGAAAGTAGTTTTTTTCACTCTAAGGTTAGGTACACAGTAAAAATAATTCATCCACCAGCCTGTTAAGCTCCCCTTCACTCTTTGCAAGCAACATAGTATCATCCACAAACAGAAATGCTGCCACACACCAAGTCATTCCATCATTCCATTCATCCTCAGCCTTGCACCTAAAGAACTTACTTAAGCTTTCATTTCCCCCATACAGCCATCCATATACATATTAAGTAACCATGACATAATACACACCTGTCTCACTCCTACTATAGCACAACTCTCTCCAAACTCTTCTACCTGCACGCTTGTATTTACCTCCCTATAAAATGTCTTAGTTCTCTCCAATAGATGCTCATCCACACCATAAATTTTCAATAAGTTTCAGAGCTTCCTAACCAACCCTATACACTACATACTACTATACGCTGCATACAACATTTTGTCATTCCCCAAGTACTGAACAATAATTTTGATTGCCAGTATCTTAGCTGCACATCCTGTACCCTTCCTGAACCATCTTTGTTCAGAGTCAACCTGCAATTTTCAGTCACTTCATCGTCTTTAGACAAGACTATCCTAACCAAGCTTATCCTTGTCTAATTACCTTCTTCTTTCTGTTTGACGTCAGTTTTTCCAATAATTTTTGTTACGCCCTGTCTGGGGAGAGGGGGCGCAATGGGGGGTGAAGCGCGGCGTCCCCGGGAAGCCTGATTGCAGCTACAGGAGCAGGTGTGAGTCCCCACACTCACAAAGGGACACCAAAGTATGTCTCGCTCTCTTCACTAATACACTAGTCTCGGTAGGCACTGAGTCGCTCTCTTCACTAATACACTAGTCTCGGTAGGCACTGAGTCGCTCTCTTCACTAATACACTAGTCTCGGTAGGCACTGAGTCGCTCTCTTCACTAATACACTAGTCTTGGTAGGCACTGAGTCGCTCTCTTCACTAATACACTAGTCTCGGTAGGCACTGAGTCGCTCTCTTCACTAATACACTAGTCTCGGTAGGCACTGAGTCGCTCTCTTCACTAATACACTAGTCTCGGTAGGCACTGAGTCGCTCTCTTCACTAATACACTAGTCTCGGTAGGCACTGAGTCGCTCTCTTCACTAATACACTAGTCTCGGTAGGCACTGAGTCGCTCTCTTCACTAATACACTAGTCTCTGTAGGCACTGAGTCGCTCTCTTCACTAATACACTAGTCTCGGTAGGCACTGAGTCGCTCTCTTCACTAATACACTAGTCTCGGGAGACGTCACCGCGACGCAGAACTGCACACACTCAAGTCTAGAAATATTATGCCTCCTGTCCTCTTTCCAGGAGGCAGTGAGCCTTCCTTATGCAGGCAGCTGTGGTCTGCAGGTGCTGGGTACATGGCCGAGGTTATCTCTTAGTTTGACAGTTAATCGTCTAAGGTGTGAAATGAGAGGTGTGATGGGATCGTTCCTTAGTCGCTGGCAATTCTGCTGTATGAGCAAGTCTTTCCGTTCTCTTCATTTCTTGTTCCTTCATCTCCTCGTATCAGCGAAACCATCAGCGCCTCTCGCTTCCCACTACCATCCTCAACGGTTCTTCTACTTCCCTTATTCCATCTCCTAATTCATCCTTCTCTCCTTCCCCATTCCCCGCTCCTCCGTCCTCCGAACCCTCACAATTTTTATGAGGTTAGACGGCCTATGATACGCTTCCAACTATCTATCTGTTGCCTCAACTTCTTCAATGCCTAATGCTGCCAAATCCTCTTCAACTGCCTCCATGTCTTCCTTGGCCTGCCCGGTGGATGGCGACCGGGAACTTCCACTCTAACAGTTCTCCCCAATGCCTCACCACCTTCTCTCCTCTTCACGTGCCCAAACCACCTCAAGCGCCTTACTCTCAGCACTGTACTCAGCTCCTTCAATTCACATTTTCTTGCCACTTCTTCACTGGACTATCCATGTCTAATTACCACACATTATTACTAATTTTGCTTCTATTAAAGGCATAATAATATCCTCCTTTCATTCATCCAGCTTCTCTCTTTTAAATATTCACATATCTAAACATTCATTCTACCACTACAGCCCCTCCATATTTTAAAATCACAGTTATCCCAGCTATACATGGAGCATGATGTATTTTATTATCATGTATTTGTTATGGTTAGTTTAGTGTTTTAATTTTGGTTTTTTATCGCTCCCCCTAATTTAATTAGGGGGGGCGTTTCCACTTTTTTTCTTCAAAATCTTCGTAGTGAGCTGAAATGTTTACACAATAAGCTAGGTAATATCATGATATTTGTGGCCAAGTTTGAAGGTGATAGCAGCAGAAGTTTCCGCATTTTTTTTTTTCTTCAAAAAACCGCCATTTTTTGGAACATTTTTGAGACAACACTACTTTACTATTCTTAGTTGTATTATATATTTTTTTGTTTGTCTAGTAAATTTGATCCCTGAACTAAATCCTCACGATAGTTTTTTTAGATAGCTTCATAATATATATATATATATATAGAAAAAAATATCTTTTTGGTGTAAATTTTGTTTTTTTCTTTGTTTTTGCTATAGTAATATTATTTTTTTACTTAGAATTATTTAGCCTCGTGAGATTTTAGTCCTTTCATTGTTGTTTTGGGTGCAACAAAACATTTTGAAATAGGTTCATTAGTTTTCTTGGAGTGTATTTATTTTATTAAAAAAAACTATGTTTTGAGTAATCGGCCTTTAAAGTTCTATGTCCCCAGAAAGTCATTGGTAGGTTATCAATTTTTTTTTTTCATGTTTATTTTACATCATGTACATCTATTTGAGAGCATTTTGGCAGCTGGTCCCCTCCTCTAATGAGGATATTATGCACTCGCAGGTGCAGGTGTCATGGGGCGCCACCCCACTTATCGTAACCAGGTTGGTGATCTGATGTCTAAAATCCTCCTGACTTCTACTGGCTGTCATCCGTTCTTGCTTTCTTCTTTGCCTGCTTCTTGGGTGGTGTTTCCATCTTTTTAGTTCTGTTGTCCCTCCTGCCTAGTGCGTCGAGGATGTGGGGAGAGTTCCTGAACCCCAGAGAGACCAAGTAGTTGGCTGCAGTGTGGCCAAAGTTGTGGTCCAGGACTGTCACTTGGGTTGCAAATATAACCCTGTAGCGGCCACAGAACTTGTCCTTGGAGGTCTTGCGCCACACTTTCGAATGGAGGCTCTCATTGGGGTTCTGGGTCCTTCCCTTCAAGCACCTCTGCAGGAGTTCAGGTTTGGTGAGATCCCTGTACACAGACTTGATTAGGTCTAGATTCTCCGGTTCTATGTTGGCCAGGTAGAGATTCTTCCCTTCGTGTGGTGCTGGCTTTTCGCCCTATGCCTCTTCTCTCTTGACCTAGCACCATGACTCAGCACCATCAGGGCAGAGTCTGTGTTGCAGGTTGGCCTTCACGGTGAGATGAAAAACTTGCCCAGATGTTTTTCCTCGTCTCTTTCTCGCTGCTGTTCTTTTCCCTGACTGCCTTGCCGTAATAGGAGGAAAGCTTGTCAATTACATGGTCTGTCAGCTTCTTGCTGCCTCCAAGGACACTCCTCTTCATTGTCTTGCCAGCCTTGTAATGTTGCTTCTTCAGCTGGCGAAGACGAGTCCCCATGTGCTTGCAGACATGTTTTACGCACTCCTTTACGACAGGGCAGTCATAAGGGCCAGTTCCATTCTGTAGCCTTGTGACGGCGTTGAAGGCAGAGGAATCACCGTCATCGATAAATGTGACGTAGCGGAAGCCCAGCTGTGTTGACCTCTGCCACATCCTCAAAGCTGCCTCCGCCTCCATCGATGCTGCCGTGCCGTCGAAGTTCTTCTGACACTTGTGTTTGGTGCGGTAGTCATCCAGGGTGCCAGGGAACTTCACCTCGTTTGCTGCACAGGCTGAGCAGTAATTGCACAGCACCTCGAAGTCCACCACCACCCTGGTGTCAGCTTCGATGACAAATCCGATACCGATGTGCGACTTATGGCCTCTTGTCATCCAGGTGCCATCGTATCCGACGTCAATGTTGATCACACCAGACATCTCCTCCCTCTCCAGCTGCCTGTAGTTCTTGATGTAGTTCTTGATGGTCTGGTGTGCTTCCTTCATGATCTGATGGTAGTGTGTGTTCATTGTGTCGAATATGTAGTCCACATAACTCTGGTACGTCTTGCTCGAGATTGAGGGCATTTGCAGCACACCTACACAGTGGTCGAACCCAGTATATCCTTGGTTTGTGATGATGGTGTGGTATACCTTGCTGAGATTGACCTGTGTGAACTCTGGCTTGCCAGGTTGCGCTGCAAGGACGAGAGTGTGTATGTCACCACAGTCACACACGATGACCACGGTACTGTCTAAGCCTGCGTTCGACACCTTCGCGCCGACATGTGTCCCACAGGTGTTGCAGGCGAGGCGTTGTAAAATATTTTCCAAGTCGCTGACTTTCAAAAGAACGTGCTCTGCTTTCTTGTCTGTATTGACAGCTGTGGGGATGACAATTGGTCGTGTCGACTTGGCAGCTGGTGGGGTATCACAGCCTAAAGAGCTGCCAGCAACAGGTGGTGGTGTGTCAGGCAATGAAGAGCTGCCAGCAACCAGTGTGAGACAGGCGGGAGTGGTGACGGAAGAGATGGTGGAATGGGCCGCGGCAGGAGTGACGTGTATCGGCTGACTCTTCTTCCTCTTCTTCATTTCCCGACTCATTCAGCTTCTTCATTCTTTCTTGCATAGCAAGGGTCTTCTTTGAAGCTTTCGGCATCGCAGATAGAGTGAATGCAAGGTACTGGAGCAGGAAAAAAGCTGGAGCACAATACCTCCTTGGTGAACGAATGCCCTCAGTGAAAGTAACAAATTCAAAATACAACATGGCGAATGCTAAGCTCCGCCCAGATATAAAATCTCTTATATTTCGTAGAAAAAGCGCACGAAAACGCTCGAAAAAATGCTTGAAAGATACCTATACGAGTGAAGGTGGCGCGCTTGCTCGTCGGGGACCACGGTGCGAACGGCGGGGGGGGATCCAACATGGTCAATTTTTACACATACGATGAAATTAAGAGAAAATCTAGTTCACCATAGTGTCATAAGGCCTCAGTGATCCATAGAGCGCTAAAACAAAACGGAATATTTTTTCCCAAAACTAAAAAAAAAAAGTGGAAACGCCCCCCCACACTTTGAGCTATTTCTTTCTCAACCTCCTCTCTGTACCTGCTCCCACACCAAAACTAGTCATTTCTGTTTCCTTTACTGAATTTTCATTCATTGGATTTTCAAAATGCACCCATACTCCTTCCTTGTTACTTATGACATCTTCATTCTTACACTCATCCCTCACTACTTTCCAGAACAGTAGATTATCATTCATAGACATTTTTATCCTCTACATGAATGAGTGTATGCAGCACTTTTAGTGTGCACTTTATTGAGGAATAGATAGATTGATTCGCTTTCATAAAGTAGTTTTAAGCGATTTATTTTAAATGCAGTCTTAGTACTAGCAATAATTTACCCTGCGAGACAAACCATTCAGATATTCATGTTAGTGTCAAGTTACAGGGATATACTTTTAGGACTTGAGTGGTGTCACTGGCTGTGATCTACTTTCTAGTTTTTACTTGTAGAAACTTAGATACTCATTTTGTAATGTGTGTTAGATATTTTAGGATTTTTCAATTTTCTCAATTTTCGTGTAATTCAGCATCCATTGTAATAGTATGTTGTGCGAGAGCTCAGGTTTTCAAATTATTTTACATGCTTTCAAGCAATCACCTTTGTGTTGATCACTACCCCACTTGTTTGGGAAAAGATCAGTTGTTTAAGAAGAAAAAAGTCAACTCATTGAAAGTTATTATTAAGTTCATATTTTCTTTATAGAATGCTAAATATGCATTCCCATATTTTCCTAATATACTACAGGTTCCTAGTCTTAGACATAGCATTATTTTTAGATTGAATGTGATGAACTACTCCTATCAATGTACAATTCAATACACACTAACTTAAAAAAAGTTTCAGGGAGTATCATAGACAAAAGAAATGCAAGAATTTATTTGATCTTTGACTTTTTGGTTTTACTGTTAGGACCACCAGAACTATTGCGTTTTTTCCTCTTTTCCAACTTTAACTTTGTTTTATATGATACATTTTCTTGCTTTGTTGCCATTCTTTTAATCTCTTCCTCACAATCCTCTTTTGTGTTTTCATCCTCCTCTTCATCCTCTTCCCCCTCCTTGGCTTCCTCCTCTGAGCTTGCATATTCCGCCGAGGCCTCGGGGTCAGTGTCTAGGGAGGGTTTGTGAGGCGGGAGGTACACGTCCATGCAAATGATGCGGCATGTCGTATTCACCTCGCCAAGAAGTTTGGGTTTGGTGTTAAGAGACAACAACTGCAAGTAAAGAATATAACAATTATTCATATAAACATATGATCTGAAAGTAGAATAGCACTAACATGTATCATCCTATTACCATAAGATATGAGAGCTGGGAACCCTTCTTGCAGAATTTGTATTTTCTCTGAAACCAAAAGCGGCTGGGAGAAGGTTAACTCTTCTACGACTTAGTGATGTCTAAGCATATATGGATAAATTAGACTGAAGTGAAAGAGATGAGCACAGAGATGGATAATGATTAGAGGATGTTTGGTTTAACTGTAACCCCAATCTACAATCTTATGATTAAAACTTTGTAATCAAATTCGTTCTCTTACTTCAAGACCCCAGATTTTTATAACACCATCTGAAGATGCTGAGACAAGCCACAGTTCCTCTGCAGCCATGCCTGGGATGGTACACAGACACTTGACACGCGATGCATGGGCACTCCACTGGCCCATTTCAATCTTGGTGGCTATGTCATAAAGGCAGATATTTCTCCCTTCTCCGCCCACAGCTATGATGTCATCCTGTAAAAATACAGCATCCTATAAAACTATATTTTTGAAAACCAGCTATTATATTTATCAAGCATTATCAAGGTATTCCATGACAAGCTGTGAAAAGGTAGGTGTGATAAAATTAAGTTCCCGCCCCGTCCTGATAACACACTAAAACGGCCACAATGATCAAATTCACTTTCTCTCATGCATACTTTTGGTCTTCTAGAATCTAGATGCTTAGGCCTCTATGACTCAAGGCTTACTTGATACCATCCCTTCCTTGATCTAAGTATATATATTTTGAACCATTCTTTTATTCTTCTTACTACTCATTTTTTTTTATTTTGAATTGATAACAAAAAGGGAAATCTTTCTACAAACCGTAACAAATGTCAGGGAAGAAATGTGTTCCTTAAAGTCAATGGAGTGTTCCACGCGACCAGTGGCAACTTCATACACATCAACACAGCTTCCCTTCACCAACAGGTACTGAGTCCCTTGTGGACTCCAATAGACAGCATCAGCCGCTGCAAGGGAAATATGTATCATGAATATAATAATTTCACTTTCTAACTAACCTATATTCTAATCTCTTTTTCAAGGGATGATGAGGAAGAGTAACACCACCAAAATAAGATAGTTTTCTAAAATTATAGGAAGATTGTGGAGAAGACTTAGAAAAAACAGTGTTGAGTGATGCTGTGACGTTTCCTGAATACGTGAGGCGCCACTCTTCAGCCCTCCTCCCATGCCACTTTTTGTTCTCGTACAACAAGGATAGCAACACCATGCAGCTTGGTGAACAGCAAACAAATGACCGAAGCTGCTCTGTGCAAGCATAGAATCTGCCTCAGAATATGGATTCTGCAGAGGATAATTTCCCGTAACATTAAATGCCTAATGGAGTAGAAAAGTTTCTCGGGACAAAATGTGCAAAGGGAATGAAACAACTATAGATAGGAAGGACTGTGAAAGAAGATAAAAGTGAAAAATTTCCTGATGTGTCTACCTTTTATGGAAGAAAAGGAGACAGTTAGAAAAAGTGTAGACAAACACAACAGGTGGGAATGCCTGAAATTGTTACCTTCTTTAAGCTTTGTGATGTATGCCTTCCTGCCCTTGATGAGGTTCCAGGTGCGCAAGGTGTTGTCTCGTCCCACAGACAGCGCCATCCTGCCCGAGGGATGCACCGCCAGACCTACCACGCCCCCTCGGTGCCCACGCAGAGTTTTCTCACACTGGAATGCAAGAAAGAATCTATTCCTATTTGTACTCTTTTCGAGTCCCTACTGGCCTATAGTCTTTCCATTTTACCAAGTCACTTGTGGAAATTATCAACCAACCACCCTCTCAATTAGTAGTGGTAGTTTTGTTCCCCCTCTCCCCTTGTGAGGGAGGTATTGTTCACTCACCATAGGGGGAGAGTAGGAATGTATATATATATATAAAATTATAATGGTAATGGGTAAAAATTAAAGCGACTAAAGTGACTTGATACATTGGAAAGACTATAGCACAGAATGTGTGTGGTATGTAAGCTGTGGAGTTATGGGCTTGCAGCCTGGCAGGAGTGAAAGGCTACCAATCATGTCCTCCAGTATGTAAGTGTGTGTGGGTGGAACTACCAGAAGATCAGAAATTAAGTATAACTATGGCCACAAAATTAGTAAGCAAATGAAGAATAAAAACTTTTTACTTTCATTTTCACCCTGTGAATCACTTTCCTAAGAACCTCTTCCTTTTCATCAATGGAAGTAGATTACTTTACGTACATTCAGGAAGAGATACAGTATATTATGTTATCCCTATGTATTAGGGGATAACAGTGGCTAAATTGATTACATTTGGTTACAGTGATTAAATTGGTTAAATTAACAACAATAAAGGAAACATTCTTACACACTTCATGCTTTAAAAAAAAAAGTAAATAAAAAAATTAAATTAAGAGATATTGCAAGAAACTAAAAGATTGATATATCCCAAGACTCTTATGAGATCAGTACCTTACCTGCCACTTTCCGTGCTTGTAAATGCAAATATTTCCATCTTCAGCTGCAGAGAAAAGATGAGTTGTCCCGTGGAAGGCCAGACTGGATACTGTTCCTGCAGGTGAGGGGATGAAATGTGTAGTGATTGAGGGAGTAAAGCCCAACACTCTATGGTGGTTTGGTCTTACTCTTTTCTTTCTTTGGTTTCTCACTACTCTTCTTACTTATTATAGTTTTCTACATTACTACTAGGTGACATGCTTACCATGACATGCTTGAACTTACCATGATCAATCAATCATTGGGGGCATACGCCGGGGGGCGCGTCGCCTCGCCCACCCTACGACGCCATTCCCGGGGGTCACCACGCGCGAGTTCCCATGCAGGCTCCTTTCCCATACCAAGCAACTCTCAACAAGAAACATCAACTTGCCCCAGCCACGAGCCTTGTGGGCGACCCCTTGGCCTCCTCCACGCCGGATTGTCTCTTACAGATACAACCCGATGGGAAGGATCGGTTTCAGGGTAGCGTGCCACATGCCCATATAGCCGAAGTTGGCGTTGACGGACTATGCAGGTAATAGGCCTCGATTCAGTCTCACGGTGCAATCGCTGATTTGACACGTAATCATCCCAGCGATACCCCATGATTCTGCGAAGACACTTATTACCAAAGGCATTGATTCGTCTCTTCAAGTCACTATTCAGTGTCCATGTCTCACAACCATAGAGTAAGACAGGGATCACAAGCGACTTGAAGATCCGGATCTTTGTCCTCCTGCACAGGTACCGACAACGCCAAATACTCCCGCTGAGCGAGTCCATAACACCGTGGGCTATGCCAATCCACCGTAAGGCTTCTTGACGTGACCCGCCGTCATTATGGACTGCGCTACCAAGGTATGTAAAACTTTCCAAGATCTCAATGTCCTCGCCACACGCATGAACAGACTGTACTGCTTCATCTAGTAAGTCTCCAAACACCTGGACCTTGGTCTTGAGCCAGGAGACCTCAAGTCCCAAAGGCTTTGCCTCCTCGTGCAGCGCCTCGAGAGCCATCACCAGGACCTCCAGCGACTCAGCAAAGATTACTGCATCATCGGCAAAAACAAGATCAGTGATCTTGGGTGTTGCCAACGGATGCTCCACAATCACTTTGATCTACAACCTTGTCCAATACCCAGTCCATACAAGCGTTGAAAAGTGATGGGGCAAGGACGCACCCTTGCCTCACTCCTGTATTCACAGGAAAGAAGCTGGATACACCTGCCCCACACTTCACAGCACCATGATGCTCCATGACAATGCTTCACTTACCATGATGCTCCATGACGATCCCAACCTCAGTGCGAGTCTTGAGATTAAATATTCTGATCATTTCATCTGCAGCACCCGACGCCAGCATCCTCCCTCCAACCGTCACCTGCCGCACACTGCCGCTGTGGGAGTGGTCGGCAAAGGTCTGGCGCAGGGACACTCCTCCATCCTACAATATAACGAGAAAACTCAAAATATTCTATCCACTACAATTTTTAACAGGTATGTACCGTACATAGTGCAGATACACAAGCCATATATGTACATTTAAGAATCAGCATGGTTCCAGTCTACTACACCTTTTCACACTCAAATTAAAACAACTGAACTTCAAATTAAAACAACTGAACTTCAAATTAAAACAACTGAATTTCAAATTAAAACAACTGAACTTCAAATTAAAACAACTGAATTTCAAATTAAAACAACTGAACTTCAAATTAAAACAACTGAACTTCAAATTAAAACAACTGAATTTCAAATTAAAACTGAACTTCAAATTAAAACAACTGAACTTCAAATTAAAACAACTGAACTTCAAATTAAAACAACTGAACTTCAAATTAAAACAACTGAATTTCAAATTAAAACAACTGAACTTCAAATTAAAACAAGTGGATCTCAAATTAAAACAAGTGAATCTCAAATTAAAACAACTGGTTTAAATTAAAACAACTGAAGTTTAAATTAAAACAACTGAAGTTTGTATTAAAACAACTTAAGTTTAAATTAAAATAACTGAACTTCAAATTAAAATAACAACTTCATATTAAAATAATTGAATTTCAAATTAAAAGAAAAAATTCATCTATTTTATTTTGAAATTCATTTGTTTTATTTTGAAGTTCTGTTGTTCTAATTTGAGAATGAAAAGGTGTATTATGAAAATCCCCAGAAAAGTAGCATATTTCTTCCTGCAAACTTTTTCTTATCTTTACCAGAGTGCTGCCAGCAAAGGGAAGAGAGGGAAAAAAATATTTATGAAAAGATATACCATTCTTTTAAATATTTGTACACAGCATACTACATAGATAAAGCAACACAGGATGAAGTAACATATAGCTATTCCGTGTATGTTAGTACACATACTGTAGTTATACAAAAGAAAACAAAAGTTACATTTTTGGCACTCAAACTTTTTGGCACTCAAGTATGGATGGATACTTGAGACCCTCCTAACCTGACTATTCACTAATTGGTATATGTTCAGTTTAAACCAATACACGATCGATGGTTTTAAGTATCCTGAACGTTTCGTTCTCATCATAAGGACTATTTTTAACCCCTACAACAGCCGTCGGAAATGAAAAATGACACAAGGGGGGGGCAGTGTGGGGGTGGAGGGCGAAACACCCCCAGCGAGGTTAGGTTACGTAATCAATGCCCAGGTTAGGTTAGTTAACTGGCAGGGGGATCTGGGGGAGGGGGGGAGTTATGCTAGGAGAGTATTGGTCAATGGCGAGTATTTGTTGAAACTGCATATTTACCTACAAATTTGGGTCTTGGTTTTTTCATTCTTAATTTGCCGAGTCGTCTCAAATATGAAAATACTCAGAATGACGGGATATACACAATGAAATAGGTAAAGATTTATTATTTGGAGGATGCACTAATACGAAGTAATACCAGAACCCAGGCACAAGATTTATGGAACTGTCGTCGAAAGGAATTCTCGCCGAAACACCAACCTAAAACACTCGCCGACGTGTAAATTTTCGGCGACAGTTTCACATGTAATAGATGAAAAGGAAGAATAAAGGCTACTTCATTATTGGACACTACATTTTTTGCTTGTCCCAAAACACTAAAACTGCAGTTTGAGGCACTGGTGGAGCAGTGCGGTCCCGTGATCTTGATCTTGATATGATCCCTTCACATCATAACTGAGTTGCCACTTGATGGGTTTTTTTAGCAGACGCGGTGCAGTGTTACCACGCCGGGCGAGTAGTCCCCCCCCCTCCTCTCTCTCTCTCTCGCTCTCTCCTTCCTTTCCCTTCTCTCTCTCTCTCCTTGAGAGAGAAGGGAAAGGAAGGAGAGAGAGAGCGAGAGAGAAGGGAAAGGAAGAAGAGAAAAGAGAGAGAGAAGGGAAAGGAAGGAGAGAGAGAGAGAGGGGGGGAGGGACTACTCGCCGAAAGGAAGGAGAGAGGAAGGGACTACTCGCCAAAAGGAAGGAGAGAGAGAGACAGAGAGAGAGAAGGGAAAGGAAGGAGAGAGAGAAAGGAGAAAAGGAGAGAAAGAGACTCTCTCTCTCCTTCCTTTCCTCTCTCTCTCTCTCTCTCCTTCCTTTTTTCAAGGAAGGAGAGAAAGAAAAAAGGAGGAAGGAGAGAGAGAGAGAGAGAGAGAGAGAGAGAGAGAGAGAGAGAGAGAGAGAGAGAGAGAGAGAGAGGGGAGAAGGAGGAGATGAGAGAGAGGGAAGAGCAGAGAGAGAGAGAGAGAGAGAGAGAGAGAGAGAGAGAGAGAGAGAGAGAGAGAGAGAGAGAGAGAGAGAGAGAGAGACTGACTACTCGCCCGGCGTGGTAACACTGCACCGCGTCTGCTTAAAAAAACCATTAGGTGGCAACTCAGCTGTATGTTAAGGGATCATCATATCAAGATCAAGATCACGGGACCGCACTGCTCCACCAGTGCCCAGTTTCACATTGGTAACGTAACCTGAGCTATCTGACTAGACTCGTTCACTAACCTAACCTGGATATTGATTAATTTACCGACATAACCTAACCACATAAACTAACCTATCTGTTCAAGCAATTTCTGGTATTTAATACCTGAATGCAGTATATATTTGGTACTGTAATATCAAATTCAAGAAGTGGAACTGTCGCCGAAAATTGGAATACTCTTCTTCTTCTTGTGACCTTAGTCGCTTAGTATCGCTTCATAGGTCCTCTTCCACTTCGTCTCCTTCGTTAACAAGACTTGTTAACTCTTCCCCTGTTTATTTCACCTGGGAAAGACATTTTGATCAGTTTTCAATCCTTTGATTATCATCCTAATTCATTGTCTATTTTGTGTTCTGATCTCCCAGCACTGCGTTAGGAACACTTTGGTGAGGTTTACAATACTTTGTTTCCTTTCTGTCCCCATACAGCCCTAACACCGTACACAGGGCCCCGTCTTTCTGCTCTAGTCTCCTGTCCCACTCCTCTCTGCCTAGGACTATTACTATTGACGCTATAAGCTTTTCCCTCTGACTCCTATACTTGTTGCATTCCACAATGACATGTTCTACAGTTTCTTTCTCTCCTACCCTGCAGCTACAATTCTGGTTCTCCAGTTGGTTGGTCACTCGCAGACGTGAAAAATTGGAACACTCGCCGACGTCGGTGAGAATTACCATCGGTGACAGTTCCAGGTACCCGGTACAGCACACCCTCCCTAGCCATGCACAACACAGTGCAGCGCACTCTGCCGTGATGCCACAAAGCACATATAAGATCAAGTTGCCTCCACCCTCACCTTCAAGACGGCCTCGTAGCCAAGGATAAACTCCTCGTTCGTCCCCACGATGATCTCTACTTTCCTCCCCATTTTTCTTATGGTCTCTCTTGTTTTGTAGGTCCTGCTCTTCCTCTTGTCAAAGTTTGCGTCTGTTGACTAAATCTAAACTGTTCTCATTTCTGATTTTTCGACTTTGTTTGCACTCACAAGTTTCTCGGCCACCTTCTCCACGTGCGAGAAGATAAATTAATTCCGGGTTATGCTACCGTAAACAGCTTATCTTTTTGTTTTTAGTGATGATAGTATTTCTTTCCGTACATGTATGATAGTATTTCTGTTATATAGAAAAATGAATCACCTACAATTTATGATTATTTTCTCAAATAGCTATTTATACAGCTTATTGATTATTGATTCAGCGTCAAGGATCTCGCTTAGAAAAAAACCCTTGATCCTCGGATGATTAAACAAGAGATAAGGGAAATACAAGGATTAAGCATGAGGAGAAGGAATGGGAAGAGTGATCAGATAATACAGATAGCGTCCTGATTTCTCATAATGTTCTTTTTTCTTCATTCTAGGTACCTTTTTGATTAACGTCACAGTGCCGGTAAAAAAGGCCTGACTCCCGACCAACAACTGAACTGAACTGAGACTCACCTGTCCAGCCCCGCGGGCGCGGGGCATTGTGGGTTTGGTGAGACGTCGCGTGCGGCTTGAGAGTGCCAACTTATCATTTACTGATTTTTACTAATTTTTCGAGGCTCTGCCAAGCTTGGGTGATTTCTTTTGTAAAAACAGCAATGTCGCACTTCTATTGCGTCATTGGGTGTGGGAGAAAGTTCAACAAATACTCAGGACTTCTTTCTTGTGGCCTACCAAAGATACCAACTGTGGATGGTGAACGCAAATTGATAGCTGAAAGAAGAAATCTGTGTCTATCAAGGATTTCCAGAGCCCGAACATCAAACCCTGGGCACTGGAAGGTCTGCGTGAGGCACGTCATTAAATAACAGGTAATTATTTTCCTGTAAATCTTTGGCCTCGGACAAGGAGAAACACGTTATGTTGGTGGTGTTTATCTATGTCCCTGTGTGGTTAAGGTTTCCCTTGTCATATGCATACATTGGATATTTTGTTGTCAATAGTAGGATAGAGATTTATCATGTGTCAGTGATTAGCTCACTTATTGGTTAGCCATCCCTAAACTATGAAAGACATCTGGGGAAGTATAAGCTGACATCAAGGTAATAAGAAAGGCTTCGATCAGTGGTTCTTAACCTGGGGGGCGCGTCCCATTAGGGGGGCGTGGGTAATTACCTAGGGGGGCGTGAGCCAAAAGAGAAAAAGGTAGAACTGTCAAGTATTTAACTTGAAGCTCGGCCTTCGCTTTAACATGAAGCTCGTTCGCGAGGGTGAGCCTTCGCTCACCCTCGTGAACGAGCTTCATGTGCCAAGTCACTACGCGAACGAGCTTCATGTGCAAAGTCACTACAGAAAAGAAAATGTGGGTGACAAACTCTTCGGTCTTGTCGTGCCACACTTCACTAACTGTAGACTTAGGCAATTTTATTATTTGTTGCGTTTGTATTGTATTAGACTACTATCATTATTGTTATTCATCATCAACATTATTATTTTCATCATTATCATTATCATCATTATTAGTGCTGATATTATTGTTATTACTATTGATATTATTGTTATTGTTAATATTATTATTATTATCATAATTAATCATTACTATTATTATTATTTTATCATGATTAACATTAATACTATTATCATTGTAAGTATCATTATTATCATTACATTATATTATTATTATCATTATTATTATTATTAATTATTATTATTATTATCATTATTATTTACTACTATTATTAATATCATTATCATTTATTATGATTATTATCATCATTATTATTATAATTAATTTTGTTATTATTACTATTATTATTATACGGCCAGAGCGTTATCTATTTTTGACAAAGCTCTCGCTCGCTTTTTCGCTCACAGTGCGGCCACACCCTAATTATTATTAATGCTTGCCATAATTATCATTATCCCATCGCTTGAAGCGAAGGCCACCGCACACCAGAAGCTACGCGAGCTACGTACGCTACGTATGTGTGCTATAACTTGAGTTATGTGTCTTCTGCAGAGCTGGGCAGTATTTAAATACAATTATATTTAAATACGTATTTAAATACATTTGTGTATTTAGAAATGTATTTATAAATACATTGGTTTTCATGTA